>CM028351.1:55947656-56437996 GCA_016618105.1 Dendrobium huoshanense
TCGGCCAGGCCGATATTTTATAGTCCAGGCCGATAACCAGGACGATATCCAAAAATAAGATTTTCCTAAGTAGATATGGCGGCAGATTCTTGCTGAATTGAGCCGATCGTCCTGGCCGATACAAAATCGTCCAGGACGATGTGTTTTGCAAAAAGACGGCTTCTTTAATGAGAATGCCCTAATTAGGATTTCTACTTTTGTCAGATCGTCCAGGACGATATAAATATCGTCCCGGACGATGTTACCAAAAATAGAAATCTTTTAGGGCACAACAGAAAATCTTCCAAGTTACAAATCATCAGATACCACACAAAATACAATAGACTCAAGAAAGGAAAAAGATTACAAACTGACACAGACCTAGTCTACCCAATCTTGAGCTGGTTCCAGATTGCAGTCTGATCGTGTGGACCTGAAACGTTAGCACATAAGGCAATCATAGAGAAATAAAGAATGTTTGCTATCATCAAAATCATAGATCCGCAACAATACGTACGAACTTGTAATTCGTATATATGAACCACATATCATTCGATATTGGGGACAAACCTAATTGTCATTAAAATGATCTTAAATAACTGATCATCCCGGATGAACACTTGTTCGTCTATACGATCATCTGGTCAAAAATCCTATACGAAAGGATGCTTCGTAGCTTATATGATTACAAAACGTCAATTCATTTTGAACGTATTCATCATACATACGAAATTTATTTCATCATGTATGAACCATCAATCATACAGTATGAACCCTTTTTTGTACATACAAAAGATCATTTTTCTTTAAATAGGATGACTTTAGAATTCATTTTCATTCACTTCAATAGACTCTTCCAATCCTTCTCATCTTAGCAATGGCCAGTTCTAGCAAGCTGGGTAGACTCACTAAGGGATCATCTTCCAGGAGTGGAGATGATAACTTTCTATCTAGAGCAAATGAGGATTCCTTCCTTAGGATTATTGCTGCTAAAAATATCCATTTTCAAATAATGCCTCTATTTTCCTCAACCTAATTTGCTTTCATTCTGACTTTAATACATGCCTATAATATAGAAATCTTTCACTTTTTTTCTGACAAATATGTCTTTTAGTGATGATGAGAATATGATAAGATCTTATGTTTTGAAGAAAAGGGTAGAAATCACTAAGGAATATTTGGGAACTATTTTACATTTAAGAACTCAAGGGGTTAGAGCCCACACAATGACTTCTACATTTGATTTTGACTAGACCGAAATAAACAAAGTTATTAGAGAGATTGAAAAAGTATGTCATTTACCTAGGGTATATACCTTAAACCAAAATGCAAGGGTCATTCAGCATGTTCTTAGAACTTCTATTATTCTTAGAGCTAGTGGCTACATTAACATTACTCCTCTTCTGTCCACTGTTACCTATCTTATCATGACTGGATAACCTATAGATGAAGCCCAACTTATTCTTGATTATATTTTTGGTCTTTCTTAAATTGGGCATGTCTCTCATAAGAGGAAGAATAATATTTTAGGACACTTAATGACCTATATCTTAGAAAAGAAGAACAATCTTGTTCATCCTGAGATCCTCATGAACTGCCAATTTACTTCACGATGCTTTGTTTCGAGCACTTTTTGGGAAAGGTGATGATTCAAGTGAGGATTCTAAGGGAGAAGGGGGAGCACCAGCATCTACACCTGCGCCTACTCATGGACCTAACTTTCAAGAGATGGTCCAGTGCTTTGACTAACTAGAGAGTCATTTAGATCAACATTTTGATTAAGTTCAGACTCATCTAAATCAGCAGGATGCACCATACCAGCAGGATATGGGTTGGATTCATGGTCAGTTCAACTTAGTGAACACCAATGTGGCTATAATAAATAGCTATTTTTCTATATTCAACCAGCCTCCTCCTCTAGACCAGAGCCTCTCATATTACTAGATGTACTTCTTGTGTGTTATCTTTGTCAATCCTTTTAGATATGTTTATCTTTATAATATTTTCAATGTTATGTGTAATTGTCTTGTTTTAGATCTTTGATGTTATTATGTTATATTATTTTGAGATATATGATATTGATATCAGATATGCTTTATTGTATTAGATTTTCATATTGATATCAATAAAAAATGCCTTATTTTATTTAGTTGATTTTATTTTTTGTTTGAAATATTAGTTTGCCTATATGATAATCCTGACTTAATTGATATAAAGAGTGTTATAATATAAACAATGATACAAAAATTAATTTTATTATAAAATCTAATTTTTCAAAAATATAAGTTAATTTATAACTTGATAAAGTTAAGGCTATCAATCTCATGTTCTTTTTAGACATATATAATTTTAATACTATTATTGCAATTTTGATATCTTATTAATTTTTTATTTCTCTTTTCAATATAATTCTCTTTGTACTTAGATAAGTTTAAGTTTTTAGATTATTTATTTTGGAAAGATCAATTAAAAAAATTTCATAAATATACAAGTGTATAAAAATCAAAATAATACACAATGGTTTGCAAATTGAAAAGAGGCACAAAATTAGCCCAAATACAAAAATATGCACAAAGTGTGCCACAAATATTTAAAAAGAAGTGCAATATTGCCAAATAAGTGTATTGATAATATTCTTTCCTATATCTTTTAATCTTAATATTCAAATCAATCTAATGTTCAATTACATTTTATATTGGAAATTGACTTTAATTAATCTTCATTTCATCACTTTTGCAATAACTCTCCTTATCTAATTGTCTAGAATATTTCATGGCCTTGATATATTTATCTTGTCTATGTTATATTTTAATTTAAATGTTTTGAATCTTTATTTTTCTCTAATGGACATTAATATTACTATTGCAATTATAATTCAATCTCTTTTAAGATCAATTATCAAATATTTCTCATATGACTTCTTTCATTTCTTTTATTTTTCTTCTTCCTTCTTTTTATTGTTGTCAAAAAGGGAGAAAATTATTATTTGTTTGTATTTGATTTTTACATTTTTAGTGTTTGTTAGTGTTGTTTTATTTTTTTTTTCTATTTGAAGTATTTTGAGGGTTAATAAAAAAAATTAAAAAATTGATTTGTTCTTAAAAGAAATTCTCTTATATTCACATGCTTACTCATTTAGGGGGAGTAAAGAAGAAATTTAGGGTATTTAATTTTATTCAAACAATTATTATTTTGTTATCATCAAAAAGGATGAGATTGTTGAGATAGTTTCTACTTAGTTCTTGCCTGTTTGATCTTCTTGTAACTTATACATTTTTTATGATTCCAAATATTATTACTTTGATTATTATTTCTCCTAACATATTTTGGAAAAATTATTTAGCTCTTATGTGTACTAACATTTTAGGGAAATCATACTCCGAATTATTGAAGACTTTAAATCAAGATCAGTTTAGAGTTTATTGTAATTAAAGTCTATATTTTCCATTTTATTGAGTTTGAGAGAGTGTGATTGTAATTGAGTAACTGAGCACACACACACCGGGGGAGAGTTTAAAATTCATATTTTTTTAAATTGATCATATTGTACTATATCATTTCATATGAAATGATCTGGTCAGTTATTTTCCCTGATGAGAAGTCGAACGAAAAAAATGAAAATTGTTTTAAGTATGGATCGTATGGGATGATCCCAATTCGTACATGCTTTCACGAGTATGATCTTCTTGGGTCCATTCTCACTCAAAAATATTTTTTTTAAGTATGGATCGTACTGTACAAACCCAAATCATATATGTTTTTAAGAGTACGATCTTCTCAAGTTCGTTCTCGCTCAAAAATATTTTTTCTAAGTATGGATCATACTATACGAACCTAATTTGTACATGCTTTCATGAGTACGACCTTTTCTGGTTCATTCTCACTCAAAAATATTTTTTCTAAGTATGAATCATACTGTATGAACCCAGTTCATACATACTTCCACGAGTACAATCTTCTGGGGTCTGTTCTCGCTCAAAAATATTTTTTTTCTAAGTATTGATGGTACTATACGAACCTAGTTCATACATGCCTTCCAGAGTACAAAATTATAAGATCCCATTCATCCCAAAATTTCATTCAAAACAATTTTAAAATTTTTTATAACTGATTATACCGGATGATGATGATGTCATCATGCGTATTCCATACAGAGTACAAAATATTAGGGTTCCTTTTCATACATATGAAATTTGAAAATTTTCATACTGTTCGTCCCAAATGAACTTGGTTTGTACTAGACGATGATCGGGTAAGAAATGATTTTGTACCAATTCACAATAGGTTCATACGCAACAATATTTGAACTATTCGTACGTACGAGATACGATCGTACTATACGATCGTGTTCGCTCAAAATTGTAAACTTCAATTTTATGGATGATTTTTCACGTCTTTTGTATAAAAGGTCCACTAAAAACTAATGTGAAAAAAATCTTGTCTTCATGATTTTTTAAGGGCAATTGAAGGAGAGAGTATGACAGAGTGTTTGAGAGAGATTTATTGCGAGTGGAGTGTGAAAGGTTCACAAAGTTACTCAAAGGTAAGGAGCTCTTTGTAATTGTGATTATCACTCTTTCTCTTATCTTTCTAGATTGCTCATGAGAAGATCTTTGGAGAAGATCTGATTCTCTACAAACACTTGGAGAGTGTGAACAGCTGACGGTTCTCTACCGACACTTGGAGGGTGTGAAAGGATGATGGTTCTCTACCGACACTTAGAGAGTGTGAATAGCTGACAGTTCTTTGCTGACACTTGGAGGGTGTGAAAGGATGATAGTTCTCTGCTGCACTAGGGATTGGTGGAAGAGAGTTTTATAAAGGCTTTTCTGCCTTGCTTTGGGGGCAAAAGGAGGGTCACTTTGGTAATAGTGCAATACTTGAAGAGGGAGTCTTTAGGGACTGAATGTAGGTCATGTTTGACCAAACCACTATAAATCTTTGTGTCGTTTAAATTTTTATATTTTATTTACTGCAAGTTTTTATTCGGCGGTTGAAAATTTATTTTCAAATACTATCAATTAACCTACTACAAATCTTTAAAGGTTTTTAAATTTAAAATCCATGAGTAATTTTTAAATTTATTAATTCACCCCCCCCCCTCCCCTTATTGGTTAGCCTTGGGAAATTAAGTTAGATTTAACGACTTAATCAAGATTCAACACATTCAAACCACTCCCAAATTACCCTTGATATCCCTCCTATTTATTGATCTTGTTACTCTTGAAAAATTATAAATAGACCCCTCATTATTCATTGATGCGGGGTAGAAGAGGGGGCCAAGCAATGAGAAATAGAGGGGCTTAATAGGATGAAGGGAACCAAAGAAAGAAGAGAATGAAGAGAAGGAAGAGTTCTATTGCCATCAGACTCTTCATCGACCTCCTTCCGGCCACTGACCGATGCCATACTTCTGCCCGTCACCAAATTTCTACCAAACATCAGCTTCCGCCCATTGTTGGACTTCCACCCGAGGCTAGACTTTAGCTCGGCTATCGACGGACAACGGATTTCTTCCCAGCCACCTACTAATATGGGATTTCTACCCAATGCTAAACTTCTACCTATCTTCAAACTTTCATTGGACTTCTACCTGACACCGAACATCTACTCGTCGTCAAACTTCTATCCATCATCAGACTTTTATCGTACTTCTACCCAATGTAGACTTTCACTTGTTGCCATATTTTTATCTGACACAAAACTTCGACCAATCAACAATCCTTTTGAACTCCACTAGACAACAATCATTCTAATAAATGTCGTTCGCCGACTATGGTCATTTTAACCTCTGTCACCCGTCGACTATGATCCTTCTAACCTCTATCACTATAAAATTGTCCTTCCGACCTTTTATCGCTCGCCAACTATGGTCCTTCTGAGCTCTATCGCTAAACAACGATCCTTCCGACCTTTGTTGGCCACATACTATGGTCATTCCGACCAAACGAACCCATCAACATTGATTCTCCCTATTTCCAACATGTAACACACTTTCTATGATGTTATTTGTTACATAAAGCCTAGGCTCCCCGCCCCCCCCCCCCCCCCCCCCCCCCCCCAATGAGAGCCTCTTTTGTAATCAACTACAAATGCTAATGGATTCATTCAAATTGAGCTAGGCCACATGGTTTTTCCCCTTTTTAGGATTTTCCATAAGAAAATCTTGGTGTCTCTTATGAATATTGCACCCTTTCTTTTTAGCTTTATGTGTGATGGATCCTCATACAAAGCTAAGACTTTAAATTATATATTTCTATATCGCCATTAATATTCTAAGATGCAACAATTTGGAGCCATCTATGAGAATGTAGTTCCTGACTAGGGGGTAATTTTAACTCCAATCTCAAAAGGTCATTTGTATTAATGTCCTGGAATTAGTTATTACTACATTGATTTTATGGGAATTAAATGTGGACTGGGGGCAATCTTGACTTCAACCATAGTCAAAAAGATTTCTCCAACTCTTTTAATATCAAACACAATATCATGGGATCATAAAGCTTCTAGCAAATGTAATGATGCTTCTAACAATTGTCAAGCTTTATACAGTTCATATCTGGATTTCTTCTCCTTGGGCAAGGTCTTAAATTATACCTTTAAAAGGCAGTAATGGTCTAAAGATAAATATTTGTTCACCTCGATTCAAGATATATGTGGCATTCGCCCCCTCCCAATCAAGGTAAATATATCCCATGAGGATTCGATTCGACCTCTTTCATAAAAATTAACATCATCGACCAGGGATTTTACATATAACCTCGGATAGATCAAACATCCTTGATGGATTCTCACGACCTCTTCTATATATGTTAACTTCATCGAGTAGGGATCTAACATACAACTTCAGATAAGTCATGTTGAAACTCGTTCACTATGAATTAGGTTCTTAAACCTAAGCTTATGTCCCACGGCTAATCAAGAGGGGGGGTGAATTTGTAAATAAAAATTTTAACCCTCTTTTTTATCTTAGAAAACAAAAATAAAATTTTAGTGAATTTTTCTAGAAAATATTTTTCAACCACAATTTTAAAAGTAAAAACACAAAAAAAAAAAACTGTGGAAAAATAAAGACACGAGGTTCATAGTGGTTCGATCAAAACCAGACCTACATCCACTCCCCAGAGGCACCCTCCGAGTATTGCACTATACCACTAGTGACTCTCCTTTAGCACCCACAGCAAGGCGGAGAAGCCTTTACAAACACTCTTTCCACCACTACCCGGTGCGACAGAGAACCGTCATCCTTTTACACTATCCCCAGTGTTGGCAGAGAACCGTCATTCTTTTACACTCTCCTAGTGTGAGAAGAGAACCCTTCATCATTTCACACTCCCCCGGTGTGGCAGAGAACCCTTCGTTCTTTCACACTCTCTTAGTGTGGGCAGAGAATCCTTCGTCCTTTCACACACTCCTAGTGTGGCCAGAGAACCCTTCATCCTTTCACACTCTCCTAGTGTGAGCAGAGAACCCTTGTCCTTTCACACTCTCCTAGTGTGGATAGAGAACCCTCGGCTGTTCAAACTCTTTAAGTGTCGGTAGAGAACAGGATCTCCTTGACATATTTTCTTCACAAGAATTCTAGAAGGAAGAGAGAAAAGAGTGAAGTAATCACAAACCAAGAGTAAAGACTCTTACCTTTGAGTACCAAGTGAAACCTTCACGCTCCAATGGCAAGAAATCTCCTTCAAACACTCTCTTACACTCTCTCCTTGACTCTTCTTTCAATAGGCACGAAGATTAGTAGGCAAAAAAATTAAGTGGAAGTTTAGTTTGGACTATTTATAAAAAGACATAAAAAATCATCCAAAAACTACAAATTTTCAAGTCAATATGCTTTGGATCGTCCTGGACAATTTTACTTAAATATGTTGGAAACGAACATAATGTATATGGGTACGAAATGACTTCGTACACACACATCATCCCGTATGAACTAGGTTCGTCCGGTACGAACGGTTATTACATAGGTCGGTTCCCAAAAACTGCAGAACGTCACTAAAATTTTAGAGTATGTTCACTTCATCCTGGGATGAATATGGATTCGTCCAGATAAAATGTTTCCATAGAGCAAATCATCCCGGGACAAATACACTTCATCCTGGATGAAAATACTCCAAAGACCAACTCGTCCTGGATTGAATACACTTCATTCTGAAAAAAAAATTTCCATAGAACATTTTATCCTTGGATGAATACACTTCGTCCTGGACGATCAAGACTTAGAAAAATTTTCTTTAACTACTGTTCGTTCCATTACTCTTACGAGGAGATAACTAACCTGATCGTCCCGTATGAACTATGTTCGTCTCGTACGATCAGTACAAATTTCTCAAGATCTCCTAAAGTGTGTGTGTGCATTCACTCACTTACAATTACTCCCTCTCAAACTTAATTCAAAGAAAAATACAAGTTTTAAATACACAAAGTATCTCATGCTGAATTTGATTTGAAGTCTTTGGAGTTTGATTTTCCTGAAATGTTAGTACACACAAGAGCAAAAACAACTCTTCCAAAAAGTGTTAGGAGATAACTATACATAAAATAATAATATTTGAAATCATCAAAACTATATAAGTTGCAAGAATATAAAACATGCAAATAACAACTCTCTTAGCAATCTCCCCCTTTTTGATGATGGCAAAATAATTATTATTTGTATAATTTTCAAATTCTAAAAATCTTCTAAACTCCCCCAGAAATGATGAACACATTAAATAAAGAGGTATTTTTAAAAATATATGATAAACAAACACACAACGTATACAGAACGTATATAACATACACAAAACACAAATAAAAAAAAACAAAAATAGACACACACACACATACAATACGAATCAAACAAAACCAAAATCACGATACAAGCAATTTCTCCCCCTTTTTGACAACAACAAAAAATAAAGAAGAAAAAAGACTTGAAATGTAAGCAGACATATAAAAATCATTTGATAATTCAATCTTGAAAGTGATTGAAATAATTAATGTAAATAAAATTAAAATATTAGGCAAAATTATAGTAATTCATAGAATTTAAGAAAGGATATAACATTGATAAAAAAATATTTATCAAAAATATGAGTCAATTTAGACACTAAGATAGAGAAAATCATTGCAAAAAAGATGAATAGAAAATTTGTATATTTCAAATTTCAATGCAGAATATAAATGTACAGTAGATCAATTTGAATTAAGAGATTAAAAGATAATGAAAATAAATAAATACCACATTTAGCTCTTTGCGCATCTTTTTCAAATTATTGGTACATTTTTGTGCATCTTTTTACTTATTGTCTTATTTTGTGCCTATTTTTCTACTTGCGAACCATTGCGCATTCCTTTTGATTTTTGTACATTTGTATATTTTTTAAGAGTAATTTTGATCTTTCCAAAATTATTAATAAAAAATTTCAAATTTTTCTAAGTGCATAAATAATTATTGATAAGTAAAATATAAAATAAGAAAATATCATAGTTGCAATAATAATATTAGAATTAATGTAGTCTTAATAAGAGACATGAAATTGATAAACTTAATTATATCAAGTTATAATCTGAACTTAAATTTAAAAAAAAATTAGATTTTCTAATGAATTTAATTTTGACTTGGATTTCAAAGTATAGCACTATTAAGATAAAAAATCTAATGATTATCATAAAGGCTAACACACATTTCAATACCATTAAAGCCAAAATACGAGAACATATATTGATATCACTATGAAAAAATTACAATCTAAGCTCATGATATCAATACAAAAATAAAACATCTAAAGAAAACAAAATACAATAAACTTACTTAAAACATCAACTAACACACAAACTATAAAAAATACATAAAATTAACTGCAACTATTACTGAGAAGGACCCTGATCTAGAGAAGGAGGAGGAGGTGCAGCACCGAAGATGTTAAAGTAAGTACTCATCATAAGCACATTGGTACTAATATCACTCATATGATCCCTCATAAAACTCATGTCATGTTGATACTATGCGGTCTTCTGCTGAAGATGAGTCACAATTTGATCAAAATGAGTCTCTATGCGATCAAATCTTTGAACCAAATCCTGGTAATTTGGTTCATTGGCGGGTGCAGGTGCAGCTTCTGGTTCTTCCTCTGTATCACTAATGACATGTGTTTTACTTGGTTCTTCTTTGAAGATTGCTCTAAATGATCCGTTGTTTTAGTAGAGCAATTCTTCAAACTCTTGATCAGGATGAACCAAATTGTATTTCTTATCCATAATGTAGGTAATTAGATGTCCTAAGGCGATGTTCTTCTTTCTCTTATGCTCTACATGACCAATTTCAGACAGCCCATAAAGATAGTCAAGGATAAGTTAGGCTTCATCTATAGGTTCTTTAGTCATGATCAAGAAGGTCACCATAGAAAGAAGAGGGGTAATGTTGATCCTATCACCAGCTTTAGGAATTATAGAAGTTCTAAGAATATGCTGGATGATACGAGCATTACGAACTAGACCGGATACTTTAGCTACGTGTTCGTTCAAATAATTTCCTCTAATCACATTATTAATTTCATACCATGTATAATCATGAGTGTTGATCAAGTGGTGAGCTCTAGCTCCCTCTGCCCTTAAAATCAAAAAGGCTCCTAAGTCAGCCTTGGTGATTTCAACTTTTTGTTTAAAGACAAAGGAATAGATTATAGAATGGTTAGAATTAAAGGACATGTTGGCGAGGAAGTAGTGAAAGGTTTCTTTATTATAGAGATAGACGAGGGTAAGGATAAAACCAAACTGTATTGAAGCAAATAAGTTCATCACCTGAAAGGTAATTTGTTCTTGGTTTAGGATTATGGAGGGTGTGATCTTTGCTAAGACAAACCTAGGAAAAGATTCCTCATTTGCTTTGGAAAGAAAGTTCTTAGAAGAATTTCTATGTGGTTTCTTTGCCATAATCTTTTGTCTCTTACTTGAATTTGGCATTTGAAAAAGATCTAGAGTACGAAAGAGATTGAAAGTGAAGTTTTGAGTGTGCCTTTTGAGTTCAAAAGCCCTTCTATTTATTGAAAACAACACGTTCGTACCAGCCAAAAAAATTTTGTCCTGTATAAATTTTTTGATTCATCCCATACGAAAAAATTTTATCCCACATGATGGACACTCAAAAAATTTAAATCATGCACTCAATTAAAACTAAAACACAAACACACTAAAAAATTTCACTAAAAAATGAAGAACACAAATTAAAAATAAAGAAAACCACACATACAAATTCACAAACACATAAAAACACAAAAACATTAACTAGAAAAACAAACATCAATGTTGCAAAAACATTTTTAATTAAGCATTCAAATCAATCACACCAAGTCTTGTTCTTAATGCACTGAAAGTATCAAAGGCTAAAAGTTTTATAAAAATATATGCAAGTTGATTTTCAGTAGAAACATGAGTGAGTTTAATTTCTCCTTTGGATACATGATCCCTTATGAAATGATGCCTTATATCTATATGTTTGAATCTTGAATGTTGAATAGGAATTTTAGAAATATAAATAGCACTAATGTTATCACAATAAATTGGAATAGTACCTATAGTGTTGCAAATCTACTTTCATGACTTATGTTTTGATGATTGACAAACACTATTTATTCTCTTGGACTGCCTGTTACTTCTAATTTTTTAGGAATCGAAGATCGGACGAACAAACAAAGCCAGTTCAAGATTGTGTAGGTTTAGGGTTGAGTCAGTCTGTACTTTGTTTTTTTTTTTTTTCTCTTCTTGAGTCTATTTGTAATGTTCAAGAGACTGATGCTAAGTAACCCTACACACACACTTGAGAGACTTAGAATTTCTATTTTAACTCATATCGACCAGGACGATATTTACATCATCCTGGACGATCAGGCTTAAAACAAAAAGTCTAAATTAGTATTCTTAATAAAGGCAGTCGTCATTAACAGATCATCCTGGATGATACGTGTATCGGCCAGGACGATAAGCTCAAAACAGAAAGAAGTTGCAGCCATAGACAATTAATGTATATTATATTTTTTAATAATCGGCCAGGACGATCATTGATCGGCCTGGACAATATTCACAAATTATGCTTTCATTGATCAGGAAATCAAGGGAGTAATTAAGGATGATTGATACAATCATATCGTCCTGGACGATCGCAGGATAGGCCAGGATGATCTATTCAAAAAACTTAGTTGCTTCAGGACGATAAATATCGGCCAGTTCGAATTCAGGGTGATGCTCTGGACGATTCTCCTCTGATTTGAACTGATCGGCCGGGCTGATTGTGAGATCGGCCTGGACGATCAAGCCAATTTTAAATCATCCAGTTTGCATTTAGGGCGATGCTCTGGCTGATCTTCTGAGATTTGTACTGATCGGCCAGGCCGATGTCCATATCGGCCTGGACGATATAGTCGGCAACTTGCAATTAATGAGCTCCTTTGAAGCTCTTCTATTTAAGAGCTCTTGTTCAACATTTTGAATAATCTTTTGCTGCTGCCTTGACCTGAGAAGGCCTTGAGGAGAGAAAGAGAGAGAGGGAGAGAGAGAGAGAGGATCTTATGAGGGGAAGCTTGTGAGGGGATTCACAAGGGTGCTTCAAGGATCGCTCTGTTTCTTCTTCATCTAGAATTTCTTGTATATGGAAGGGTCAGTAGAGGTAAGGTTTTAAGCACTGGATTGTGGTTCTCTGCCAGCTTCAGAAGGAAGCAAAAAGAGATAGGTTCTCTGCCTTGCCGGGGTGGCAAAAAGGACTTCTTTGTGAGGGCTTCTCCGCCTAGCCGTGGGGGATAAAGGAGAGACACATTTTGTAGTGCAATACTTGGAGGGTGCCTCCAAGGAATGGATGTAGGTCAAGTTGACCGAACCACTATAAATTTCTGTGTTATTGTTTTCTTGCTTCCACACTTTAATTTCCGCATTATTTTTGTCTTGTGGTGTGATTTGGTTTTGGTTTATGATCTTATTGTTTTTGTTGAAAAGAAATTTTTAAAATACCAATTCACCCCCCCTCTTGGTTAGTTTGGTCCATTTCTATAGGGCTTAACATCCCAAACAAACTTTCAAGTGGTATTAGAGCGGGATTCAAAAATTTAAGTTTGAAAACTTTTTAAATTTTGATTCATGGCTAATCTTGGGAATCATAACACTACCAAAGGGTATTCTATTACCCGACCTCCCCTGTTCGATAACCTACCTTTTGATTTTTGAAAAACCCGCATGTCAACGTTTTTACAATCTACTGATTATCGCATGTGGATGCTTATCAAAGAAGGTTACTCTCCACCTTCTCGTGAAATTAATGGTGTTAAAACTGAAGTTGCTTTTACTGAATGGACTTTCGATGAATGAGATTTAGCTCAATTGAATGCAAAATGTTTGAACTGTTTTTTCTGTGCTTTAAAATCTGAGTATTACATGCGTGTCTCTACTTGCAAAACTGGTAAAGAAATTTGGGATAAATTGTGTATCACCTATGAAGGCATTAATGAGGTTAAACAATCCCGTTTGAACATTATCTTGCATGACTACAAACTTTTTTGTATGAAACCTCATGAATCAATTTCTGACATGTATACTAGGTTTACTCAGATAGTTACTTCACTGCATGCATTAGGAAAAGAACTTTCAAACTATGAAAAAGTAAACAAGATTTTGAGATGCTTGCCTTCGTCATATGATGCTAAAATCACTGCAATCACTAAATCTAAGGATTTAAACACTTATTCTATTGATAACTTACTTGGCTCACTCATTGCTTACGAGCAAGGGGTGAATCAAAGAAATCTTGATGCAGGTGAGAAGAAGAAGAAGGATAAAACAGTTGCACTAAAAGCACACAAATCAGATTTTAAATCTTCCGGGTATGAAAGCGATGGAGTTTCCTTCATCACAAGATAATTCAAAAGCTTTCTAAGGAAGAAGCAAAAGCATCATTGGAGAAAAGGTAAGGATCATACACATTCTAAAGGATCTTCTGATATTATTTGTTATGAATGCAGGAAGCTTGGACATGTGAAAGCCGATTGTCCTACACTTCAAGATCACTCGAGCAAAGAAAAGGAAAAGTGCGAGGAGAAACCTAAGTTTAAGAAGAACAATAAGAGAGTCCAAAAGGCATTCTGGGCAGAATCAGGTACTAATTCCTCTGAGACTGAACCAGAGGAAGAGACTACAAACATGTGCTTAATGGGGGAAGATCATCTTGAGCAAAGTGATGAGGAAGAGGTATGTAAACCCACCTATGATGAATTGTTTGAAATTTGTGAGAAAATTCATGCATCATACAAAAAACTTAAAAAGACTCATGCTAGTTTAAAGTTAGAACTTTCCAATTTACAAAAAGAGTATGCAATTATTCTCAAAGATCTTTCTACGATTGATTCAAATCACATGACTTTACTTGATGAATTTGATGATTTAAATAAAAAGAATTTAGAATTAATTGATGAGCATGTTGCATTGAAAGCTTCACACACATCACTTGAATCTGAGTTAAAGAAATTTAAAAAGAAAGAAAGAAGCTTGAAAATTGAGAATGATGTTCTAAAAAACACAAACTTGAGGATTAAAAATGAATTAGATACTCTTATGGGAAATTGGAAGACTCCCACTTTGAATCCAAAGCCAACACCTATGAAGAGGCATTATAACTCAAATCATTTAAGAAATCCTTTTCCTGGAGTTAGATGTTTTTCTTGTGGCAAGCTAGGACACATCTCACACACTTGCACCGTTCACCATAGTACAAATTGGGGGTGGAGACCTAAGGTACATGATTCAAAGCATACCATACCTGTATTGTATTCTACCTTTCCTAAGAAGGGACCCAAACTAGGTTGAGTTCCCAAATCTGACTGTTGTTGAGCTTTTGCAGGTGTGCTCTCACCAAAGACCTCGTGGGAGCATAGGATAATTAGACATATGGAGGCTCGCAGCTCATAAATGCTTAAACTTGGTTCTTCAATAAATTCTTGAAATGTGTTTTTTTATTAGTGTTATTTTAAGTTTTTTTGTTGATGTTGTGTGCTAGCTTTTTGTTATTTTAGATTATTTTGTTTTCACGTTGCTTTTTATGATTTGTTTTCCATATGTTGAATCTTTTCAAGCTTTTAGATTTTGGAGTTTTGGAGATAGTGTTTAGCTTTTCTAAATCGGTTAAAGGGAGAAATGTCGTTGATGGTTTCCCTCCTTCTGACCTTGTTTAGTGGTCTGATTTTCTTCTCTAAACAAAAGTCTAAACTCATTTTTAACCAATGATTTTTGAAATTAAGATCCTTTTTTCTTGTTACAATAATTTATCTTATGTATAATAGCCAAAGTTCTTATATACCTTTCATGTTAATTGAAATATTGCATTTATCACATAATTATGACTTTGTTTTGTGACTTGTTCTTCCCTATGTTAGATAGAGAGCTCCTAATCTCTAATATTTGGAGGATATACTCACAACTAAGTTTTTTTTAAGGGTTTGTTATAGAGTTTTTAGCTTGCCATAATTAAAAAGGAAAGAGGCCAATGACGCCAAATTGAAAAGAAAATTATATACACAAAAGTGTATCAAAAGATCAAAAGATGCTCAAAGAGTCAATCAAAGTGACAAGAGGCATAAAATGAGCCCACTAAATGCAAGCTATCCTCTCTTTTCTAAACTCTTAAAACTTACATAACTCATTGATTAATTGATGCTTTCAAGGGCTTGATTTCAAATTCCATGATTGAGACAAATTACTTTGTTTTATTATTTATGAGATATTTTCTTTGTAAACAAGTTTTAAACGGATCTTCTTTTTATCCTTTTAAGGTATTCAGAGTTAGGTCTTTTGTTTTTCAAAAGAAAATTTGTACCCTGAAGGATGTCCGATCTAGGGTTACAAGAATCGGATATTCTACCTTCTTCTGATTGGGATTTGTTAAACTCCTTGATCTCTTGGAACTCGAAGGTTTAAATTTTTTGAGACCTTCTCATATGAAATGCCTTGCTATAAAAAAAATTCTTTTCAAATTGTTTGTTTTTAGCTTTTTATCGTTGTTCATTTTCTTTTCTTCTACTTTATTTTTGTTCTATTTTTTAGGGCTTTGAGCATCACCATCATTCATTATCTTTTCAAAATCTAGTCACATCATCCTGGCCGATACTTTTATCATCCTAGACGATAGGGCAAATTCTCTTCAGATTTCCATCTGCTGAACTTTTTTGGGCTTGCTATAATTCTTCGTCCTGGACGATACTTTATCATCCTTGACGATCTGATCGAACTCTGTTGCAATCATGATGATAGTCCTGGCCGATAACCAATTTCGTCCTGGCCGATGCATTTTATGGTCATCGTCCTGACCGATACACTAGATCATCCTGGACGATCCATGAGTCAGCACGTTTAAATCCTTAAAATTGGCCCCGGACGATCCATTATTGGACAATCGTCCTGGCCGATCCACTATTCGTACTGGACGATACACGTGGCATAGATTTAAAAAGTTTTAACTTCGGTTGGTACGATCAATTATTGTGCATCATCCTGGACGATACACCTAATCGTCCCGGACAATCTGCTTTTCAACGGTCGTCCGGCTTGACTCCTTGGGACAATCGTCTATGTCTAATCGGCCTGGCCGATATCTAATCAGCCTGGCCGATCAGACAGCCTTTTTGACCAATCGGCCTGTACGCAATTATTGTGCCATATCATCCTAGACGATTCTGCGATCGGCCTGGATGATATGGCCGTTTTCTTTAAATTCTGGCCGTTCCAGCCATGTTTTTCACTTCGCATCCCTTCTCCTCTTGAGTTTTCTTGCTAACTCCTTTCTATGGCTAGTGGGAAACGTATTCGACAAACTTCTGGGAGTTTTTCGAGGGCTAGAATTGACCCTCATTTCAGGGAGGCAGAAGATGAAGCTGTCTATCATCGGTATAAGGAATGTGGGATAACTGTCTCCAGAATCATCAATCCTACCCACATTTCATATCCGGTAATGGATATTTTTTCTCACACTTCCTTTTGTTTCATTCTGTCTCTCGCTTTCTCCTTTAATACTGAGCTTCTTCGAGAATTCTTCACAAACCTTCGCATAAATCCTACCTTCACAGCCCTGACCTCTTATGTGAATCGACGCCCTGTCAAAACCACATATCATGATTGTGTTGAACTTTTACAGCTATCCACCACCGGGGATAAGCTGCACTTGATCGCTTCAGATCCTGACTTTGACGGGTCCACGGCAAATCACTTCCTTCGCTAGACCAATGCACCTTTTCATGTTGGAGAGACTAGCTCTTTAGTCAAAGATGCTAGGACAATCCAACATGTCCTTCGCACTTCTATAATTCCAAAAGCCGGAGACTGAATCCACATCACTCCTCTACTTTCCCTGACTACTTTTTACATCATGGCACATAAAGAATTCAATACTGCAGACTTAATTTTTCGATACATTGATCACTTAACCACAATCCGCGATCCCGATCATAAGAGAAAACCCAATCTAGCTTTAGGACACCTCATAGCCTATGTTCTTGAAACCAAATACCAACTTCAGTATCCTATTCCACCCAACCTATCAACTCTCTTCTACTCAAACAATTTCTTCAGTACCCTTCATAGTACTCGTCTACACCCTGGGGATGAGGAACCTCGGGGGGATGGAGAGGAGGAGGCTCCCGCTCCCGCTCCCGTTCCTAATCCTGTTCCTCTCCACCATCACTCACCGGTTGATCAGTTGATAGAGAGGTTTGATCGATGGGAGACCCGCTTTGACGCTTACGTTGCTACACAGGAGCAGCAACATTCTGATGATATTGCCTGCTACGAGCAGCACAGCATATAGGATTTAGCCCGTTTTGATAGTTACATTACTCACTAGCAGCAGCAGCATGACCAGGACATCTCCTAGTTCAATGCTCAGTTTATTACGCTTGCCAACTACTTTTAGCAGCCACCTCCACCACCTTCATCTGATGATCAGGGTCCCTCGTTCTTCTAGTCTGTGTTTTCTATTTTCTGTTTTCTTTAATTTGTCCTGTAATTTATTTTAGTTACTGTTGTGTTATTTAATTTTTCTTTTATGTGTCTAGGACCCTCTTTTTGTGATGACAAAAGGGGGAGTAGGTTGTGATAGGAAAAGTTGATGTGCTTGTAACTTTAAATTTTTAATGAACTGTTGTTCTTACTGAGCTTTTTCTACTTGTGTTTGCCATCATCAAAAAGGGGGAGATTATTGTAAATCTATTTTCATGACTTATGTTTTGATGATTGACAAACACTATTGATTCTCTTAGACTGCCTGTTACTTCTAACTTTTCAGAAATCGAAGATCGAACGAACAAACGAAGCCAGTTCAAGATTGCGTAGGTTTAGGGTTGAGTCAGTCTGTACTTTATTTTTTTTTCTTCTTGAGTCTATTTGTAATGTTCAACAGACTGATGCTAAGTAATCCTACACACACATACTTGAGAGACTTGGAATTTATATTTTTACTCATATCGGCCAGGATGATATTTACATCATCCTGGACGATCAGGCTTAAAATAGAAAGTCTAAATTATGATTCTTAATTAAGGCAGCCGTCATTAACAGATCGTCCTGAATGATACGTGTATCGTCCAGGACGATAAGCTCAAAACAAAAAGAAGTTACGGCCATAGATAATTAAGGTATATTGTATTTTTTAATAATCAGCCAGGACGATCATTGATCGGCCTGGACGATATTCACAAATTATGCCTTAATTGATCAGGAAATCAATAGAGTAATTAAGGATGATTGATATGATCATATCATCCTGGATGATCGTAGGATCGACCAGGACGATCTATTCAAAAACCTTAGTTACTTCAGGACGATAAATATCAGCCAGCTCGAAGGCCTTGAGGAGAGAAAGAGAGAGAGGGAGAGAGAAAGGATCTTGTGAGGGTGAGCTTGTGAGAGGATTCACAAGGGTGCTTCAAGGATCGCTCTGTTTCTTCTTCTTCTATAGTTTCTTGTCCGTGGAAGGGTCGGTAGAGGTAAGGTTTTCAGCACTGGATTGTGGTTCTCTACCAGCTTCATGAGGAAGCAAAAGGAGATAGGTTCTTTGTCTTGTCGGGGTGGAAAAAAGGACTTCTTTGTGAGGGCTTCTCCACCTAGCCGTGGGGGCTAAAGTAGAGACAAGTTTTGTAGTGCAATACTTGGAGGGTGCCTCCAAGGAGTGGACATAGGTCAAGTTGATCAAACCACTATAAATTTCTGTGTTATTATTTTCTTGCTTCCGCACTTTAATTTCTGCATTATTTTTGTCTTGTGGTGTGATTTGGTTTTGGTTTGTGATCTTATTGTTTTTGTTGAAAAGAAATTTTTAAAATACCAATTCATCCCCCCCCCCCTCTTGGTTAGCTTGGGCCAGTTCTATAGGGCTTAACATCCCTAACGAAATTTTATATAGTTAATCCTAAATCAATTAACTGTTGTTTCAACCAAAGAACCTGTGCCACACAACTTCCTAATACAATGTATTCAGCTTCTACAGTAGATAGGATTACTGAATATTATTTTCTACTAGACCAAGAGACTAGAGAATTTCCAATAAATTGATATGTTCCAGAAGTGCTCTTTCTATCCACCCTACAACCTACAAAGTTAGAATCTGAATAACCAATTATATCAAATGAAGAGCTAAACTTAAGATACCAAATTTCTAAGTTCTGAGTTCCTAACAGATATCTTAAAATCCTTTTCACTGCTGTCAAATGTGATTCTTTTGGATCTGATTGAAATCTAGCACATAAGCAAACACTAAACATGATATCGGGTCAGCTAGCAATCAAGTAAAGTAAAGATCCAATTATCCCTCTAAATTTCTTTTGATCAACAGATTTTCTCTTAGGGTCCTTATCCAACTGAACTGAGGAATTCATTATTGTACTAACAGGTTTAGCATTGTCTATTTCATACTTTTTGAGGATGTCCTTAACAAACTTTGACTGACTAAGAAATGTACCTTTTTCAATTTGCTTAATGCTAAATCCTAAAAAGTAACTTAAATCTCCCATTAGACTCATCTCAAATTCACTACTCATTATTTAAAAAAAATTATCATAAAAATTTTTATTTGAAAATCCAAAAATGATATCATCCATATAAATTTGAACAATGAGTATATCATTTCCACATTTCCTTAAAAAGAGAGTTGTATCCACACTTCCTTTTTCAAAAGATCTTTCAAGTAAAAAGGTACTCAACCTCTTATACCAAGCCCTAGGTGCCTCTTTCAATCCATATAATGCTTTTTTCAACTTGAAAACATGATTTGTGTATTTAGAATTTTCAAAACCAGATGGTTGTTCTACAAAAATATCTTCTTGAATTACCCCATTTAAAAAGGTATTTTTTACATCCATTTGATACAATTTGAATCCTCTAAAACAGGCAAAAGCTAGCAAAACCCAAATTGCTTCAAGTCTAGCTACAGGGGCAAAAGTCTCCTCAAAATCAATCCCTTCAATCTGATTATACCCCTTAGCAACTAATCTAGCCTTATTTCTAATGACTACTCCTGAGTCATTCATTTTGTTTTTGAATACACACTTAGTTCCAACTACACTTTGATCATTTGGCCTTGTAGTTAATTCCCAAATTTTATTTCTTACAAATTGATTCAACTCTTCTTGCATGGTCAAAATTCAAAATTCATCTGAAAGTGCTTGATCAATATTTGTAGGTTCTATAATTCAAATGAAGGCTGAATGATTAACTTTTTTATTTAATGCACGCCTAGTCCTTACACCCTCACTAGATTCACCTATAATCAGTTCCCTTGGACAGTTTTTAGAAAATCTCAAATTTCTAGGCAAAGGGTTTTCTATCTCCAAATTTTCTTCCACATTTTCTTCCAAATTTTCTTCCAAATTTATTTTATCAATCTTTTGGGAGTTAATCTCAATCTCATTTTCTATAACATGTGGCTCTTCCAAAATTCCAGATTCATCAAATATAACATGTGTGGTCTTCTCAATTACCAAAGTTCTTCAAATGAATACTCTATAAGATTTTCCAATACTTGAGTATCCAACAAAAATTCCTTCATCTGATTTTGGATCAATTTTTCTTAAGAGAGATATTCCATTGTTATGAATGAATACCTTGCACCCAAAAACATGCAAATGAGATAAATTAGGTGTTCTTCCTTTTAGCAACTCATAGGGTATTTTATTTAATTTCGATCTCACATTCACCCTATTCAAAACATAACATGCAGTGCTAACCGCCTCAGCCCAAAAATATTTAGGAAGTGAGTATTCTGCCAACATTGCTCGGGCGGCTTCTATTAATGTGCTATTTTTTCTTTCGAATACCCCATTCTGCTGAGGGGTTCTAGGTGTAAAAAAGTTGTGATAATTCCTTTCTCCTTACAAAATTCCTCAAATTTCTCATTTTCAAATTCTCCTTTATGATCACTTTGTATAGAAATAATTTCACACCTAAGTTTTCTTTGAATCCAAGTCAAAAAATTTCTAAATTCCTCAAATGATTCACTCTTATGAAATAGAAATCTAATACATGTGAATCTTAAGTAATCATCTACAATCACAAATCCGTATACATTCCCTCCTAGACTCACAGTTCCTACTGGTCCAAAAAGATCCATATGCAAAATTTATAATGGTTTACTAGTTATAAGATCATTATTGGACTGAAAAGAGGACTTCACTTGCTTTCCTAATTGACATGCATCACAAAGGTGGTCCTTAGTAAAGTCTAGTTTTGGTATACCTCTCACCAAGTTTTTTTGGGTAATCCTCCTAAGGTTTTTCATGCTAGAATGACAAAATCTCTTGTGCCAAAGCTATGACTCATCAGATACAATTTTCAAACAAAAAGTAGTAGGATATTGAATATAATTCAAGTCTAGCATATAAACATTATTTACCCTTTTACCATTCAAAACATATTTACCATTTAGGCTTAATATGCAGCTAGTAGGAAAAAATTTCACATAATATCCTTTATCATATAGCTGGCTTATACTTAATAGTTTATGCTTTAAGCCTTCTACTAATAACACATTCTCAATATAAAATTTATTAAGATTTCCAACCATACCTGATCCTACCACCTTCCTTGTGGTGTTATCTCCAAGTGTAACCTTTCCTCCACTCTTGGCTTCCAGCAATATGAATTGTGCAGTATCTCCAGTCATATGCTTTAAACATTTGTTGTCTAGGTACTATATGCTCTCACGAGATCTTGTGTGAGAGCGACCCTGCAAAATTATCAAACGTTAGACCTGGGAACCCAAACAAGTTTGGGTTCTCCTTTTAACAATTTATAATTAGATGCATGTATGATATGTCTAGGTTTATGCATCTTAGGTCCCCACACCAAATAAGTTTTCATCTTCACAGTACAGGTGTGAGCTATATGTCCAGACAATCCATAATTATTACATTTGACTTTTGGAAATGGATTCCTAAGTCTTCTACCATTCATCTATCTATTTAGGGATTGCATAAATTTAGGATACATAATAAGATTAGTAAAATCTTCAAGTTTAGGAGGTATCATATTATCCTCGAGAGCTTTTATCGTTAATTTGTAAAATGAATTCATATCTTCCAAAATTCGATTTGTATAATTTGAACTATAAATTTTGCTCTCTGATTCATCCTTAAAATTTTTAAAATCTTTTTCAAGTCCAATATAGGATGATTTTAAATTTTCATATTTTTTATTCAAGTCATCAAACTCATCAAGTAATTTCATATGGTTGTCATCAATTAAAGCATGATCTTTCCTAAGGATATCATGTTCCTTTTGTAATTCTTCAAACTCTAAACTTAGACTAGCATGCATTTTCTTCATTTTTCTATATGCATCATGCATGTGTTTAGAAACTTCATAAAATTCATCATAGGTTAAATCACATACCTCTTCTTATTCTGACTGATCAATATTATCGGCCATTAAGTACATATTAGTGACTTCCTCTTCCTTTCAGTCTCTGATGAATCTGAAGCTGAGTCCTCCCAGAAAACTCTTTGAAACTTCTTCTTGCCATTCTTTATAATTGGTTTCTCCTCTACCTTCTCCTTACTAGGAGTGGCTTTGAGTTGTGGGCATTCAGTCTTTATATAACCAGGTTTTCTCCACTCATAGCAAATCACATCATTTGAAACCCTGGTATTTCTATTAAATTTATCTCTATTTCAATGCTGGCGTCTCTTCTGCTTCCTCTTCAGAAAGCTTCTGAATTATCTAGTCATCAATGTGATGTCGTCTTCATCCTCAAGTTGTGAGTGTTCACTCTCAGACTCTTCCACATTTAGTGCTATGTTCTTCTCCCTTCGTGGTTCACCTGCATCAATCTTTCTTTGGCTAACTCCTTGCTCGTAAGCAATTAACAAACCATGAAGATTGTCAATAGAGTAAATGTTTAGATCTTTAGACTATGTAATTGTATTAATTTTAGCATCATAAGTAGTAGGCAAACAACGAAGAATCTTATTAACCATTTTAGGATATGTTAGTTCCCTATCCAGTGCATGCAAAGAGGTGACTATTTGTGTGAATCTTATATACATATTAGATATGGATTCATTTGATTTCATGCGAAATAGTTCCTAATCATGCAATAAGATATTAAGTCTAGATTGTTTAACCTTATTAGTCCCCTCATAAGTTATACAAAGTCTATCCCATATGTCCTTCCCACTTTTTCAAGTGGAAACTCATATGTATGTTGCAAATCTATTTTTCATGTCTTATGTTTTGATGATTGACAAACACTGCTTTTCTTGGACAGCTTGTTGCTTCTAACTTTTCAGGAATCGACGATCGGACAATCAAAAAGGAGCCAAGTTCAGGAATGCGTAGGTTTAGGGTTGAGTCAGTCTGTACTCTTGTTTTTTACCTTTTGAGTCCTCTTGTAATAGTCAAAAAGACTGATGCTTTGTAACCCTTCACACACACACTTGAGAGACTTAGAAATTCTGTTTTTACTCATATCGGCCAGGACGATTTCTTCGATCGGCCTGGCCGATCAGCTTAAAACAGAAAGTCTAATTAAGGATTCTTAATTAAGGCAGCCTACGTTAACAGATCGTCCTGGACGATACGTGTATCGGCCAGGACGATAAGCTCAAAACAGAAAGAAGTAGCCGCCATAGACAAGTATGGTATACTGTATCTTTAAATTATCGGCCAGGACGATCCTCGGATCGGCCTGGACGATATTAACAATTTATGCCATAATTGTTCAGGAAATCAAGGAAGTAATTAAGGATGATTGATACGATCATATTGTCCTGGATGATCGCAGGATCGGCCAGGCTGATCTAGTCAAAAACCTTAAGTTACTTCAGGACGATCAATATCGGCCAGCTCGTATTCAGGGCTATTGTCAGGACGATTTTTCTCTGATTTGAACTGATCGGCCAGGACGATCGTGAGATCGGCCTGGACGATCAAGCTATTTTTCAATCGTCTTGTTTTCCATTCAGGGCTATACTCTGGCCGATCTTCATTGTTTTGTACTGATCGGCCAGGCCGATGTCCAGATCGGCCTGGACGATAAAGTCGGCAACTTGCAATTAATGAGCTCTTTTGAAGCTCTTCTATTTAAAGAGCTCTTGTTCAACGTTTTTCAAGATCTTTGGCTGCTGCCTTGACCTAAGAAGGCCTTGAGGAGAGAAAGAGAGAGAGAAGAGAGAGAGAGAGGATCTTGTGAGGGGGAGCTTGTGAGGCATTTCACAAGGGTTGCTTCAAGGATCTCTCTGCGTCATCTTCGTCTAGAGTTTCTCGTCCGTGAAAGGGTCGGTAGAGGTAAGGAGCTTTGCTTTTAGGTCTGGTTCTCTGCCAGCTTCAGGAGGAAGCAAAAGGAGATAGGTTCTCTGCCTTGCCGGGAGGTAAAAAGGATATTCTTGTGAGGGTTTCTCCACCTAGCCGTGGGGGCTAAAGGAGAGTCACTTTTTGTGTAGTGCAATACTTGGAGGGTGCCTCCAAGGAGTGGACGTAGGTCAAGTCGACCGAACCACTATAAATTTCTGTGTTCTTTTTCTCGCTTCCGCACGTTTAAATTCCGCATTATTTTCGTGGTGTGATTTGGTTTATATGATTTTATTTCCTTGTTTTAAAAAGAAGTTTTTAAAATACCAATTCACCCCCCCCCCCCCCCCTCTTGGTTAGTTTGGGACTAAGTTCATAGGGCTTAACATCCCCATCGAACTTTCAAGTGGTATCAGAGCTTGATTCAAAAATTAAAGTTTGAAAACTTTTTGAATTTGATTCATGTCTAACTTTGGGAATCGCAACACTACGGAAGGGTATTCTATTACCCGACCTCCTCTGTTCGATAACCTACCTTTTGATTTTTGGAAAACTCGCATGTCAACTTTTCTACAATCTACTGATTATCGCATGTGGATGCTTATTCAAGAAGGTTATTCTCCACCTTCTCGTGAAATTAACGGTTTTAAAACTGAAGTTTCTTTTACCGAATGGACTTTTGATGAACGAGATTTAGCTCAACTAAATGCGAAATGTTTGAATTGTTTTTTCTGTGCTTTAAAATTTGAGGATTACATGCGTGTTTCAACTTGCAAGACTGGTAAAGAAATTTGGGATAAATTGTGCATTACTTATGAAGGCACTAATGAAGTTAAACAATCCCGTTTAAACATTCTCTTGCATGACTACGAACTTTTTCGTATGAAACCTCATGAATCGATTTCTGACATGTACACTAGGTTTACTCAGATTGCTACTTCATTGCATGCACTAGGAAAAGAACTTTCGAACTATGAAAAAGTTAACAAGATTTTGAGATGCTTGCCTTCTTCTTATGATGCAAAAATTACTGCAATCACTGAATCTAAAGATTTAAACACCTATTCTATTGATAACTTGCTTGGCTCACTCATTGCTTACGAGCAAGGGGTGAATCAAAGAAATCTTGATGCAGGTGAGAAGAAAAAGGAGAAAACAATTGCATTGAAGGCACACAAATCAGATTCTGAATCTTCCGGGTCTGAAAGCGATGGAGTTGCCTTCATCACAAGGCAATTCAAAAGCTTTCTAAGGAAGAAACAAAAGCATCATCAAAATTGGAGAAAAGGTAAGGATCATAAACATACTAAAGGATCTTCTGATGTTGTTTGTTTTGAATGCAGGAAACCTGGACATGTAAGATCCGATTGTCCTACACTTCAAGATCAATCAAGCAAAGGAAAAGGTGATGAGAAAGCAAAGTCTAGGAAGGACAAGAGGAAAAACCAAAGGAGCTTTTGGGCAAAATTTGGTACTGATTCTTCTGAGACTGAACCAGAGGAAGAAACTACAAACTTGTGTTTTATGGGAAAAGATCAAATTGATCAAGAAGAGGTATGTGAACTTTCATACGATCAACTTCTTGAAGTTTCAGAAAAAATCCATGCATCATATAGGAAATTAAAGAAAACTCATGCTAGCTTGAAATTAGAATTCTTAAATCTACAAAAAGAGCATAAAATTTTGATTAAAGACCATCAAACAATTGATTCAAATCACATGACTTTACTTGATGAATTTGATGAGTTAAATAAAAATCATGGTAAGTTAGTTGAAGAGCATGATGCATTGAAAATATCACACACATCTCTTGAATCTGATTTTAAGAAGTCAAAAGAAATAGAAAAAGATTTGAGGATTGAAAATGAAGTTTTAGAAAACACAAACTTGAAGATTCAAAATGATTTAGAAGCATGTAAAAAATCTAGGATGACTTCTACTTTTAATCAATTGCCAAAACCTAGAGAGAGGCATTATAACTCAAATCACTTAAGAAATCCCTTTCCTGGAGTTAGATGTTTTTCTTGTGGCATGCTAGGACATATCTCACACACTTGCACAATTCATCATAGTTCACATTGGGTATGGAGACCTAAGATGCATAATCCACAGCATACCACACATGCATTGCATTCTTCTCTTCATAAGAAGGAACCCAAACCTGCTTGGGTTCCTAAAACTAACATCTGATAATTTTGCAGGAAGTCTCTCACAAAAGACCTCGTGAGAGTATGTGGTACCTGGACAGTGGATGCTCTCGACATATGACTGGTGATGCGAGCCAGTTTGTTGTACTAGAATCCAGGACTGGAGGCAAGGTTACTCTTGGAGACAACACCACCATGAAGGTGGTAGGAGCAGGTATAATCGGAAATTCCAAGAACCTTATGATTGAAAATGTTTTGCTTGTAGATGGATTGAAGCACAACTTGCTCAGCATCAGTCAATTCTGTGACAAAGGCTTCATCGTACAATTCTTCACGAATTCATGCATTGTAAGTTTAAGTAACAACACCATTTTGCAGGGAAAAAGGGTAAACAATTTCTATATGCTTGATTTAAATAGCATTGAATGTGCTGCTTCTTTTTGCTTAAAAACTGTCATTGATGATTCTTGGTTGTGGCACAGGAGGCTTTGTCATGCAAGTATGAAAACCCTTAGGAAAGTGACCCAAAAGGACCTAGTTAGAGGTGTCCCCAAACTTAAGTTTACAAAAGACCACCTTTGTGATGCCTGTCAACTAGGAAAGCAAATTCACTCTTCATTTCACCCCATAAAGGACATTAGCACCTCTAGACCTTTAGAAGTCCTTCACATGGATTTGTTTGGACCCATTAGCATAGCAAGTTTGGGAGGGAAAGTCTATGGTTTTGTGATTGTTGATGACTACTCGAGGTTCACTTGGACTAGATTTCTTTCTCATAAAAATGAGTCTTTTGAGGAGTTTAAAACTTTTTCTACTTGGATTCAGAAGAAGCTAGGGTGTGAGATTTTGACCATCCATAGTGATCATGGGGGAGAGTTTAAAAATGAAAAATTTGGAGATTTTTGTGAGGAGAAGGGGATTAGCCACAATTTTTCAGCCCCTAGGACTCCTCAGCAGAATGGAGTAGCTGAAAGGAAGAACCGAACCTTGGTGGAAGCCGCTAGAGCCATGCTTGCTGAGTATTCACTTCCAAAATACTTTTGGGCTGAAGCGGTTAACACAGCATGTTATGTGTTGAATAGGGTGAATGTTAGAGTCAAATTAGAAAAGACACCCTATGAGATCCTTAAGGGTAGGACACCCAATCTTTCCCACCTTCATGTCTTTGGTTGTAAGGTTTTCATTCACAACAATGGAAAGTCTCACTTGGGAAAATTTGATCCTAAATCTGATGAAGGAGTATTCTTGGGATATTCTAGTGTTGGGAAATCTTTTAGAGTGTTTAACAAGAGAACCTTGATGGTGGAAGAGACAACCCATGTAGTTTTTGATGAGTCTGATCATAAGAAACATGGAGTAGATGATGATGATGTTGGAGAGATTACAAGTGGAGTAGAAAATTTGGGGAAGGGGAGTGAGCACCTAAACAATGGAGGAGTAGAAGGAGTCACCCAAGGAATAGAAACTTTTGATGAAAGGGGAGAAACTTCACACACTTTGCCTAGAGATTGGAGATACTCTACTACTCACCCCAAGGATTTGATCTTAGGAGACCTTTCTAGTGGAGTTAAGACTAGACATAGACTTAGGAAGGAGGTGAACCACTCTGCCTTTATCTCTATGACTGAACCCACCACCATTAACCAAGCCCTCTCTGATGAGTTTTGGATGTTAGCAATGCAAGAAGAGTTGAATCAATTTGTTAGGAATGATGTTTGGGAACTTGTGGAAAGACCTAAGGGACAAAGTGTAGTTGGGACAAAGTGGGTATTTAAGAACAAAGTGAATGATTCAGGAGTGGTGGTGAGGAATAAAGCAAGATTGGTGGCTAAGGGGTACAATCAAATAGAAGGGATAGACTTTGAAGAGACTTTTGCCCCTGTAGCTAGATTGGAAGCTATTAGAGTGCTACTAGCCTTTGCTTGTTATAAAGGATTTAAGCTTTTTCAAATGGACGTCAAGAGTGCCTTTTTAAATGGGGAGATAAAAGAAGATGTGTTTGTAGAACAACCTCCAGGTTTTGAGAGCTCTCAATTTCCAAATCATGTGTTTAAATTAAAAAAGGCTTTGTATGGTTTAAAACAAGCACCTAGAGCTTGGTATGAGAGGCTTAGCACATTCTTACTAGAGAGGGAGTTTGTCAAGGGGAGCGTAGACACCACCCTTTTTCTTAAAAAAGTTGGAGATGATTTACTCATTGTTCAGATCTATGTTGATGATATACTCTTTGGATCCTCTAATAAAAATTTGTGTGATGATTTTTCTAAAACAATGAGTAGAGAGTTTGAGATGAGTTTAATGGGAGAATTGTCTTACTTTTTGGGGTTTAGCATAAAACAATTGGAAGATAACACTTTTCTAAATCAAACAAAATACATAAAAGACATTTTGAAGAAATATGAGATGGACAAAGCCAAGCCAATTAACACTCCCATGACTTCTAGTGCTCCGTTGGATAAGGATCCAAGTGGTAAGTCTGTTGATCAGAAGAAGTACAGAGGTATGATTGGATCTTTACTTTACTTAACTGCAAGCCGACCTGACATTATGTTTAGTGTTTGCCTTTGTGCTAGGTTTCAAGCTGACCCTAAGGAATCCCACATGACTGCTATTAAAAGGATTTTTAGATACCTTTTGGGGACACAAGGATTAGGGATTTGGTACCCTAGACATAGCACTTCTTTTGAAATTATTGGTTTTTCTGACTCTGATTTTGCAGGATGCAAGGTGGATAGAAAGAGCACCTCCGGAACTTGTCAATTCATTGGACAATCCTTGGTCTCTTGGTCTAGTAGAAAGCAAAATTCTGTTGCACTTTCCACTGCTGAAGCTGAATACATTGCTCTTGAAAGTTGTGTGGCCCAAGTTCTTTGGTTGAAACAACAGGTATTGGATCTAGGATTACATGTAAGCACCATCTCAATTTTTTGTGACAACACTAGTGCCATATGCATCTCTAAAAATCCTATCCAGCATTCAAGAACTAAACACATTGACATTAGGCATCACTTTATTAGAGATCATGTGACTAAGGGAGACATTGAGTTACACCATGTGACAACTGAAAACCAACTGGCAGACATCTTTACTAAACCACTGGCCTTCGACACTTTGAGTTCTTTAAGGACCAGATTGGGTGTGATTGACATAAATGCATGAAACCTTTTTTAGCTAAATTTTTCTTTTTTGTTACCTTCTTTTTCCTTTTCATGTACCTTAGTTTTAGATCTTCACTGATATAATATCTCTTGTCTTGTCTTTAACAATTTGTAGTTAATATGTTTTCATCCACTTAAACACCTAGATAGTATGAATATCTTGTGATTGTGTCTCTTTCTCTAACATAGTATTAGTGGCATAGTTTTCTTTTCTAATCAAAAGTCTATCTCAAAATAAAAGATTGTTTATGAAACTAAGATCCTTTCTAAAGCTTGCTTAAGCAAATCTATCTTGTATTTACAATGATTAAAAGTTTTTTTTGTCACATCATGATCCCTCGTTACTCTTGTCTTCGATTATTAATCCTGCTTGTGGTAATTCTTCCCTATGTTAGAGAGAGAGCTCCTATTCTCTAATATCTGAGAAGATATATTCACAACTAAGTTTTTTAAAAGAGTCTAAAAGGGAATCTAGCTTGCAAAAATAAAAAAAAAATTTGGCCAATGATGCCAACAAAAGAAGCGCAAAGACGCCAAAAAATTGAAAAATCTATAAAAAGATGCGCAAAGCGCCACAACATTGACAAGAGGCATAAAATGAGCCCACTCAAAAGCAAGCTACTCTCCCTTTTTATATCTTTTAGAACCTAGAAGTTTTGATTCTCAAAGGCTTGATCTCGATTATCGTTCGATTGTGACAAATCTACCTCATTGTTTTATGGAGATACTTTCCTTATGCCAAGTGGTGGGTAGATTCTTTTTCTCATATCCAATTAATTATTTGAGTTAGGTCATTGATTTCAAAAGACGATTCTACCATAAGACAACGATTTTGGCTAAGGGTAAACCATGAACGGATATTCTCCTATTCTATGGATTAAATGAGATTGGTAACACGTTAACTCACAAATTTTTAAATCAATCACATGAAATACTATATCATTGATGTGCCTTGTTTTTTTTTTAAAAAAAAAAAAAAAAAAAGGGGAGAAGTTTATGAGGAGAACCTCTTTTACTGTGCTTTCATGTACCCTCCTTTTTGATATGTCAAAAGAGGGAGAAGTTTATGAGGTTATTTTTTCGGTTGCTATTAAATCTTTTTTTTTTGTGTTTTGCCATCATCAAAAAGGGGGAGATTGTTGCAAATCTATTTTTCATGTCTTATGTTTTGATGATTGACAAACACTGCTTTTCTTGGACAGCTTGTTGCTTCTAACTTTTCAGGAATCGACGATCGGACAATCAAAAAGGAGCCAAGTTCAGGAATGCGTAGGTTTAGGGTTGAGTCAGTCTGTACTCTTGTTTTTTACCTTTTGAGTCCTCTTGTAATAGTCAAAAATACTGATGCTTTGTAACCCTTCACACACACACTTGAGAGACTTAGAAATTCTGTTTTTACTCATATCGGCCAGGACGATTTCTTCGATCGGCCTGGCCGATCAGCTTAAAATAGAAAGTCTAATTAAGGATTCTTAATTAAGGCAGCCTACGTTAACAGATCGTCCTGGACAATACGTGTATCGGCCAGGACGATAAGCTCAAAACAGAAAGAAGTAGCCGCCATAGACAAGTATGGTATACTGTATCTTTAAATTATCGGCCAGGACGATCCTCGGATCGGCCTGGACGATATTAACAATTTATGCCATAATTGTTCAGGAAATTAAGGAAGTAATTAAGGATGATTGATATGATCATATCGTCCTGGACGATCGCAGGATCGGCCAGGCTGATCTAGTCAAAAACCTTAAGTTACTTCAGGACGATCAATATCGGCCAGCTCGTATTCAGGGCTATTGTCAGGACGATTTTTCTCTGATTTGAACTGATCGGCCAGGACGATCGTGAGATCGGCCTGGACGATCAAGCTATTTTTCAATCGTCCTGTTTTCCATTCAGGGCTATACTCTGGCCGATCTTCATTGTTTTGTACTGATCGGCCAGGCCGATGTCCAGATCGGCCTGGACGATAAAGTCGGCAACTTGCAATTAATGAGCTCTTTTGAAGCTCTTCTATTTAAAGAGCTCTTGTTCAACGTTTTTCAAGATCTTTGGCTGCTTCCTTGACCTAAGAAGGCCTTGAGGAGAGAAAGAGAGAGAGAAGAGAGAGAGAGGATCTTGTGAGGGGGAGCTTGTGAGGGATTTCACAAGGGTTGCTTCAAGGATCTCTCTGCGTCATCTTCGTCTAGAGTTTCTCGTCCGTGAAAGGGTCGGTAGAGGTAAGGAGCTTTGCTTTTAGGTCTGGTTCTCTGCCAGCTTCAGGAGGAAGCAAAAGGAGATAGGTTCTCTGCCTTGCCGGGGTGGTAAAAAGGAGGTTCTTGTGAGGGTTTCTCCACCTAGCCGTGGGGGCTAAAGGAGAGTCACTTTTTGTGTAGTGCAATACTTGGAGGGTGCCTCCAAGGAGTGGACGTAGGTCAAGTCGACCGAACCACTATAAATTTCTGTGTTCTTTTTCTCGCTTCCGCACGTTTAAATTCCGCATTATTTTCGTGGTGTGATTTGGTTTATATGATTTTATTTCCTTGTTTTAAAAAGAAGTTTTTAAAATACCAATTCACCCCCCCCCCCCCTCTTGGTTAGTTTGGGACTAAGTTCATAGGGCTTAACATCCCCATCGAACTTTCAATGTAGTCTTCTAATTTTAAAGCACAAAAGAAACTATTCAAGCATTTGGCGTTTAGTTGTGCTAAATCACGTTCTTCTACTGTCCAGTTTGTAAAATGTGTTTCAACTCTAACTCCGTCAACTAGTCTAGTTGGTTTTGTATATCTTTCCTGAACTAAGATCCACATACGATAATCAAGTGATTGTAAAAATGTAGACATACATATTTTTCAAAAATCAAAAGGTATATTGTCGAACAGTGGAGGTCTAGTTATAGAGTAACCCTCGGGTGTATTTCAGTTTCCAAATATAGTCATCTAAGTTAATTAAAAAGTAGTCTAAACTTATGATTTTGAAATAAAGCTCTGATATCACTTGTTGAAACTCGTTCACTATGAATTAGGTTGTTAAACCTAAGCTTATGTCCCACGGCTAACTAAGAGGGGGGTGAATTGGTAATTAAAAATTTTAACCCTCTTTTTAATTTATCTTAGGAAACGAAAATAAAACTTTAGTGAATTTTTCTAAAAAATGTTTTTCAACCACAATTTAAAAGTAAAAACACAAAAAAAGCAGCAAAAAATAAAGACAAGAGATTTATAGTGGTTCAGTCAAAACCAAAGCTACATCCACTCCCCGGAGGCACCCTCCGAGTATTGCACTAATACCACTAGTGACTCTCCTTTAACACCCATAGCAAGGCGGAGAAGACTTTACAAACACTCTTTCCACCACTACCCGGTGCGGTTGAGAACCGTCGTTCTTTTACACTATCCCCAATGTTGGCAGAGAACAGTCATCCTTTTACACTCTCTTGGTGTGGGCAGAGAACCCTTCGTCCTTTCACACTCTCCCAATTTGGGCAGAGAACCCTTCATCCTTTCACACTCTCTTAGTGTGGGCAGAGAACCCTTCATCCTTTCACACTCTCCTAGTGTGGGCAGAGAATCCTTCGTCCTTTTTACACTCTCCAAGTATTGGCAGAGAACCCTTCGTCCTTTCACACTCTCCTAGTATGGGCAGAAAACCCTCGTCCTTTCACACTCTCCTAGTGTGGGCAGAGAATCCTCGATTGTTCACACTCTTCAAATGTCGGCAGAGAACTGAATCTCCTTGACAGATCTTCTTCACAAGAATTCTAGAAGGAAGAGAGAAAAGAGTGAAGTAATCACAAACCAAGAGTAAAGACTCTTACCTTTGAGTACCAAATGAAACCTTCATACTCCAATGGCAAGAAAACTCTTTCAAACACTCTCTCACACTCTCTCCTTGACTCTTCTTTCAATAGGCACGAAGATCAGTAGGCAAAAAGATTAAGTGGCAGTTTAGTTTAGACTATTTATAGAAAAAACACAAAAAACCATCCAAAAACTATAAATTTTCAAGTCAATATGCATTGGATCATCTCGTACGATCGTGGATCGTCCTGGATGATTTTACTTAAATATGTTGGAAACGAACCTAATGTATATGGGTACGAAATGATTTCATACACACACATCATCCGGTACGAACTAGGTTCGTCCGGTACGAACGGTTATTCCATAGGTCGATTCCCAAAAACTGCAGAACGTCACTATGATTTTAGAGTCGGCTCACTTCGTCCTGGAATAAATATGTGTTTGTCTGGACAAAATTTTTCCAGAGAGAAAATTGTCCCGGGACGAATACACTTCATCCTGGACGAAAATACTCCAGAGAGCAACTCTCCTGTAACGAATACAATTCATTCTGAACAAAAATTTTCTAGAGAACATTTCGTCCTGGGATGAATACACTTCTTCCTGGATGATCAGGACTTAGAAAAATTTTCTTCAACTCTTGTTCGGTCCATTGCTCTTACAAGGAGATAACTGACCTAATCGTTCCGTACGAACTATGTTCATCCCGTACGATCAGTACAAATTTCTCAAGATCTCCTAAAGTGTGTGTGTGTGTGTGTGTGTGTGTTGACTCAATTACAATCACTCCCTCTCAAACTTAATTTAAAGAAAAGTACACGTTTTAAATACACAAAGTATCTCATGCTGAATTTGATTTGAAGTCTTTGTAGTCTAGAGTTTGATTTTCCTGAAATGTTAGTACACACAAGAGCAAAAATAACTCTTCCAAAAAGTGTTAGGAGATAACTATACATAAAATAATAATATTTGAAATCATCAAAACTATATAAGTTGCAAGAATGTAAAACATGCAAATAGCAACTCTCTTAACAGGTCATACATCCTTGGTGGATTCTCTCATTCTCTTGCATATAGATTGACGTCATCGAGCAGGGATCTAATATACAATCTTGGATAGGTCATACAATCTTAGAGGATTCTCACAACCTCTTCCATATAGCTTAACATCATCAAGAAGGGCTTTGACATACAATCTCATATAGGTCATACATCTTTGGTAGATTCCCACAGCCTCTTCCATATAGGTTAACATCATCAAGTAGGGCTCTGACATACAACCTTAGATAGGTCATAAATCCTTGGTGGATTCTCTTGATTTTTTCATATATGTTAACTTCATCGAGCAGGGCTCTGACATATAACCTTGAATAGGTCATACATACTTGGTGGATTCTCATGACCTCTTCCATATATGTTAACATCATTGAGTAGGGCTCTGACATACAGCCTCAGATAGATCATACATCCTTGGTGGATTCTCGTGACCTCTTTCATATAGGTAAATGTCATCGAGTAGGGCACCTTTGACATATAACTTCAAATATGTCATACATCCTTGGTAGATTCTCTCAATCTCTTTCATATAAGTTAACATCATCAAGCATGGCTCTAACATACAACCTCGGATATGTCAAATATCCATAGGGATTCTCTCGATCACTTTCATATGTGTGAATGTTATCAAGTAGTCCTCTAATACACAACCTCAGATAGATCAAATATCCTATGAAGATGTAAATCAAATCATAAAGTACTTGATTCAAGAAATAGATAATTTTTATTGTGTCATAATCACTTGATGATCGATCCTAAGGGCATTTGATCCAATATTTTCCATATATATTAATATCATCGAGCAACACACTAATATACAACTTTAGATAGGTCATAATCCATGGTAGATTCCTCAATCTATTCCACAAAAGTTGATATCATCAAGCAATGCTCTGATAAATAACCTTGGATAAGCCATATATCCTTGATGGATTCTCTCATCCTCTTCCACAAAGGTCAATATCATCGAGCAATACTCTAAGTGGATAACATTCTCTCTAAAAAGATTTCATAAAAGTAAGTAATTAGGAAAGTCATCACTCATATAAAGACTTAGTAGTCTAAAAAAGCCTAAAAAATATGGGGGGCAATATATTAAAGTATATCTCAAAGATGCATAAACAATTCAGCTTCCTTTGGGGACAAGTTCATTTCAAATATTATCGAGTAGTGCTCTAATATACAACCTCAGATAGGTCAAACATCTTATAAAGATGTAAATCAAATCATAAAGTCATTGATTCAAGAAATACATAATCTTTATTGTGTCGCAATCACTTGATGATCAATCCCAAGGGCATTTAATCCAACCTTTTTCATATATGTTAATGTCATCGAGCAACACACTAACATACAACCTCAGATAGGTCATAATCCATGGTGGATTCTCTCAAGCTATTCCACGAAAGTTGATATTATTAAGAAATGCTCTGTAAAATAACCTTGGATAAGCCATACATCTTTGGTAGATTCTCTCGACCTCTTCCACAAAGGTCAATATCATCGAGCAATACTTTGAGTGGACAACATTCTCTATAGAAAGATTTCATAAAAGTAAGTAATTAGGAAATTCATCACTCATATAAAGACCTAATAGTCTAAAAAAGCCTAAAAAGTATGGGGGAGGGGCAATATATCAAAAAATGTTTCAAATATCCATAAACAATTCAGAACTTCATTTCAAATGAAAAATAAGGATCAAGCTCATAAAATAATCTCAACATCATATACATTATTATTAGAGTTATATACATATTAAACATCAAATTCAAGTGTACATCTATTCTTACTATAAGCTAAAATTAAAAGTACATCAGCATCATTTGTTAATGTCATTAAACAACAAACAACTTAAAAAGTTAAATATCCTTTGTGATTTTTATTAACCTCTTCTCAACTACACATTGAAGCATCTTCTGCAATTTCTTCTTCAAAGAAAAATTAGAACCTGATCATCATCAGGCCTTCACTCAATTAACACTGTTAGTGTATCTATCGCCAGAATACTAATATGGCACACTAATATGACCCCTTCAATCTAGAATATCTGATGTATAAGTACTTCAGAATGGATACATATTTATCTTTAGCAAAATGCTACTTGACACCCGCCATCATCGGCACTTCATATAATATTTATCGTCAATCATTTACTTCATATCAATCATTATCAGCTCCTCGCTCAACTACTGATAGTAGCACACCCTCTAACCATCTCCTTCAGCTCTCCGCCCATTCACAGATCACCACCACACTTTCACCTGGCTGTCGATCGTCATTAGATTTCTACTTAAACATCATTAAAATTCTTCTCGTATACTAAAAGTTATTGGTTCTCCTCCTAGGTACTATTACTGCCAAATCTTCTTAAATCACCCTCACATACAATCAGATATTGATCTTCTTTGGTCAAGCATTGCATATTGTCTCATTATGACTTCTTCTATATAAAAGAGGGGCCATGAAGCTTGATAGGGAATGTCACCGATCTCAAACAATGGAATGTCTCTAATGTAAGTAGAAGAACACATAAGAAGAGAAAAGAAAGAGGAAAAAATTTTCGTCTACACTAAAGAGGGGCGTTGAATTTATGTAGGGGATGCTACATACCAAAAATACTAGAAAGCCTCTGTAGTAAGAAGGAAAATGGGGAAGAACAAGAGTGAGAAGTTCTAACTTCTACATAATAGAGGGGCAATGAATTTGAGTAGCGGATTCCACCTACCAAAAATAGCAGAATGCTTCTAATATAAGAAAGTTAGAAGGAGAAGAGAGAGGAGGAGGAGGAGAAAATTTTTCCCTTGCCTTAAGAGTCTATTTATAGGTTGAAAAAGGTAGGAAATGGTTTGAAATTTGGGGGGAAATTTACCTCCAAATTATTTAAAATTTTTTTAAATATTTTTAGAAGTTTTTTCAAATTTTTTGGGGCAAAAAAGGACAATTTTTTTATTAAAAAAATTATTAAAATCATTTTAAAAAAAGGGGTCCCGCATAAAACAAATTACATGTGACTACAATCGGTTGTGGTCGAAAGCTCCAGCGCAAATCGTGTGCCCAAGAGGGGCGTGCCCCTTCGCCCGCGTGCTAGCGCGAGCTACTAGAGGCAGTGGCTGTTGGTGGCCGGCTAGTTTGGCAGCCTACGTGTGTCTAGGCCCAAACAATCCAAATTTGACATTTTTTGTTCTCAAAACTATTTTTCAATGTTCCAGATTCAAGTTTGACACTTCTAAAACTAATTGGGACATTTACGCCAAAGATCAGATTAATTTTTAGTTTCAAATTGCATATAAAAGTCCTCCAAAAGCTATGATGCATATTTTCAGACTTCTAGAGCTTCAATGTCCAAAAATAGAGGGCAACTGACATATCATTAAAAAATTATCTTTATCAAGCACAAATTTCGAGGTAAAAATCAAGTTGAAAACTTCAAAAATTAAATTGAAGACCATCTAAACTTTTATTTCAGCAAACTTATAGCCGAACTAAATGTCTCAAAAATACGATACCAAATTCGATTCAATCCAGGCCCAAATCGGCCCTAATTGAATACTCGAAGCATATTTGGAAGGGTCAAATCATAATTTGGATTACCAAATGGTTTCCAAACGTGACATGCTTGTAGTCGAATTGAGTGGCTCGATGAGAGGAATCCTATGAACTCAAGATCATTAAATTCTGACATCACTAAAGCATTCAAATGTCCAATAAATGCTCCGCGATCAACTGATTCAATATCGGCCATTCATTCAAACTACTCCCAAATTACCATTGATCTTCCTCCTATTTACTGGTCATGTCACTCTCCAAAAACTATAAATTGACCCATCATTCTTCATTGATGGGGAGAGGAAGAGGGGGCCAAGCAAGGAGGAAGGGGAGCCCAAACAAGAAGAGAATAAAGAGAACGAAGAGTTCTATTGCCACCAGACTCTTCCTCGACCACCTCCTAACCACTAACCGACACCAGACTTCCACCTGTTGTCGAATTTCAATCCAACACCAAACTTCCGCCCGTCATTGAACTTCTACCCAACATTGAACTTTCGCCCAGCTACCGACGGACGCCATATTTTTAGTACAAAAACATCTTAAATAAATTTTTGTACTAAAAAACCAGTTTAAAAAAAATAAGAAAATTTCCTCAAAGAAAACCTTAATCTTATGTATATTTAAATATTGTACTATTTAAGCATTAAAGTAGAAATAAAGCCACTAAAATATAATTTGAAATAAATAAATAATATATAAAATTAGGACCTAATGGCATCCTTTAATGTAAATTATCATTTAATATCTCATAAAATTTTTTTATAATAATAAAATTACAAAAACAAAATAAAAGAAATTCAATAAATGCTGAGCCTAATCCTCTCATTTCAGCATTTCCACGTCTAAGTAGCTCAGACCCCAAATTCGGCTGGTCTGCCCGCCTACTATTTCTGACACGTGCTGTTCTCTCCGCATGCCAAGACCAGAATCCGCCAGATCATCATTCGCTCGCTAACTCGCAATCTCATAAGGCCGAAAACAAAGGAGCCCAAATCCTTACTGCCAAGTGCCAATGGCGTCCCCCGATAGCCCTTCCCCGTCTCCTCGTCGCCGCAGCCTTCGTAGGCTTCTTCATCTCAGAAGGTCATCATCCCTTGCCGTTGATCACAACCCTCTCAAGTCGCCCTCCCTTTCATCACCACTGGCGGCCAATTCGGCTGTGGGTAAGAAGACGGCCTTCGGCTCCTCAGCTTTCTGTGGCCTTGGCTGCGCCTTCTCAGATGATTCTTCCGTCTGCTCCTCGGAAAATAGTGAGGGGAAGGGTTCCAAGCGGCGGAGAACGAAGAAGAATAAGAAGGAGACACGTGAGAAGGCGTCGTCGTCGAACTCCTCTGTAGCGGGGGATGAATCTGTAGGGAATCATAGTCATGAGGTCCAGAGGGCTTTGAGTGAGGTATCTGTATATTTGTTATTTCGTTGCTTGTTGATTAGGAATGTTTTGATCTCCATCTAAACTCCATTTCTGTATGTATTTGGTTTCGGGTTTATTGGATATCAAAATTTATTGTGGTTCAACATCGTTAGACATTCAGCGCTTTCTGAAATTGCGGTTTGTCGGGAATTTTTTTGACGGGGCAGCGTTTGCTCAACAAACGGGCTTAACAAGTTTTCTTGGAAATCGGTCTGCCCTTTTTCATCACCATCTTTTGAGAAGAAGATAAATCGAAACAATAATGACCCGTTTCTTCATCTCTTTAATTTAGAATTTTGCTTTGTGATAATTGCTCTTTTCCTCCGAAGTAAATATGAAGTATTCGAATCATTTCGGAAAATGTTTTTTCGGAATTTGAATGGTTTCCCTTGCCTCACTTGTCTTGCTGCTTGGTGGTTATTTTTGATGGTTCTGAAGTCATTCATTGCATTCTTTAATGACGCTAGGGGCCTTATTCTGGGAGAAGACATGGCAACCTAGAACTGAGATATTCGATGGAAGAGTCTTTTCCCTCTTTTCGAGCGGTCGTTGGAACGGATCGCAGTTCATCCTGGCGTTACCATCACTTTCGAGGATATTACCACCATCGTCCTGTTGAGCTTGAAGAGGTTCCAATCTCACTCTCATTTTTATTATATTTTTAATTTCAATTATTTGCAACCATGAGCAAATATTTATATTCATTGGCTCCGATGCTGCTTGAATGAATAGAAAATTCTTAGTTGAAACTTGCCAAATTTTTATCTCTTGTTCTCTCCTTTTTTTTTTTTCATTTCAGGTAAAAATTATATTCGGTCGCAGTTTTTTTTTTTTATTTCTTCAGTGTTTTTTGAAAGATAAATCTACTGGTTGCTTATGCTTGACAGAACAAGAATAACTTATGTCATGGAATGGAAGTGTAAAGATATTAACTCATGTGCGAGAAAGTCCAATCTATAATAGAAAAGATGTTTCCTTGGATTGGTCCAGTGTATGTGAGCGAAGCTAGGAGTTAAATTAAAAAAAAAAGTTTCGTTGCCAAGTAAGGTACCGAAGTCACCTTCAGAATGGATTGTAATAAGTATTTCTTAAAATTGTGTGTTCATATGTTCTAGAAATTGACATAGACCGTGATAAGATTCCCTTATGTTAATAAACAAGTCTTAAGGAGGGGAATTTTGTTTAGTGGTATAGTTCCAAGTTTTGTTTCTAAAAAAGCAAGAGGTTGTTTGGTTCACTAATATCACACTGTTATGTCATGCTATTAGTTTGATGACATGTCCATATAGTAAATTTAAAAATGGTTGTGATGTCCTAGTTCGGTCACATCTAGATGTTGATCAAAATGCCAATAGCTTTGAGATGTCCTTAGATCTCAAAATTTCAATCCTTATTAAAAATACTAGCATCTTTGAATACAAGAACATTTTACCAAACACAATATTTGATAGATAGCACTAGCATGTAAAAATACTGACACCTAAGACCATCCAAATTTATTTTTATTTTATGTTAAAGAAAAAGGCAATCAAAGCAAAAGCAAAAATTAAAAAAAAAATGCAACAACAGGAAAATCCAAGCATGGGGACCATGATATGACGTACTTGTTATGATTTAATCTTTTCTGCTTAAAAAAATTTCTAACTTATGAACACTCTTGAAGCTTTTTTGTTTGTTTCCTTAACTTCAATACATTAAGCCTGATTGTTGCTGAAAAATTCCCTTCTATTGCCCCCTTAAATGGATTTTTTTTATGTTTATTTCAATATAGTTTTCTTATTTCCATCCTTTTTAGCATGCATACCAGTTTACAGCAGGTAAAACCACTAATAACCTGTATTTTGATGAAGTTTTGGATTTTAAAAATATCCTAATGTGTATTTATATTCCTAATCTATTGCTAGATCAACAAGCCTTTCAAACATTGATAGTTCTATTTTATGTCCTGCAAGCTCTATCAATCTTTTTCCTGTTTCTTTAATATGCCAGCCAATATACAGATATTTACTAGAACAAATTCTAGTTGAGAGTAAAAGACTTACGTGCACTACTAAACCAGTATCTTGAACTTGAATACGTTTGTGGCTTGAATCTATTTACCTTCAAAAAGTTTGAAAGTGAGGTTGACCCCAGAAACTTTTTCTTAGAACCCATGCTACTTAGTCCCAGACTTAGAAGCCTATTGCTTTTGGCCCAATTGACTAAATGGGTTAAGACTAGCTAATGGGTTGCAACTTTGCCCTCCTTGGTCTTAGGTGATCCATTGTGGTCCTTAGGTGGTTAAAATTAACTTTGATAGACTGCTTATCTTCGTTTGGCCTGTGGTAATCTAGGCATTCTAAACAACTTCTAGCAAGCTCAAAATGAGCACTAGATAGTGTACCTACCTTGGTTGACGTGCCTATTCTCTAATTGATTTGAGTTGTCTGATATGATCTAGGTTAACCTTAGGTGGCCAATGGGTGCATCCACATCTGAGTGCAATTGCATTCAATTGGATGCTCTTTAGGCCATTTGAGCCTAATGGATTAAGCCAAACCCTATTCAGCATACCTAAGCCTCAGCCGAATTTTTCTAACTCAAAGCCAAAGCCAACACCAATGTCTTGTACCCACTTGAGTCGAATTGAAGCACTTGAACTTAGGATGAATCATAATTGGCTTCATCAACTCTCAAATCTAGCTAAGCTATGTATAATTTGACTTGAGCAAGGCTGATTTAAACCATCCTTAGGCTAGTTCGAGCCAACTGACAGGATCTTAGCCCTAATGAGAGATTAGGCTGCTTGAGCTACCCCAATTTTCACCAAAATCAAGCCCTAAATGCTCTACACATAAGTCAGATACCTTGCCACATAGGTTTGCATGTGGGTGATGCATTTAACTTCCATCATGAAGCGCTTTATTTTTTGCACCATCAATAAGCTACATAATAGGGAATAGGAACCATAGTTTAAGCACCAGACCTTAAACCACCTAAGGATTTTTTTAACCTTATATAAAGTAAAAACAAATAATAATAAGAAAAAAAAAGGATCACTTGTCATTATGGTTGCTTGCCAGTGGGACTATCATATGTCCTTGTACATATGAGCTCAAAGCTATACTCATGATCTTGTAAGGAAGTCTAGGGAGTGAGTTCTAAGCATGCTAAATTTTTGGAGTCCTAACCTTAAGAATCCCTCGCCAAAGTTAAGAGATGATCCGATAATCATTGGTTTGAAATCCAATGAATCTTGTTTATATAGTAAAACCCTCCATCCACAAGATTATTGAAGTTGGTGTCAAACTCTTTTGTCATCTCTTCTTGTTGCTATTTGGGATTCATCTAATCGAAATCTAATGAACTCACTTTCTTTTTGCTTAACTTATGAGCCACATGATCACACCGTTGTCTCAACTCACATTGTCTAATTAGAACCCAACAATGAAACTTAAACTATCTTAATTTGATATGGTGTTAGGCCTAGTGATGACTTTTAATGATCATTCGATGTGCAAGCAGACATTAGATGGAAAGATTATGAAATTAAAATTAATTAAAAATTCTTTGAACTTTAAAAATTAATATCAATCAAATTACAAGTCCAAAAAGAAAATGTGATTTTAATTACAGAAATTCACCAATTTAATGAGAATTATTTCCTAAACAAAATAAATATCTTAGTTGAAATTAATTTGTTTAAGTATTTATGTATAAAATCATTCAGAGTCTTGATGAACTTTGATGAATTTTTTAACCTTTATATTCAACTAAATAGATGGAATTTCAAATTTCAAATTTTTATAGAGAATCGTCATTAATGACTCATTTGAAAAATTTAGCATTCTCTAGAAGATTCATTTTATGAATTTACAAATTTGTAAACCAACCAAAAACATAAATGGTTTTAGTTTAATTTGTAGAGATAATTTCATTAGTTACTTCATCAAAGTTACATTATCAAAAAAATTTGATTGATTTATCAATTTCACATTTTGATTTATTTAGTGTCTCAATCAGGTGTCAATTCACATTATAGTTGAGATTTAAATTTAGTAAATGATCTCATGCTTAAATTCATCCTAAACTGCAAAATCTAATTAATATTTATGTTCATATCTAATCTCAAGTTCAATTTTAGATTTTGTTTATAACTTCTACTTGGTTTAGGTTTAGTTTATGAACTTGATTTATTCTAGGCTATGGTCTGAGTTTAAATTTAACAAAATTAGATTAAAATTCATATCATAGTTATTAATCTTCTTCTATATATCCATATTTAAAGAATATTTATGAACTATAGTTTTTTTTAATAGGATCAAAGTTGATCATACATGATTGTTGCGTTGACTTGTATTTAAAAGGAATTAGATGAGATGATGATAAATTTTCTTTAAATCATCTAATATCCTTGGAGAGCTATATTTCAATTTATTCTTAATTTATTACTTAGGACCATTAATGAAACAAGCATTGACAACAAATAATCTATAGGCATATAATATTTAGTGATATATCATCAGGGGCGGAACCAGCCTTTCATCTTAGGGGGGGCAAAATTTTCTTAGTATAATAGACTAAATCTCTCTTAAAACGAAATCAAACCTGAAAATACACAAAAAAATGATTAAATTTCAAATAAAATATAGTAATCTTCATCTTCCCTAATATCATCATCTTCCATCAAATCTAAAGCTGGCAATTTTAACTGATAAAAAAAGGAGAAATGAACAGAGCTTTAAAGTTTAAACCCAAGCAATGAACAGAGCTCTGTTTCATTCAACAATGTGTTAATAGCAAAAATTAACATCTAGCATATTTGTAGGTTTAGAATCATATTTTCTTGGAGTAGATGTGATCTCATCTTAGCAAAAATTAAAACGTTTAAATGCCCTATCCTATTCAGATTCTTACAACTAAAATTTCAGCCAGATTTAATTCCATTTGCTCTCTTCCCTAAGCAAAGAAGATCAAAAAGACAAAAACGCTTCTCATATTCAACAATGTGTTCAAAAATAACAAACACAACAATCAATCAATGCGTTCAAAAATCAAAACTGACCTAGATCTCCCGATGCTGGAGGCAGTCGCGAATCACGAACGACGTCGGAAGTTAGAACAGACTCTTATGAGGGATATTTCTACGAAGTGACGAAAGAATCTTCAAAGACTGAAGTCGGAACGGACTCTTCCCTGAGGGAACTTCCCTCTCGCCGTCTTGCGCGAATCAACTGCGACGAAGTGACGAACTGACGAAGCCTTCCCTCTCGTCGAGTCGCCCGCCGTCTTGAGCGTTCGCTGCAGGTTCGTTGTTTTTGAGTTGTTTCGGCTGGTTAGGGCAAAAGGAGGCAACATAACATGTTTGGGCTGGTTAACTTACTTAAATACCCTTCTTAATAAAAAAAAAAATTTTATAAGGGGGGGCAATTGCCCCCCTAAAGACTGAATAGTTCCGCGCCTGTATATCATTCAAACTTATAAAGTATCCATACTATAATCACCTTTTTTAATTTCAAATTGATCATGTCATTGATCCTCATAAATACTAAATAACAAGTATCATTATTTAAATTATCTTTCATATTACCTTCTATAGATTTTGTTTTACTAGTAACACTTCTCCAAATGAATTGAGCATATCACATTAATTTTGATTTGGTAAATCCAACTTTTTGGAAATCGAACATTTAGTATTTTTAAAGAATTTTTCTTGAGTATTGATGCAATCCAACTATACCCTATGACTATTCCTCGAATATATTTCTAAATTTAATAATACCAATGTTTAAATCTAGATCAGAATATAGGCAATTTCATTTAAATCTCATCATTTTATTTTTATGTTAGTTGATCCAGATGTTATATTATATATCCGCATGATGCATATAATCAAGAGCTGATGGCGGGCTCCTTTAAAAAAACTTGACCGGATATAACCACTTTCAACACATATTAATGATATATATTGGCATGATGCAATTTAATATAATTGTTACTATATTGTATGTCAAAAAGTACTGTGTTGTATTTTTTGTACGTACAGGTGCATGTAGGAGTTAATGGCGTTAATGTTTCTCAGGGAAATATTCGATTCCTGCGCTTAAGCCTTCCCAGTTCCTCTTAAATACAACCTATTCTTAAGGATTTGCAGCTTGCCCTTACATATAGTTTTAAACAGAGCAGAGGAATTCTATGGACTTTGAAAGGTTGGAGATTTATTGTTTCTGCATAAACTTGCCAATTTGCCTACTGATAATTTGACAATTGTTGAGTGGTATTTTGCGACTGATTTGAGAGATAGGACGTAAAGAAAATTCCAATCAAGCCATATCATTCCTTATCAACTTAACTTTTTTCCTTTTTCTTGCATCCGTCTACCCATTCCACTTTTTGCACACTCCCATTTAGTTACTTTATCCTGCGATCCTTGCTACATCCAGTTTAGTGTCAGCTGTGCTGGCTACTTTGGCATTTTCTTTTTGCATTCTTGTATTTACATCTTATAAACATTTTCTTTTGTTCAAATCATAAGTTTGACCAGACATTTATCGGCCTTGCGACAACGACAACAACAACAACATCAAGTCTTTGTCCCACTATGTGGGGTCGGCTACATGGATCCTTTTTCTCCATTGTGTCTTGTTAAAAGTCAAATTCTCTTTTAAATCCTTTTTCTCCATTTATCCGCCTCAAATTTTTTATTTTATTTTTTCTTATTGTAATTGTTTTGGGAGTGTTCCAATCTCTTGGCACACTTCTGTAGGAAAAAAAGAAAATCTGTAGTTCTCTCAATGGACTCCTCAGTGCTACTATTGGGCTGTGTTGAAATTTTTAAATTTGTATAGACGGCCTTCCAATAACCCGGTTAGAAAAGTAGAAGTATTAGATTTGATTTATATTAAGAAAGGTAGATTTAGACCTAAAAGACTTGGTTAGAAAATATTAGAAATGATCTTTCTTTATTAGATTTAAATGAGAATTTGACTTTTAACAGGACAATGAAAAAAAAGGATTCATGTAGCCAACCCCACTTAGTGGGACAAAGACTTGATGTTGTTGTTGTTATTGTTATTGTTACAAAGGCTTGATGTTGTTGTTGTAGAGTTGTGCTAATTTTGATAGATGAGTTTGTATGCCAAATGATTTTCTTGTTTTGATTGCAAAATAATTTTGAGCAGATAATGAGTTTCCACCATAGAGTCGGATCGGGAAGAGGGGATGCTTATGATCGACACAGTGACTGGCGGCTTGATGTTGATAATATGACATATGAGGTATCTAAACTCTGTTTCTTCTTATTTGTCTTGCAACTTCTGCACTGAATGAACCCTTAGCTATCTGATTTTCAATTTGCAGGATTTGCTTGAACTTGGCGACAAGATTGGATATGTCAGTACTGGCTTGAGAGAAGAAGAAATTGCATCCAGTATTATTAAAGTGAAACCCTTAAATTTTGATGTCCGTATCTCCACTGAGAAGGAAAGAAAATGCAGCGTTTGTCAAGTATGGTATCTATGCAACTTTATTATATTTCTTTCTTTAAATCTTAGAGCTTCGTTGCTATTTATCCTCTTTGTTTTGCAGGAGGAATATGAAATGGATGATGAAGTGGGAAAACTGGGCTGTGAGCACCGCTTTCATATAGAATGCATAAAGAAGTGGCTTCTTCGGAAGAATGCATGCCCGGTCTGCAAGGCTGCTGTCAGTAAAACCTAATTCTGAATACAATCTAATGACTTTACAGAATTGTGCTTGCACTGTACATAATCTTTTCTGCTTTATGTACAGCCACCGTCTGAAGCATGGAATCCATTGTTTTTTTAGTTTGTGCTTTGCAGTATTATTTAGAATCTGTTTGGGACATCTATAATTGTTTATAAAAATAAATATAGAAATTTCCTTTTTTTTTTTTTTCCTTAAGTTGTGAGCATTATGAGACGGCGGGAGAAGGGGAGTAGAAAGGCTGGTCCAACCCATCCAGTTAGGGCCGAAACAGCCCATGGGCTCGGTTGAACTCTAAACAGAACCAAGAGGATTTTTTTTTTTTCTTATCACAAGGATTTTAAAGAAACAAAAAAAAAAAAAAAAAAAAAACTATAACAATTTGTAGCTAAATAGAGCCGTGACAATTATTTTTAGAAATAAAATTATAAAATCTATACTACTATATAAAAATGGCTTGGGACTTCACCCATAGTAAATCTTGATCGTTCATTTATAAACATAAAATTAAATCTACACCATTCATTTATAACTCTTCATATTCTTTATTTTTAATTTCCTCCAAAAGAGGCTTGAGTTTCATATTAAATCTATTTCATTGAAGACTTTAAATGCATAACTGAAAAAGCCTTAAATTTTATTAATTAATTAATTATCACCTTTGTTCTCTTGAACTTCCAAAGCGTTTGCACTAAGTATCTCGCATTTCATGTTTTGGAAGATGAAGGAAACCGCCTATATTTGTGCCTTGGCTATCAAATCGCCGTTTCATTCCGCTACCAAATTATTTGAAACTATATTATTAATTTAATCTGCTCCATCCGTTTTTGCGCCTCTTTGCATTCCATTCCGCTCACCTCCTTTTATATCTTCGCTTCCTCTTCTTCACCGAGACAGGTGAAATCGCTAAAAAGTTTAATCGCCTTCTTCTCCTCCTGTCGGATGGGAAGTTACGACATAAGCTCTAGCTCATCTTCAAATCTATTCACACCCTCTTTTAGGCGTATTCGTTTCCCTACTTCGTGTGAAGAAGAGTTTTGGGAGGGTAGATGAAACTTCTTCCTATGTTGTTCCTATTTGATCGGAAGTCACGATGAGAGATCCCCATGATTTCAAGTCTCTTCATATCATTTACCTCTTCGTTCACCTATTTCACATGAAGAAGAGTTTTGGGCCCTTGACTACCAAATCGCCGTTGCTTCTCTTCAACTTCTATCCTCCTAAGGTTGGAAGAAACAAATTCATTTTAGAACTTCCAAGCATCCTGCCTGCGGTAAGTTTCCTATTAAAAAATATTCAATTAATGCGTGCTTAGATAATTATTTTATTGTATCTATAATTGGCTTTCTCTCATATCGTTTCCTTTTATTTTGATGAGAAGGATTTTTCCTTAATATTTTGACGAAAAAGAAGTAAACATAAATTAATTGTATTATCATTGTTATTATGATAATACAAATTCAATCACTCAAGATTGGGCATCTTCAAATTATTTTTAATAAATTTAATTACATGATTTTGAAATACTTGCACAGATATGAAATGATCTCTTAACCTCTATGATTATTTTTAAAATACTCAATTAAGTCGTCTTTAAGAGCTTATGTGATAAATCAAACATCTTTATATATAATAATAGAGATAGAAATGTGATTAAGTGCACGTACAGATGTGATCAAGTGCACTTAAAAAGATATAGTAATAGAGATAGAAATGTGATTTTTTAAATTTTATTAAGTGCACATACAAATATTTTATTGTCTATTTCATTCGAATTCTTTAGTTCAAAGTTAATGTGAAAATTGTAAGTGTTAGAATTCCTTTAGTAAGAATGTTTTTATTTGAAAAATAGGATTAAAAGTTGTTCAAAAATTAATGATGATAAACTATTGGCTAAAAATAACCAATTTTAATTCTGATCAAAGATATCAAAGATTTTAGTTTCTTACTAAACTATAAAAATATATATTTTTTGTTAAATATAATTTTATATAATTCTAATTTTTTATTAATATGATCATTATTACAAATGTTTTTATTGATAAATTTATTTATTCATATAAATAAATAAATATAGTACTATAAATTATAATGTTTATTTTTATTTTTATTCACGTGAACTCAATGTTTAATTTGATGCTAAATACTTTGTCTTATTTGATATAGCACATTTGTTTCTTTTTTGTTTTAGTTGAATTCACTTCACATTGTAGCTTATCATTTTATTTTGATATTTTAATTTCATATCTTAATGACTATAAAGTTTTATCTTCTAATTATTGTACATAAAATCTATGAGGCTTCCTACTCTTTGGTTGCATATTTTAGATTACTAATTAATTTCTCTTGATATTTTACTTTACTAATTAATCATCCTAATTTTCATACTTTCTTCATCTCTTTGATCAATAAAAGTTAAATCATTGTCAATTAATTTACCTCTTTCCTTATTACATACCACGAAACCCTAAATTTCAAAAAATTGTTTGTTTAAATCATTTTATGCTATAATTGGTTATTATAAGAGGGTACTGAGCTTGCTTGATGTATGTTTGTAATAGGACATACGAATATTTTAAAATATAAATAGGAAATGCAAATAAAATTGGATGATAATGGCAATGCGCGCTTCTTGAACTTAACTTTCTTATGGGTTCGACAATTGATTATGCATTCCTAAACTATAATTAATGTATATGAGGTTACATTTATACTTTGATTATATCATTGATGTGAAAATCAATCTACAAGTGGCTGGAGCTGTGTAGATTAAAAATATCTTAATTGTTTTGCATATCGATCTTTTTAATTATTCAAATTTACTTCTTGTTTGATAATCAATTTATATTTTGAATTTTTTATTCAGAGATAGAGTGGACATTTATCTCACTTTGTTTAATTTCTTGTTTTAATTTTTTTTTTCTTCTTTTTTCTTGTTTTAGTTGCCTTAATAATTAAAATGCTTTTCGCGTTTAGAAATTGGCATGGATGATCAATCATAATTTTCATAATATGATAGTATACTTTTTAACATCTAAAAATATCCTAAAATAACGTATCAACTAAAATTTTAAGAAAAATTTTCAAGTTATTCAATACTATGATCTTTATTAAAATTAATTATAATGATAACTTTATTAATTTATAAAAAATTAATAAAATAAAAATTAAATAAAATTTTAAATTTTATTCACATGCACATATTATCTTAAAAGAGGCCATGCAATCATATTATATAAATATTATTTTTTTAGTTTTTTATTAACGTGCACCATGTGCACGTGCATTTATACTAGTAGCTTAAACAAATGGATGCTTAGGTAGCTCTCCCTTTTGTTTTTGTTGGGACATTTAAGCAAATTAAAATAAATTCATACATATCACATATGCAAATTTCAATTTCAAATCTAAAATATTTTGATTGATAGATGAAGCTTTCAACTAATAGAGCAAAGTGAGCTGCGTGCTTAGGTACCTCTTTGTACTGTTGGTTAACAGTTATGGTGTACAGCTTGATATAATCCTTAGTAAATTTAAGTTACACTTCTTTGATCTTTTTTATGTATAATTATTAAAAAGAATCATTCTGTATCTAATCATTTGTTTTAGAAGTCAAGTGCATAACAAGTATTTTTATGAAAAAAAAAAATTCCTTTTCGTCTTTGAAAATGGCAAGCAAGGCTATTAAGATATTTTTTTTATTTACGTTTTGCATTGATTCAATATAATTTTCTATCTTTTTTTTTTTAAATACATTTTCAAAATTTCCATGGTTGATCATCGATGCTGTCAACATCAGTATTCATTCGATCATTAGCATATTAAATTTAAATTTTTTGAAAAGCATGCATCTGATAACCACTACTAAAAAGTTAATCTTTTCGCAGTAGTTTATAGTAGTTGTTTTAAAACCACCGCTATAGATACATATAGACAACGATTTTAACCGCTATTAAATTCACCGTCAATTTTGATAATATTTTGTAGCAGCGGACCTCCAACTCTTCCGCTCTTCCCCTCTCCACTGCTCTTTGCCCCTTCTACTTCGCCGCCTTCGTGTGATAGGCGGAGTTTTGAACAAGTCGCCTTCGCCTCCTTCGTAGACGTGCCTACCTTTCTGATACAAAATCCCGCCTCCTCAAGCCCTAGCCGAACTCCTTCCTAGCCATTTTATGTTCGAGCGGAAGCAGCGACAACGACAGGAGCTAACTCGCCGCGAATGTAGCAATTCTTCCTTCCTCCCACGTGCTTCTTCGGCTAAATCCCGTAAATTTGTGGATTTTGAGGAGGAGATGCCAAATCCACCCATTTCAATGCGGCTCCCCGCAGAGATTTTATCATAGTAGTGAACTTAAATTACATTTTGTAAAGCTCTAAACAAGCATGCATAATCGATCTTAATCTAAGAAAATTTTGTACTTGAAAGCAGTAAGAAAGTCATTCCAAATGAGGCTTATTAGATTTTGTAAACTTTTTATTCTATAGCAATCTTTTAATTTAGGCTTGGTTTGAGGTGGCTTTCTTATTGCTTTTAAAATAACTTTTTAATACAATTTTTTTTTAACTAAAAAGCTGCTTTAGAACGCATTAAAAAGCCGTCCCATCTTCATTTGGAACAGCTTGTTTTCTAGTACAAATTTAAAAACAAAAAAAAAATTTTATCATATATGTTTGATGGTGTAATAAAGATATATAATAAATTGTTATCGTAAAGAATAAATGTTTGTGGGAAACACTTTCTAGGCATTTAATAAGTAATTCTAAGAAAGCTTAAGTTACACAGAGGGTAAGCAACAAAGAAATTACAATGAGAGTGCTGAGGAAACAAATACAGAGAGATTTTAAGTAAGGTTTGTTGAGTGAGTTAGAATGGTATGATCTAATCAAAGACAAAAGATATTATGGATTGAAATGCTATTTTTTATATAATATTATAATAAATTTCTAAGGTATATTTTCATAGAAGAGCAAAAGAAACATAAATTTAAAGTTTACTAAGAGCATCTCCAACCGAACGTCAAACGTGCGTATGGCATCATTCGGTCACTCCAGCCGAACGCCAAATCTTCCGTCATTTACTTGCGGGTGAACAGTGCGACGACGCCAATATTGGCGTTGCACTGTTCACATACGCTATTTTGCTCTCTCAACCGAAAAACGCGCGAAAGGGAGAATGATCGTTACCTTCGCAGAAGTACTTAAAATGCAGTTTAATTTGAGAAGCACCACTGCATTTTGGAGTTTTGTTGTATTTTGCCGTGAAAAATGGAGTTCTCCATTGGAGATGCCCTAAATATTGATTTTTAAAAAAATCAAAGTTACCTTAGCTTTGAATAATATGTTAACATAAATTGAGATTCAAGACTTGAGCTTTATTTGGGACGATTTTCTTACTACTTTCTAAATTAAATTCTTAGTACAAAAGTTTTTAATTCAAAAAAAAAAATTTACTAGAAAGACATTTTAGATAGCAATAAGAAAATTGTCCTAAACGAAATCTTAAGGGAGGTATTAAAGTTTTTTAATTAATAAATTCTTTAGTTAAATCTTAGGAACTAATAGGTCAAATGACCAAGAGAAGTATATTAATAGGAGCATTTATGAAAAACTAAGATTTTCAAGAGTACAATGATTACATAGGATTCAAACTTGTGTGTTTTACAATGATGTTATTGGTGAAGATGGCAAACTTAATTGCAGACAAAAATAATATCAAATGTCATTATGAAAGCCTATTATTAAGGTATTTTTGTGTTATGCCAATTGATGAAAATAGTACAGAGTAAATGAAGGTTTTTATATAATTTTTTTTTTATCTCCATATGACATGGTTGATTTCTAAAGAATTAATTTTATAAAGTTTAAGGAGAATATATATATATATATATATGCCAAAGTTATGCCGCAATTTATTATGGGGCTGTTTGGTTGCCTGAATTAGGAGGGTAAAGTAAAATAAATACATGTATTTATTAAATTTGGTTGTTTGGTTAATTTTGAATGGAACAAAAGAAAATCCTCCGAAGCATTAAGCGTGTATTACAGAAGCGGATCCCAGTGACTTTGAAAGCCGCTCAATTTGAGCGGATTTGAAATTCTTCGCACGAGAACAGCATGAGCCCTCCTCCGAAGAGCGAAGTCGAACACCCAAGAGGGAGCCGAAATCGAATAGCAACGAAGGAAAGGAACGAAGGAGCGATCCTTTCGGCCTGTCGCTCTCGCGCGAATGAACGAAGTCCGACAAGGGAGCCTAGAAGCAGAGTCCAAAGCTACGGTGAGAACAATAGTGTTTTTTTAGTACAACGAAGAAGAAGCCCGTTTCAGGGTCGGTCAAAGCCGGCCTCCAGTTCCCCGTAGGCCGTATCGGCCGCTTCCTGAAGAAAGGCCGTTACTCTCAGCGCGTTGGTACCGGTGCTCCCGTTTACCTAGCTGCTGTGCTCGAATACCTCGCCGCCGAGGTAAATTTCTTTCCATTCATCTGTATTAATATTCAGATCTTGGGCTTGTAAGGTTCGATCTGTGATCTGTTTCTAGGTTTTGGAGTTGGCTGGAAACGCGGCAAGGGACAATAAGAAGAACGGTATTATTCCAAGGCACGTTCTTCTTGCGGTAAGGAACGATGAAGAGCTTGGCAAACTTCTTGCTGGTGTGACAATCGCCCATGGAGGGGTGTTACCTAACATCAACCCTGTGTTGCTTCCTAAGAAATCTGCTGCAGCTAAAGATGTGAAAGAGCCGAAGTCGCCAACTAAGAAGACAAAAGCTGTGAAGAAGGATTAAGTTGGGAATTTGTTATTTTCCGTCGATCTGTATTTAATTCAGTGTTTTTATCGTTGTTTCCTGGAAGAAGAAAGTAGTGTAAGGTGTTTTAAAAATCTATTTTTGGTAATGGAAAAAAATGTTCGTTGCGCTTGATCTTATGGAATTCTTGTGTTGAGCTTTTAAGATTGTCTATTACTTTTTTTTTAATCTATTCCTTTGTAATTTGATATTTTGATGGAACTATTTGTGTACTCACCGTTTTGATTAAGCGGCTGATTTTCTGCAAGTAATATTCGTAAGAGAAATTTAAAATAGGATTTGTGAAGTATCATGAGTTAGGATGGATGAAGTAGATACAGAGTAAAATTCAAATGTATTTAAAAGTATCTACTAATTTAATTCAAATCGAGGTCAGTACACCGATTCAAGTGGGATTTAACTTAAATCGAGATCCGTACCGGTGGAGGCAGAGTCCAAACCTACGGTGAGAACAACACTGCCGCCGGAGTGAGTCCCCGACCCATTTTGAATTAAATTCCCTTCCCTCTCCCTCTGGTTCGCTGAGCTTTCTCGGGGTCTTGAATACAGGCGTCAAGTTTATAACGCAAAATAATACTAACTATTATAACAACAATGTTTTTATAAATACACTAATTTTAATGTCAAAATAAATTATTAAAAAATAAATATTTTTACTTCACTCTGGATGTACCTAACCAAACAATGGAAACAATTCTCATGTGTTTATTTTGCAGACAACCAAACAGACACAAAATATTCGGAATGCATTACATTTTCTTTACATTGCTTTTACTTTACACTGCATTTCTTTTCCAGGCAACCAAACAGCCCCTATAAGATCCTAGAAGATATTTCATTCTATTAAGATCAATAAAAGATCTCCCAATATTGTTTATGGCTCCTCCATATCATTATTCATGAAGGTTAAATGAAACTTCATGAAGCCTCAACTTATCAATGGGATCATTTAATTTTGATGAGATGTATGATATTGAGATTATGACAGGTTCAAAATATCCATAACTTTTTGTTGCGTCCTGGAGTATTTACGGCGGTAGAGAAATATATAGTTTAGCGTCTTAACATTATACGAAGATCCAGCACAATCAGATAAGAGAGAGAGAGAGAGAGAGAGAGAGAGAGAGAGAGAGAGAGAGAGAGAGAGAGAGAGTAGCGTTCATAAGAGACACCAGAGTTTTTACGTGGAAACCCCTGAAAAGGGGAAAAAAACTACGGTGCCTGGCCCAGTTTGAATGAATCCACTAGTATTTGCAGTCGATTACAAATGAGGCCCTTCTTAGGCAGAAGGCCTTAGCTTGATGTTACAAATGTATGTCATACACAGCACATTACATGGTGGGAGTTACCATAATCAACATAGATGTGTTTGTTTGGTTGGCACATTCATAGTCGATTGGATAGAGGTCGGAAAGACCGTTGTCTGGTGATGGAGGTCGAAAGGACCGTAGTCGGCAGGAGACAAAGATCCAAAAGACCGTAGTTGGTAGGAGACTAGAATTAGAAAGATCGTTATTTGTTGATGGAGGTCGGAAGAACCATAGTAGACGATGAAGGTCGGAAGAACCGTAGTCGATAGAAGACTGGGGTCTGAAAGACCATTGTCTGTTGATGGAGATCAGAAGGACCATAGTAGGCGACAAAGGTTGGAAGGATCGTAGTCGGCAGGAGAATAGTGTAAAAAAGACCGTTGTTTGGTGATGAATGTCGGAAGGACCATAGTAGGCGATAGAGGTCGAAAGGACCGTAGTCGATAGAAGACTGGGGTCTAAAAGACCATTGTCTGTTGATAGAGGTCGGAAGGACCATAATAGGCAATGGAGGTCGGAAGGACCTTATTGGCAGGAGACCGATGTCAGAAAGACTTTTGTTGCTGATGGAGGTCGAAAGGACCATAGTAGGCGACGGAGGTCGGAAGGACCATAGTCGGCAGGAGATTGGGGTCTGAAAGACCATTGTCTATTGATAGAGGTCGGAAGGACCATAGTAGACGATGGAGGTCGGAAGGACCATAGTTGGTAGAAGACCGGTGTCAGAAAGACCATTTTTTGGTGATGGAGGTCAGAAGGACCATAGTAGGAGACAAAGGTCAGAAGGACCGTAGTCGGCAGGAGACTGGGGTCTGAAATACCATTGTCTTGATGGAGGTCGGAAGGACCATAATAGGCGATGGAGGTCGGAAGGACCGTAGTCGGCAGGAGACCGGTGCCAAAAAGACAGTTGTATGGTGATGGAGGTCGGAAGGACCATAGTAGGCGATGGAGGTTAGAATGACCATAGTTGGCAGGAGACTGGGGTCTGAAAGATCATTGTCTATTGATAGAGGTCGGAAGGACCATAGTAGGAGACAGAGGTCGACAGGACCATAGTTGCCAGGAGACCGAGGTTAGAAAGATCGTTATCATAGGGCGATAGTTTGACAGAACTTTAGGGCATCAGGTGGTGTCTTGATAGAAGTTTGGGCCTCATGTGGTGGTCCTACAGAGCAACGTCGTCAAGCAGTGGTCCGACATAAGTGAGGGACTTAAGTGGTGGTCCGGTGGAGCAACAATTTCAGGTGGAGGTCCGATGAAGGTGAGGGACTCAAATGGTGGTCCAGCAGAGCAACGGCGTCAGGTTGTGATATGGCGGAGATGAGGTCCTCAAGTGGTGGTTTGGCGTAGCAACGACTTCAGGCAATCTTCTGACGGAGGTGAGGGCCTCAAGTGGTGATTCAGCGGAGTAACGACGTCAGGCGGTGGTCCGGCGGAGCCTCAAGTGGTGGTTTGGCAGAGCAACGACATTAGGCGGTGGTACGATGGAGGTGAGGGCCTCAAGTGGTGGTTCGACGGAGCAATAGCGTCAGGCGGTGGTCCGGTGGAGGTGAGGGTCTCAGGTGGTGGTCCGACGAAGGTCTGGTAGTGGTCCAGCAAACTCCGGTGGTGGTCGAGGAGGAGCTTCTTCCTTCTCTTCTCTTCTTCTCCTCTTGCTTCGATCCCCCCTCAAGAGAAATGAGGGGTCTATTTATAGATTTTCTGGAGAGGCATGACTTGTAAATAGATGAGAGATCACGGGCAAATATGGAGTGGTTCAGATGAATGGCCGATATTAAATCCTTTGATCGTGGATTTTTTATCATATATTTGAAGGTCTTAATGACTTCGGAATTGGGCAATCTTGAGCTCGTTGGATTCATCCCGTCGAGCCGCTCGATTCGAGTATAAACTCGTCAAGTTCGGAGAATGTTTGGTAACATAAATTGTGGCACAAACTTTCCAACAACACTTCGGATCCTTGATTTGGACTCATTTCGGCTCAGATTGAGTTGAATTTGGTTTCGTTGGGTTTCGTATTTTCGAGACGCTCAATTTGAATGTTAGTTTGCTGTAATCAGAGTTCAGATGATCCCGGATTTAATTTTTGAAGTTTCCAACTTGATTTTGCATCGAGATTCATGCCCGATCAAGATAATTTTTTTATGACATATTACTTTTCATAATTAATTATCATTTCAAGAATTGTTTTAGCTTAACTTAGGTCCTTAATGTCAAATTCCTTTGAACCATTAACCTTTTTCCTTTTTCTATTTGTTTTCTTAATCTTAACCTATACAATCAATAAATTACTAGCATATGAAAGTGAGATGATATAATCTTTTTTATTGTCTTTTACATAACAACATCGATTAACTTTACATGTAAGAAAAATAATCATGTACATAAAGCCACCAAAATTTTGACACCACTAGTCGAAAGCTTGCTTATAGCTGAATGGGCTTTTATTGAGCTTGTTGATTATACAACATTTTTTGTGCACAATAAAGCATTTATGATGATCCATGTGGTTGTCATCCTTTAAGTTACCATAAAAGAAAGTAATCTTGACATCCATCAACTTTAGGTCTAGTCTTTTGTAGTTATGATTCTCAATTCTAAATATATAACTATTAGTTTAACCCCAAGAAAGAAAAGTTTATTGAAGTCAATGCATACCTTTTATAAGAATGCTTGCCTTATATCTTTCAGTGTTTGTTTGTTCTTTTTATTTTTGTTTTCACATTTATTTTCTAAGCCTTTCTTGTCGTTGAGTAGCATAGTCAATATTTGGGTTTTAGTTTTATAGAGAGAATCAACCTCTTCTTTCATTGCTAGCTCCTGCATAGATAAATTTTTTTATTTATATAGCTTCTTCATAGAATTTAAGTTGACTTGCTTTATTAAAATATGTAATAAAGAAAAGGAAAATAATAATCAGTTTGCTTATAAATTTCCCACTCTGGGTTTTCAGGCGATTCTCGGGCGATTCTTCTAGGGCTTCGTCGCATGCACTGGTTTGCTCATTTCGTGTCTCTTCTCTTAATTTTTTATGATCTATGGTTTTCCTTCGTTTTGAAGTTTGTGCTGATTTTTGGTGCTGGGCGATGACGCCTATTTCATCATCAAACCCGAATCCAACCCCTTCCTCTCCTGTTGAGGGGAAGTCAAGGTCTTTTAAAGATGATTTAGTCGGCTCATCCTCCTCTTCTGCGATCTGAAATTTGTGCGATCATCTTTCAAGGGTTGTCCAGCCCTCTTGTTTGAAGAATCTGTTGTTGAACAATTAGCTGCTCCTTTTACTTTAACGATTGTTAGCAAATTTGTTTTGAGACGACCTAACCTAGATGTTATTCAAAATTTTTTTCTTAACCTAAAACTATCCGGTGTTTTTCACATTGGATTGCTTGACCAAAGACTTGTAGCTATACAACTTGCTAATGATCATGATTATACCTGGATTTCACAAGGAGATCTTACTATATTCAAGAGTGTCAAATGCGGTTACTTAAATGGACTATGGATTTTGATGTTAGCGAGGAATCCCCTATTGCGCCCGTTTGGATTTCTTTCCCAAATTTGAGGCTCCATTTTTTTAATCATCAAATTCTTTTTGGTGTGGCTTCTCTTTTTGGGAGGCTGCTACAAACTGACTAAGCCACGGCTGTTGTGTCTAGGCCATTGGTTGCTCGAGTTCTAGTTGAACTTGATGTCTCTAAGAAACACCCTACATAAAAATGGATTGGATCAGAAATTAAAGGGTATTTCTAAAAAGTTGAATTTGAAATTTTACCTATATTTTGTTCCTTTTGCAAGATGCATGGTCATGGAATGAATGAATGCTTTCAAAAAAATCCTTATCTCCGTAAAGAAAAGAACTCCTTGAAATAAAATGAAGGTGTTCCTAATCAGGTTGTCTCTAATCCTACTCAAGCTAGTTAAGAGGATTTTACCTCTAATCCTATTCAAGGTTGTGATGATCCGAAGGTGGTTAATTTGGAGGACCCTATTATTTCTATTACTAATGATGTTTCTTTGAATCTTGATCAAGGTCCTATCGTTAAATCTATTGTTGTTCCTAATATTGTGTGTGAAAATAATATGGAACATGACTTGACTAATATTGAAGTTCCTAATGTTGCTACTACTCCTACTTGTACTTTAATCTAAATGCTAATGATTCTAGTGGTAATATGCTTGTTTCTACTTCTGTTAATCATATAAATGATCAGGAAGTTTTGGCTATTCAAGTGGCTTTCTAAAGATGTTTCTTTAGAGGAAGGAGAATTGGTTACTATGGAAAATGTTTCTTCTCTTCCGGAAAGCAAGGAAAAACTTATGGTGAGAAATCGTGACAATATTGAGGAGGGGGGAATGTTTATGGAAGATGAATGTCCTCAACTGTCTTCTTTAAGGGAACATCCAAGTGGTAGTAAGGCTATCTCTACTTCTTATTATAATAATGATGCTTTGACTGATTCTGAGGATATGCATATTAATGCTAAATGTCTTGCTAGAGATGATAATGATTTTAGTTTTAGCAAAGTTCATAGTAAAAGAGGAAGGAAACCTAAGCATATTTGTCTACAACCTCCCAGAAACACTCGATCACATACTTCTCATTAAGTTGGTTATTTATGTTTAATATTATTATTTGGAATGTGAGGGACATTGTGTGTCCCTCTTCTAGAATTCCTGTTAAGAACTTATGTCGTGCGCATAATCTATTTATTCTTATTTTGCTTGAGCCTCTTATCTCTTCTACTAGGTTAACTAATACTGTTCATTTTCTGGGCTTTAATCATGTTATTTCCATTATGGCTAACAAGATTTGGGTCTTTTGGAAAGACTTGGTTAAAATTGATGTCATTGATGACTTTACCCAAGTTTTGCATTGTAATGTTGAGGCTCTTAATTTCAATTGTTGTGCTTCTTTTGTTTATGCTGCTTCATCTCTTTATTCTAGAAAAATGCTTTGGGAACAACTCTTGGATTTTCATAATATCTGTAATTTTCCTTGGCTTGTTGGTGGTGATTTTAATACTATCTATAACCCTTCTAAAAGGATTGGAGGTTTCCCTCCCTCTTATCGTTCTATGGAAGACTTTAATAATATGATTATTTCTTCCAATCTTATTGATATTGGGTATATTGGTAATAACTTCACTTGAAATAGGGATCATTTTTGGCAAAGACTAGATTGTGGTCTTTTTCATGATCCTTGGCTTAATTCTCTATTTTCCACTAATGTGCAGCATTTGAGTAGAACTTTGTCGGATCATTCCCCTTTACTTATCAACATTAAATTTAGACATGGTAATATTTCTTCTCAATTTAGATTCCAAAACATGTGGTTAAGTCATGAATCTTTTTTGGATGTTGTTCAGCTTAATTGGCAAGCTCTTTTACATCCTAATAATTCTATTTTTTGGCATGAAGAGACTCTAGTTTAAGTTGAAAAGGCTGAAACAAGGTTTAAATTGGTGGAACCATCATATGTTTAAAAATATTTTTTCTAATATTCTGTAAGTTTAGGAATTGGTTAACTCTCTTGAAATAGCTTGTAAAAATGATCCTACTAATACTAATTTCTCTTTCTTAAAGAAGTCCAAAGAGGATCTGTTTAACTTATAAGCTCAGGAAGAAGTTTATTGGAGATAAAAATCTGCCACTAAGCATTTGCTTGAAGGTGATAACAACACAAAGTATTTTCATGATTTGGTTAAGAGAAATAGGGTTAAAAATAGTATCAATAAAATCTAAAGGGAGGATGGGTCTTTTACTGAAAATCCTGTGGAGATTGATAATTTGGTTGTGAATCATTTTCAAGCCAGGTTTAATAAAGTATTTACTCTTGATCAAATTATTGAGCATTCTTTCATTCCTTCCCTTATTTCTCTTGAGGAGAATATCTTTCTTTCTAGACCTCCCTCTTTTGAGGAGGTTAAAGAGACCCTGTTAGATATGAATAGGGAGTATGTGGCTGGGCTTGATTGGTTTACCACTCTATTTTTTCAAAAATATTGGCATATTATTGATAATGATATTTTTAATGCAATTTAAGATTTTTTTTGCTGGTACTCCTATCCCTAAGTATTTTACCTCTACAACTATTATGCTTATTCCTAAAAATAATGCTATTTTTAATTGGAATGATTTTAGACCTATCAGTCTCTGCACTTTCTTCAATAAGTTGATTTCTAAACTTATTGTGAATCGTCTGACTACTATTTTACCCAGAATTATTTCTCCAAATCAGATGGGGTTTGTGAAAGGTAGGACCAATACGGATAACATTTTGTTGGCTCAGGAATTCTGTCAAGACTTGAATGTTAAGGTAAGAGGTGGTAATTTAATTTTGAAGCTTGAGAATGCCAAGGCCTACGTTAATATTGATTGGAATTTCATTTACCTTATTCTAGAATTTTTTGGCTTCAACTCTATCTTTATCAAGCTTATCAAGAAATACATTGAAAATGTTTATTTTTCTATTCTTGTTAATGGTTCTAACAATGTCTTCTTCAAAGCTTCTTATTATTTAAGGCAAGGTGATCCTTTTTCTCCTTCTCTCTTTATTATTGCTACTAAGTTTCTTTATAGGGGTCTTACTAACTTATTTAATGCCAATCCTTACCTTTACTTTAGAAATTTGAGAGGTTTTCATCTATCTCACTTATGTTTTGCAAAAGTTTTTATTGTGTTTTCTAACGGGACTATTAATAAAATTTGGAAGCTTATGGATTTTTTTTACCATTTTAAGAAGGTCAGTGGCTTATCCTTTAACAAAACAAAAGTTATTTCATTTCCTCTAAGAGAATTTTGAATGATCGAAATTTATCTATTAATAATCTTACTGGATTTTCCCATGTTCAATTGCCTATCAAATATCTTGGAGTTCCTCTTTTCTTTGGTAGAAGAAAATCCTTTTTATTTGATGATCTCATTGCTTCTTTTCAAAACAGACTGTTATTGTAGGAGTCTAATTTCCTTAGTTTTGGTGGTAGAGTTATTCTTATTAAAAGTGTTCTTTGTGCTTTCTCGGTTTATTGCTTTCAATCTATTTTTCCTACTCAAATTGTTTGTGATAGACTTCACAAGATTATTAATAAATTTTTTTGGAGAGGCACTTCTTCTAGTTCTAAAATTCACTGTGCCTCTTGGGAAAAATGTTGTGGTGTTTTGCCTGAAGGTGGTCTTGGTTGTAAGAACTTTAATGACCTTGCTAAGGCTCTTTCTTTTAAACTTTGGTATAATTTACGTGCTAATGTTAGTCTTTGGGCTAATTTTATGGTTTCTAAGTATTGTATTGGTAAGCATCCTACTAATTGTTTTTCTAAACAAAGTGATTCTAAAGGGAAAAGGCTTTACAAGATTAAATGGAAGGTTGAGCCCTTCATCTCTTGGGGCCTTGGTGATAGTAATATTTTCTTTTGGCAGGATTGTTGGTTAGGTAAAAATTCTATTAACTCTATGCTGAATTCTTCATCTACTTCTTCAATTAAGGTTAATACCTTTATTAATAATAATTCTTCGGACTATGATAAGCTTGCCAAAGGGATTCCTGATTGTATCATCCATGGTATTTTAAACTTACCTATCAATAATGCTTCTAAAGATATTATGTTATGTGATCTTTCTAAAGATAATGGTTTTCATTTAAAAAGTGCTTGGCTTACTTTTCGAGATAAAAGAAATAAAGATAGCATTTTACATAATATATTGCATAAGAGTATTCCTTCTACTATCTCTATTTTTATTTGGAGAGTTCTGCATAGATTTATTCCTATGGATGATAATCTTATCAAGAAAGGTTGTATCTTGGCCTCTAAATGTCAATGTTGTTTTCACAGGGAGAATATGCATAATCTTTTTTATCTGGGCTTGTTGTTGTTAGAACTTGAGTGTATTTTGATGATTTGTTTCAACTGATCTCTTAAATCTATGCTTAAGTTATGGTTTATTAACTCCAAAGGTCACATATGTAATCTCATTCCTTCCCTCATTCTTTGGTTCCTTTGGCTAGAAAGGAATCAATCACTTTTCAATAACAAGAGAATGAGCCATCATAATGTTATTAAAAAAGTGAAGGATAAGGTGTTAGCTTTGCTGGCTGTTAGTCTGATTTTTGTTAAGAACTTCAAAAATTGTTACTTTGTTGGTAATATTTTAGGTTTGAAGTTGGAAGGTGTACCTGCCATTTCTAATATTATCAATTGGCATAAACCTCACATTATTTTGTTTAAGCTTCATGTGGATGGCACTAGTTCTGATTTATCTGGTGGTTGTGGTAGTGTGATTAGAGATAGTAATGGTGGCCTCATTATTGCGTTTGAGGGTATTGTTAAGGGAAACTATTCTACTGCTATTTTTAGGGCCATTTTGTATGGTATTCAATTGTGCATCTCCCTTAACTTAACTAATTTTCTTATTGAGGTTATTTCTAACTTCGATTTTCATCATTTTCAAGCTGAAGATGAAATGTGTTATTCCCCGAACCTCTTCTATATGGTTAGAGAAATTGAAAACCTGATGCATTTTTTGAACTATTCTTTTCACCATATCAGCAAGGATGGTAATGCTTATGCCTCTTGGATGGCTATGTGGGGTTGTAGCCTGATTTGTTTTTCTGATTTTATTTGGGATACTAGCCTTGCCCCTCTTCGTGGCTTACTTAATCTTGATGCTTGTGGTTAACCTTATGTTAGATCTTAGCTTTTTTGTCTCTTGGGTGGTGTTTAGTTTTAGTATATTCTTTTGGATTTCTGTTAGCCGGACCTTATTTTACTACTGGGCTTATTGCTTTCTCTTACTGAGTGGCTGGGTTGTTGTGCATTGTTTTTATAATTCTTAGAACTTTCTTGAATTTGGTTGGTTTATCTGTGATGTGGAAGATCTCTTACATCTTAATTTTGACTTCTATAACTGCTATTATTATTTTAGCTGGATGCTTGTTTATCCCTTTGCTGGGGGGTTTGATATCTGGATTGCTCTATATCTATTTTTGCTTGAGATTCTTGTTTTGTTCTAGGAATCTCTGTGCTGGTTTTTTTAGGTCTGGGACTCTTTGTGCTGGCCCATTGTGTGTTTTTGGTTAATTAAATGTTGTTGCTTCCAGCATTTTAAATTCCCTTTTTTAGCTACTCTTTATGGGGTTTTGTACCATTCTGGTTGTCTGCACCTGTCGGATGTGTTCATTGTAGTTGTTTTCTTGTTGATTATGGACTTTAGCTATGATTGCAATGTTACTTTTGTTGAGATTTTTTCCCATTGGTGCTCTCCCTCCCTTAGGATGCTTTTTTGGAATGCTGGTGATATTTCTGTCCATTTGGCTGGGGTTCTGGGGTGCTTTGCACTTGACTGTCTCTTAACTGGGAAGTTGGGGTGGCTGGTTCTTCATGTTAGATGCTGGTATGTCTTTGACTGTCTTTCTGGTATTTTTGTGGAGGGTTTGGCCATTGTTCTTGATATATTGATGTTGTTTTGCTTGGGTTTTGGTGGTCCGTTATGGTGTTGTTGTGCCTTTAGGATGGATGCTTCTTTTTACCTATTTTGGATCTCTATTATTTCTGCTTACCACTTATGCTCAGGTCACTTAGAGAACTGGATGGTTTATGCTCCTGAGGGTTGGATCGAGTGGCATGTGGATATTCTTGATGAAGCTACTTATTTTATTTTAATCCTGATCTCTAATAGTCTGTATCCATGCTATGACTTTGAGTGGTACCTTGATCATTTTTGTTTCAGTGGCTTATATCATCTTTATTCCCTTTCTAATTTTAGTTTTTTCGTTTCTTATTGCTTTACCTATATATTTTGTTGTTATACTCTTATACTCTGCAGCCTTTTTATTTTGCAGGTGAATTTGCTTCAAGCAGCTTTCACCCCTTTTTGCAGAAAGATCGAGCCTTATTTATACATCTGTAGCTTTCTTTTTTGGATGCTTCTCTGTAGCATGTGTAGAATGTTCCTAGGTATTTATGTATTTTTGCTTAGTGGAGATTGTTTGCTCATAGAATTTTTCATTATTTTCTTTTGTAGCTCGTTGGAGCATAGTGAGCGTATAGTCTCCCTTAAGGACTTTGTAATTATTTTTTGTTATTAACGCATAGGCTCCTCCGCGGTTTAGCCAAAACATTATATATATATATATATATATATATATATATATATATATATATATATATATATATATATATATATATATATATATATATATATATATATATATATATATATATATATATATATATATATATATATATATATATATATATATATATATATATATATATATGTGTGTGTGTGTGTGTGTGTGTGTGTGTGTGTGTGTGTGTGTGTGTAATGAAGATAATTATTCTATTATTGATAATTTTCTTACATTTATCATCCCAAAATCTTTAGTCAAACTCATTTCCATCATATACATAAATTAAAATTTCTTATTTTTTGGTTCAAGATTATCTCTGGTAATCTAATCAACATAAACATATGATAAACAACCAAAACCATCGTTAACTATCTAAGCATCTTTAGGATGCATACAATTGAGTGTAGCTAATGGTCTTGAAATCTCTATCAAATATCAATGAGTTTACTACATCCACATAGATGGCCTTGGGAAGGCTTACACATAATCTCATGTTTCTTGCACGTTCATTTAGGGTTTTGTTCACCTACTTAGCTCTCCATTTTATTGTATATCTTGAAGGATCATTTTTTCATTAACCTAGTCCAATATGACCCACAGACAGAACAAGTCAAATCATGTTGAATTTTGATAGACCGAACCCAATATCTAAATTTTGGGGGCTTTTTATATTTCTTTTAAATTAAACATTCTATAGACCTACTAACTAACTTCTATGGAGCAGAAGAAAAAAAAACTCATATATAAATTTTCTTTCCATTTATTGTCAAAATGTATTTATAACAACATTCACAATACAATATATGGTTATAGACTAGAATAGAGAAAATAAATAAAGAGCCATGACTGCACAAAAAATAAAAATAAAAAAAAAACTTAAAAATACTGAAAAAGATCAGATCTTGAAATCTTAGATACTTAACAGGCTAGCTCCCTCTCTCTTGATCTAAAATAGAATGCAAAATATGTGTAGGACAACAGCTAAGTCGGTTACACCCACCGGTTTAAATTTTGCAATAATTTACTTGTTATACATTCAACTGAATGTGATAGAAGTTCAAATAAAACTTACTAGTATAATATTAATTGTAGAAAACTAAAAGAAAATAGACTATGCACCAAAAATAGATAAACAAACACTTATTATATTATGGCATAAAGTAAAATATTTTTCTTAGGCCCTTATACCTCCCATAAAAAATAATATTAGAATTCAAACCCTTATGACTCATTGTGCTAACCTATCAAAAAATTGGCCCTTATGACTCACAATACTTAGCACATATCAGAAATTCATAAATTTAGGCTCTTATGACTCACTTAAATTCAATACTAGAACTTCCAACACACAATATATCTCCTCAAAATCATACTTTCAAGCAGATAAGTATATATCTCATTGCATTACAGTAAGAGAAATGTAAATAAATTAAATTTTAGAATTTTACAAAATGTTTTATTGGTAGGCAATAGATTCAACTAAAAAATAAAATTTCATAGTTTCAGAATACCACTAGATTACTAGGAATTATTCAGAGCATTATTTTGAAGCTATAATTGTGTTACAATACTATTTTTTGGGGGTTATAATTATTTTCTAATTAAATAAAATATTATATTTTTAAACTACTCGATATAAATTTTCCAAAAAATTTGAAATATCCAGAATGACTATTTATATAGTATGCATAAAGTTATATGGTGAAAGTTTAGTGAGTGTAGAGTTATTCTCATTTTTATATTATAAAATTATAAATTTAATAAAAAATACATCAAAATGTTTATATTTTTAAAAATTAAGATAAGTAGAATGTAACCTATCTCAATCTAGACGATATTTAGAAATATGCTGATATCAAAAAATGAATTAGAGTCACCTAAATCCTAGCTTTCTTACTCTAAAATTTTCCTGTCTCTCATTCTCTCTCTAGTTGGAGCATAGAGGGGGAGAATGGAATTAATTTTGAAATATTTTGGATATATACTCTAGAATCAGATACATATTTTCTCACATGGAATACACTATGAATTTTAGATATATACTCTAGCAATTGTAACTTATAAGCAGATTTTTTTATCCTTTCCGTGATCTCAAGTGATTCAAGATACATTGGACTCAGTTTTCCTTTCTTTTCAAACTAGTTTGATCTTTACATATATAAAATCTTCAAGTTGAAATTCTACAACTCAGTTATTGGCATCATATTATAATTTCTATTTGTCTTGCATAACTTTTAATGTATCTATGATCAGATGATTTTTTTTAGTAGCATTATCAATTATGTCTAGCCTAAACATATTCTTTTCTCCCACTTATATCCAAGATAATGGAATTCTTCATTTTTCTACCATACAAAGGTTCGTAAGGGGTCATACCTAGGCTTGACATAAAAATGTATTGTAGGTAAATTCAATCATAGGTATATGATCCTCCTATATATCGTTAGAGTCTAGATTGAATAACCTTAGAAGGTCATCCAATACCTGAATAGTTATCTCTAACTGTTCGTCGAGCTAAGGATAAGAAGTTGTATTAAAATACAATTTAATGCCCATACATTGTTAAATATCTCTCCACTTTCTAAAGGTAAATCTACCATCTCTATCAAATAACAGTAGTGATTAACTTTACATTTAAGAAATTCAATCATTTACATAAAGCCATCAAAATTCTGACACTGCTAGTAGGGAGCTTGCTTATAGTCAAACGGGCTTTTATTAAGCTAGTTTATTTTTCAGGCTTTTGCTCTGGAAAGATACAAAGCAATTGAAAATTGTGATTTCTTTAGGAAACTTGAAATTAACTTTTGAATTTTAATTCTGACATACCATTAGAGATAATTTATCACCTCGGATAATGGTAATAAAATTCCCTAATGGGTTTAAATTTAGAATTATAAATTTCAACCTGAATATCATAGTTAAATTCAAGAAAGAATTATATATGAACCCCAAGAGTCAAAATGATGTTCGATTGAATATTTAGCTACGATAATTTAAATTTATTATCAATAAATTTGTATTCAAAGGCATCTTGATAAATGATATATCTTTTTAGGGAAAAAAATATCACTTATTATCCATGGATTGAATATGATGATAATGATCGTCTTTGATTTTGATTTTCTCAAAGAGAAATAATTATTTTTTTTTTAAAATTGATCTAAGGTCTTAAATATCCTACGACGTTAAGCCCTCATAGTTAATTTCATTGTAGGAAGCTTGAGTTTTCTATGAATACTCTCAATTAAAATAATGGTAGAAATTTTATTTTGAATTTTTAAGGAGTGATATTAAAGGAGTGAGGTTGGAATTCAAAAAGGGATAGGATCAAAATTTGAACATTTATTTTGGAGGCCAATGGAGGAGTAAGAGGAATTTATGGGATCTGCTTTACAAGTAATAATTAGAGGAAAAACTACATGTGAAGAGTTAGAAAGAAAATTACCAAGTCAAAAAAATTGTTGAACTAAAAGCCTTAAGTCAAGTAGAGCCCGAGGCTGTTGAGGAGCTCCACATTCATGCCTCTTCTCCCCTTTAAAAGGGAGTCATTTCTACCCCCTCACTATTGCAGCAAGGGAGGAGAGAGTCAGCAGGATAGTGTTGCAGATCAATGATTTATGATTTTGATGATAACAAATATTTTTATTTCTCTATGATTGCCTTATGTACTGACATTTCAGGTTCACATGATCGGACTGTAATTTGGAACCAGCTCAAGATTAGGTAGACTAGGTCTGAGTCAGTTTGTACACTTTTTCCTTTCTTGAGTCTATTGTATTTATTGTGGCTCCTGATGCTTTATAACGTATAAGAGTTTCTGACTGTTCCCTAGAGTTTACTATTTTTGGTAACATCATCCTGGACGATATTTATATCGGCCGAACAATCTGTTCAAAAGAAGAAACCCTAATTAGGGCATCCCCATCATTCTACAAAACACATCGCCCTTGATGATTTTGTATCGACCAGGATGATAGGCTAAATTCAGAAAGTTTCTACCGCCAGATCTATTTAGGAATTACTTATTTTTGGATATTGGCCTGGTGGATCGGCCTGGACTATAAAATATCGGCCAGGACGATCCAGGACAATGTTTCCAAAATTTCTCTAGCAATTAATGATAATTTCATCCGGGCTAATCGCAAGATTGTCCAGGACGATTAGACATCAGCCAGCTTCATTTTAGGGCGATATTCAGGATGATTTTCCTCATATTTGAAGTAATCGGCCAGGACGATATGTCTATCGTCCAGGATGATATGTCTATCGTCCTGGACGATAAAGTCGGCAACTTGCATTAATGAGCTCATTTTTAGATCTTCTATTTAAGCTATGACAAGGCACTTTGTAAGTGTCTTTGGCAGCCTTTGTAGCTTTGTTCTTGTGGGGGAAACTTGAAGAGAAAGCTTGAAAGGGAGTGAGAAACGGGTGAAGTCTGAGAGAGGGAGAAGATCCTGTGAGGGGGGGCTCAAAGGAGTGTGGAGGGGGATTCCACATGGTTGCTCCGGCAGGCTTGCATCTTAATACCGTCGGATTCAAGGCTTGTCTCGAGGGAAGTTCACCAAAGAAGAAGTTCACTTTGGTGTCAAAGGACCCAGCAACTCTGCCGCACTGGAGAAGGTGGAAGTTATTTTGTAAGGGCTTCTCCGCCTAGCTGTGGGGGCTAAAGGAGAGACACTTGTTTTAGTGCAATACTTGGAGGGTGCCTCCAAGGAGTGGACGTAGGTCAAGGTTTGATCGAACCACTATAAATCCGGTGTGTTCTTTCTTATTATTTGCTTCCGCATTTAATTTCCGCATTTATTTTATTTGTGGTGATTTTGGTTTGTACTTTGCTTAAAGTTTCTTCTTTACCAATTCACCACTCTCTTTATTTAGTCTTGGGCCAGTTCTATAGGGCTTAACATCCCTAACGAACTTTCAATTGGTATCAGAGCGGGATTCATAAAATAAGTTTTTAAAAGCTTTTGAATTTTTTGATCCATGGCTAATCGTAATGTTGCGGAAGGTTATTCAATCACCAGACATCCTTTATTTGAAAATATGTCATTTGATTTTTGGAAAACTTGCATGTCTATTTTCTTGCAATCGATTGATTTTTGCATGTGGCATATGATTTTAACTGGTTATTCATCACCGTCACGTATTGTTAATGGAATTAAAATTGATATTCATTTTAATCAATGGAACAGGAAATAATAACTAAATGCTCAACTAAATGAAAAATCTTTAAATTGCTTTTTCTGTGCTTTAAATTCTGAAGATTTCATGTTAGTATCCACGTGCACTACTGGTAAGGAAGTTTGGGATAAACTACACACCATATACGAAGGCACTAGTGAAATCAAGCAATCCAAGCTGAATATGTTAATGCATGATTTTGAACTGTATTCCATAAAACCTTTTGAAACAATCTTTGACATGTATACTAGGTTCATTCAAATTGTAACATCATTGCATGCCTTAGGAAAAGAATTTTCAAATTTTGAAAAAGTTAACAAAATTCTTCATTATCTGCTGGATAAGTTCAACGCTAAAGTAGTTGCTATTTGTGAATCAAAAAATTTAAATGAATATTCTATTGATAGTTTGATTGGCTCACTCATTGCCTACAAGCAAGGTTTTGGTCAAAGACTTTTGGATGCAGGAGAAACAATTATTCTAAAAGCTGAAGATATAGAAAGAGATAGCTTAGTTGGTGACGAATGCAATGACTTGTCAAGCAAATCACAAAGCTCACCAAAGCATAAGCAAAAGTGAAAAAAAGTTAAAAGTGGTAAGGATGTCCATATTTCTTCTGACATTATTTGCTTTCGATGTAGGAAGCCTGGACATATGAAAAATTAGTGCCCTAATTTAAAAATTCTGCCTACGAAAGAAGAGGGCAAGGTAAAGCAAAATTTAAACTGGGAAAATAATGAAAGGCAAAAAATCTCATGGGCAGATTTGGTTTCTGAAGCATCGGATCAGGAGAGAGATAATGATTAAAAGCCTTTCGTGTTTTTGTGTTGTTTTTTTTATTTTATGTTTTCATTTTTATTTTGTGTTTTTTTCGTTTTTATTTATTCTTTGATTTTTTTACTTGTTTCGTGAAAGTTTTTCTCTGATCAACACACACATTCACTTTTCTAAAAATGAAAAATCTACTTCTGGTTTTTCTTGAAATCTTTGGTAAGTTGTGTTTGACTTCTCTAAAACAGTCAAAGGAAGAAAACTCATGTTTTTTACTCTCAATCTCAGTTTCATAAAAGATGTTATTCTACTTTTGATTTAAAATCTTTTTCATCTTTTAAATTAGTTTTTGAAACTAAATTTTTTATCTCCTTATATTTTATTTATCGCATAGGGATCTTTTGCAAGTTGTTGAATCTAACTCATAATTTTCTTAATCAATAAATTTGCTTTATCAATAGGATGGCTTTACTTTTGTTTTTTAAGATTTCAGAAAGCTAGCATATTAAAAAAAATTGCCCAATGATGCCAAAAATAAAAGATGCGCAATGACGCCAAATTGAAAAATATACACAAAAGTGTATCAAAAATCAAAAGATGCGCAAAGAGCGCCATTCAAATTGACAAGAGGCATAAAATGAGCCCACAAAATGTAATAATTACCATTCTTGTACTTATTAAAAGCTTAAGAAAACCCTTGATACTTTCGATACTTATTTTTGAAAAATATGATTCCTGGTTCAATAATTCGTGCATTAATCTTCTATTAGATATATTTTATGAAAGGAGTTTTAAAAAATTAATGTTTCTTTTCCCTGTTTATTCCTTGAATTGGACATTGGATTAAAAAGTTTTTGAGCCTTTAAAAGAACTTGAGTTGGGATTATCAAATTATGAATTTCTAATCTTTTCTGGACTATGCATTGTCAATCCAATTCTACTAAGTTTTTTATTAAAACCAAGAGGTAACTTTCTCATTTTAAGAATATTTGTTTTTCATTAGTTCAGGGAACGTTTTTGTCTTTTTGTCATTTTGTTTTTTGTTTGTGCCTCCTCTCTTTTTGATAATGTCAAAGGGGGAGAGCGTATTGTTGAATATGTATCCTTTGTCTTTTATATTTCTTTCAAAAAATTAAAAAACAAAATTTTTTATCTCCCTTATTTTTTAAAAGGGTTTATTCTAGTGAGGGGGAGATTAGGAAAAATTGCTTTTTTAAAAAATTCAAATTGAATTGTTTGCCATCATCAAAAAGGAAGAGATTGTTGTGGATCAATGGTTTATGATTTTGATGATAACAAACATTTTTATTTCTCTACGTCTGCCTTATGTACTGACATTTCAAGTTCACATGATCGGACTGCAATTTGGAACCAGCTCAAGATTGGGTAGACTAGGTCTAAGTCAATTTGTACACTTTTTTCTTTCTTGAGTCTATTGTATTTGTTATGGCTCCTGATGCTTTGTAACGTATAAGAGTTTCTGACTATTCCCTAGAGTTTACTAATTTTGATTACATCGTCCTGGACGATATTTATATCGATCGGGACGATCTGTTCAAAAGCAGAAACCCTAATTAGGGCATCCTCATTAAAGCAGCCATCATTACGCAAAACACATCATCCTGGATGATTTTTTATCGGCCAGGACGATAGGGTAAATTCAGAAAGTTTCTGCCACTAGATCTATTTAGGAATTATTTATTTTTGGACATCGGCCTGGTGGATCGACCTGAAATATAAAATATCGGCCAGAACGATCTAGGACAATTTTTCCAAAATTTCTCTAGCAATTAAGGAAAGAAATTAATGATGATTTTGTTCGGGCTGATCGCAAAATCGTCCGGGCTGATTAGACATTGGCTAGCTTCATTTCAGGGCGATATTCAGGACAATTTTCCTCATATTTGAACTAATCGACCAGAACGATATGTCTATCGTCCTGGATGATAAAGTTGGCAACTTGGATTAATGAGCTTGTTTTTAGCACTTCTATTTAAGCTATGACAAGGCACGTTGTAAGTGTCTTTGGCAGCCATTATAGCTTCGTTCTTATGGGGGAAACTTAAAGAGAAAGCTTGAAAGGGAGTGAGGAACGGGTGAAGTCTGAGAGAGGGAGAAGATCCTGTGAGGGGGGACTCAAGGGAGTGTGGAGGGGGATTCCATACGGTTTCTCCGGCAGGCTTGCATCTTAATATCGTTGGATTCAAGGCTTGTCTCGAGGGAAGTTCACTAAAGAAGAATTTCACTTTGGTGTTAAAGGACCCGGCAACTCTGCCGCACCGGGGAAGGTGGAAGTTATTTTATAAGGGCTTCTCCGTCTAGCTGTGGGGGCTAAAGGAGAGACACTTGTTTTAGTGCAATACTTAGAGGGTGCCTCCAAGGAGTGGATGTAGGTCAAGGTTTGACCGAATCACTATAAAACCGATGTGTTCTTTCTTATTATTTGCTTCCGCATTTGTTTTATTTGTGGTGATATTGGTTTGTACTTTGCTTAAAGTTTCTTCTTTATCAATTCACCACTCTCTTTATTTACCCTTGGGCCAGTTCTATAGGGCTTAACATCCCTAACGAATTTTCTAGTGTCATCTGAGCACTTTCAGATAGCCTGCTCTCCACCTTGCCCGGTGGATTACACTATTAAGAAAACCCCTAAGGAGAAGCAAATTGAAAGGAGTAGGATGTTAAGAAACATCATCTACACCTATGCTGCTCAAGTAGGTGAGACTAAGGAACAATATATGAAACACATGAAAGGGGTGATTTCACATAATTTTGAGAAGGAGATCTTTAAAGAAGAGAAAATTGAGGCAAGAGTTTTAACACATCAGCCTGTGAGAAAGAACAAAAAATATAAAAGGTTGGCAGCTACGTTTATATTAGTGGAATCTACCAAGACGGATGAGATTATTCTCATGGAATCTAGAAAGGGCCACCATCACAGTGGTATGATGTCAGTCTATCCTTCAAAACCTTTAAAGCTGGTCTCAATTATAGCAGTCCAAAGATAAAGAAAAGGAAAATAAGCTGGTAGAAGTCAAGGGCAAGAGGCCCTAGTCCCAAAAAAAAAAACTCTATGTTCCTAAGAAGCTTAGCAAGAATGAAAATCCTCAACCACTTATAGATATCCCTGGGCTCCCTATTCAGGGATGTGTGGGCTCCAGCCCACCAAGTATAGGAGGTTCTACACCTCAAGCTCCTCCATCACCTCCTAAGGAGTATGCCCCTCCACCTATTATGGATGCCACCCTTATGACTATCGACCTCAGGATACTCAAAGGGGAAGGAATAGTTATTAGTACAGATTATGAGATGATTGATCAAGTAGTGGAAGAGTCTCTTGATTATGTAGAGGACCTTAAGCTACATGACATTTTGTCTAAGCTAGATGAGCAAGAGTTTAGTTATATGATGAATTACAATGGATACCTACCCATCAAACCCGAGTCTGTGGAGGGAAGACCGATCGATGAGGTAGTTCAAGAAATTTGGTATATTCTTAAGAAGAAAGAGGCCATTGAAGACTTTACCCTAGATCTAGATGATATTTTGATGGATGAAGAGGATGCTACTACTATAGTATTCATATGGTTGAAAAAGAGCATCAATCAGAGATGTTGATCCTAGTAGACCTCAGCCATGTAGAGATGAGGTTTCAACGGTAGTTGATTCTGATTTAGATGTGTCAAATAAGATCAGGGATAAAGATGAACACATTAGACACCTAGAAAACAAAGTTGAGGAAATGCTACTAAGGGTATAGGAAATGTAGAATTTAATTAAATATGCTCAAATTTAAGTTTAACATGCTCTCTAACTAACAAATCGTGTTCTCATTTCATATCAGAAAATTCATATTGCAAATTAACATGCAGTTTATTTAGCTTCCTATATGAGTCATGAATTTTTTAAAAATAGTATATAGCTCATGATAGGATAGTTGGCATACCACATCTTGATCAAAATGATTAATATTATCATTTTCCATAAGGAAAAATTTTGTTACATCTTACTATGCTTTGTGTTTTGATGAATCTAAGGCAGAGTATGCCCAAAAGGCTTTTTACATCCTCTACTTGCCCTTTTTAAAATTGGATTTTTCTTCACCCTTCTCCTTGGTAGGGTGAGCCTTTACATTGAGGCAAGCAGATCTCATGTATCCTAATTTCCTACATTCAAAATAGATATTGTCATAGAAAACTACAGTACTTTTACGTGATTTATCTTTGTTCAACTATTGATGACATCTTTGCTTTCACTTCAGAAAGCTCTTAAATTGTCAGACCACCAATGTTATATAATTATGTTCTTCTGATATAGAGCTATTGCTATCAGAATCATCAGCCTTTAGTGCCATAATCTTCTCTTTCCCCCTGTCACCAAAATCTAAGAGTCTTTCGCTCACATTTTTCTTGTATGCAATAAGAGATCCAAGTAGATTATCAATAGAATAAGTATTTAAATCTTTAAATTTAGAAATAGTGGCGACTTTTGCATCAAACATATTAGACAGGCAATAAAGTACTTTATTCACCTTTAAAAAGTTTGATATATCTCTACCTAAAGCATGCAGGGATGTCATTATATGAGTAAATGTAATGTACCTGCCAGAGATAGTCTCATTAGATTTCATGCAAAATAGTTTTTAATCATGCAGCAAAAGATTTAAATTGGATTGTTTGACTTCTTTAGTTCATTCATATGTGATGCACAATTTATCCCAAATCTATTTTCTAATATAACAAATAGAGACTATCATGTAACCATCAGATTTAAGTGCATAGAAAAATGAGTTCAGACATTTAGCATTAAGTTGTGTAAGATCCTCATTGCTCAGTTCACTAAACGGTGTTTCAACTTTGATGTTGTTCACAAATCTAAATGGTGCAGAATAACCTTCTCACATCATATGCCACAATCTAAAATCAATAAACTGTAAGAAGATTGACAATCTTATTTTTCAAAAATCAAATATAATATTATCGAATAATAGTGGTTGACTTATTGAATAACCCTTAGCAATATTCCTATTTCCAAAATATATCATTTGATCTTTTCTCAGGGATTTTTAAATCACCAATTCTGAAACATGCTCAGATACCAATTGAAAGTTCAATTTCGGTCGTTAGACCGATTTCAACTGCCCAAGGCACACAAAAAGGAGGGTGAAATGGTGTTTTAAAATTTTTTTTTCAAAAAGAATTTTATTTTTAAAATAATGTTTAAACAAAAACAAAAGCTGAGGTAAATATTATAAATAAAATAAAATTTATATGGGTTTTATTGAACATAAAAATATTTTTATTCTTTTTTATTTTAAGATTTTTTTAATTCTATATTGCTCACATAAAACAATACTAAGCTATAATAATATTATCATCATAAATTTCAAGAAAATAATACACAATAAATAAAAGTGGGAAATAAAAGGAACAAACACACCAAAAATTTTATAGTGGTTCAGGCAATCCTTGACTTATGTCCACTCTCTAAAGTCCTCAACTCCGAGTATTACACTAAACCTTTATCGACTCACTTTAGCTATCACAACAAGGTGAATAATACCTTACAAAATCACTTTAATCCTTCCACGTTGCAGTTGAGAACCAAAATCATTTATATCCTCCTGGTAAGGTAAAGAACCTAGAATCCTTTTCACCCTCTTGGTGAGGATGAGAATACGATAATCTTCGACTTTGAAGATTTTCTCCACAAAGCAACCCAAAAGATCAACGAAGATAATTTGAGGAATCAAGGTAGAAGCTTTCTTGTAGCAACTACAAGAATCCCCTCACACTATTTCTCCCTATCATACAACTTCTTCTCCTTCTCCAAACTCTAAGACCTCTAAAGTACTCTCATAGAAATCTCTCAACATCCAAGGACTTTCACAAAGTCTAATTAGAGAGCTTTAATATGAGGCTTAAAAAAACACTAAATTTTCAATTCTGTCATTTCTGATCATACAAAACGATTAGGTCATTTCATCATGTTAGTACAGTACGATGAAGATGGGTATGTATAATTAGTTCAAATACTTGAATTGATCATCTAGTATAATATCATGGGTTATTCAATTTGATTAGTTCAATTGAATAAGATTTTTGTATAGGACGATCAGTGGCAATTAATTATCATCTAAGGAGCAAATTGGGTCATATAGTATGATGTAGACCATCATATAACGATTGAAAGTATCAATTTATCCTGAATTGATTATCTAATTACTAAATTAGATTAGACAATGTTTAATGATATGATAAAATACGAGAGGGACCATATAGTATGAATATTTCAAACTTTGAAATTCAAAATAATGCTTAATCTGTGATTAGTGACAGGGGTTTCGAGTTCTATTAATTATCCTATATGATTGGGATCATATAGTATGATTAGTACACAAATAAATAATTTTAATTAATCCTTGCTTTAATAAAATTGTATAGTACAATCTTCACAAAAATTAAAACTTTTACTTTTCCTCTCTGGTGCATGTGTGCATGGTTGCTAAATTGGCATACACCTTTTACATGAATTTTGACTCAAGAAGTATAAAAATAAATAAGTTAAAATATGAACTCTTGCAAAAATATCAAATATATTCTACCAAGTCTTAAGTCAAGCCTTTTGCATGGTGTACGACATACCTGGAATTTTAGTGTGCACAAAATAAATATCCAATAATCTTATCGGGAGGACCAAAGGAGAAAAACAATAATGTTTATTATCATCAAAATCATTAGCTTGGGATACTAGATTTCAACATAAATCTTCCTCCACTATGAGTCGAGGAGGTCTCACTAATTGTTTAAGAAGGGGTTAGCTAATGTATTTGAATCTGATTACCCTAAACTTCATGCCCGCCCTCTAGCACTCTATACAGACACTATGCCACCTTATGGTCCACTGGGCCACACCTTAATTATTGATTAGTATATATAAAACATCAATTAATATGTCCCATATACAATAAATCCTCCCATCCTGGGGTCCCTAATATCCACTCTAGATTGCTTCTCATTAAATTCACTCCTATAGGGCTCTCCTACAAACCCCTTCGTGCTCAAATCATATCATTGTTGGGTAAACATAAGATCATCTCTACCAACCTATCTTTTTTTACGTGCCTATAAAAATCACTAATATGAAATATAATAAAGGGATGTCGCAAACTATCTCCCAATCCTAGCAAAAAATGATAACACTTCTTTTTAGGGAACATGACCGGCCAGAGCTGTGAAATATGCTTCATACTATATCATTATTATGCTCCATTGCACTAATCTCATAAAAAGACTCCTACTTTTGTTACATGGCAGACAACGATACAAACTTACTCTGGAAAGTCTCTATAAACTCCTCCCATAAGATCTTTACATTTGATATACCCTAGAATCTCTTCCTTTTCTATCCTATCCACCTTTGCTCTACCTCTCCATCTAGTATAAAAACATGACCAATGGTCTATCAAATGACTTCTCTACTCTTTTCAGCTATTCTTCAGCCACCTAAGGCTTAATAACACCTTGAAAAATAGGTGGCTTTAGTCTCAAGAATAGCTTTAAGTGCTTGTTAACCTCATCTCTTCTAACTTCAGCCATCTTACCCTGAGCCTCACTGATTAATTGGATCACTAACCCAACAAATTACATTTTTGAATCAAAAGTCATCACCTCTAGTGTACTTTGAACTATTATGGCCTAATTATAACTCTATCTATCATCCACCTCTTGCTCTTAGGGGTTCATGATGCAATAACACTTTAACTATATTAAGAATAAAAATTCAATTATACATATACATAACACAGACTTAAAAAAAAAATTCTTATACTGAACCTCCATCTTCTTCCTCTTATTGATGTAGATCATTTCTTATAGCTTTGGTAATAATTTACAATCTTTCCAAACTATTACTCTAATACCACCCTAAGATCTAATGGAATGTTGGATTACAAAATCTATCATTTTCTAACTCAACTATCAAATAATCAACCAAAGCTACTAGTAAACATAAACTTTTACCAAAATTTATATACATTAATCCAAATCCAAACATTATATTCATTAAAATAATTAAATGCTTGATTACATGATAATATCTAGCTAGTTAGCCCAAAAATCCTGCCTTTATACCTAGCCTACTCCACTGGTCCTTTTCTTTTTCTTGAAATATAAAAAAAAAAAGGATGAACACAGGTAACTCAGTAGACTTTCTATCATGACCTATCAGATATATCAATATACAAATTAAAAGTTGAATTTTCAATATAAAGAAAAGTAGTAAAAAATATATAAATACTAATAAAACAATAAAATATAATATCCTTAAGGTTTCAGTACATACTTGGAGTTTTCACTTACTTATAAGCCACTTTCATAGAGGTTTCTAAATATTTCAGAGAATACTTTATAATAGAGATTCACTTGCACTTGAATTTCATATTTCAATAGAATCATATAGTATTTTAGAAGTTTCACATTCATTTTTTATTATTACTTATACTTATTCATTAATACAAATGCAATGCACTAATTATGATGCACATGTCCATATGCCTACTTATAAATACATTTCCACTTATGTCTCTCTTTTATTTCTAATACTCGTATATAACATGTGGGACTATAATCGCTTCTATTTTCACTCAATAGATTGGGCTAGAATAGTGCATAATGTATTACATAAAGTCCCACACCACCATTTATTAATACAAACATAATGAAATGATTATGATGGACATATCTCGATGTTTGATTATAACTCTACTTCCACTTATGCTTCCCTTTTTACCTTCCACACCCATATATAACAAGAGGGGCAAGAGTCTCTTCTACATCTACACTTAGCAGATTGGGCTAGAATAGAGTATATATTATTACATAACCTCCCACATATGCACTAAGAAAATGGGGCAAAAATAAAATATTTAGGGGCCTTATCACATATTAGATATTTCACCTATTCAAATATTAAAACATCTCCATCTCCATCCTATGAACACCAAGAATACAAAAGAGATAGTAACAATCGTAGGACTTCAATGCAGTATTTAGATAATGCATGAATTGCTAGCAAAAGCCATATTGCATGTGCAACATTATACCTACCAAACATTTTTTATTCAACTTCTCACATTAGAGGGATATTGACATGAACATTTTAAGACTTTTGCATAACTATTCAACTTCTCATATTCCAATCAAACCTACATTCATGCTAGCCAACTCTCGAGAAAGAATCCATTAATCCTAAGTTTGCCTTACAAACCTTGCATCTTTAAATCAAATAAGTTCTTCACAACCTAAGTACTCTTCTATACGTGTGAATACAACTCAATCTAATTACATTTTAAACTTCACTAAGCCAAATGGCTTAATTTAAGAAAAAGAAAAATACAATTTGATGTAAATAATATAAGTTCAAATTATCTTGAAATAAAATGACTAAAGTATTTAAGGTGATCTTATAATTTAGTTTTAATCACCTCACTACTTATAAATGAAATATAAAATTTGCTCACTTTAAGATAGATTTATCTTTAGATAAAAATCTAAATAATATTTTAAATAAAAATATTTTTCCTACAAATTTAAACTTATGACTCTTCAAATAATATAAAACTTCTAAAAATGAATTAGATTTAAATTGTAAATCTATGTCATGTAAAAGAGAATAAAAATACTTGCTTTGCTATATTAATGTATTTAAAAGATTTAACATAGAAAATTTAATATAACATTCTCAACTAGTATTTAACCAAATAATAAATATTTTCAAGAAAAAATATATGATGAAAACTAAGAGAATAATAAGTAAAGATTTAGTGAAGGAAAGAAGACTCAAAAACGTTTAGAGATGTTACACGATTTAGTGCGATGAAGCTTTCCAACCAAAAATTTGATTTTGCAAATGAAAATACTCTTGGAATGAAGATCAAAGTTTTTCCTCTCAAGATTTAGCATGTAAAGAAGAAAATAATAATGCAAGAATTTCTAGTGTTTTCTCTTTTGTGTAGCCCTCACATGAAGAGGAACAGGGGTATTTAAAGGGAAATGGTAAGTAAAGTTAAATTTGAATAAAAATATTAATCTAATATTAATATATAAACAAATAATATTATATTTGATCAAGAAGTCTTCATATTAATATATAAACCTATAAAATGTCTAGTTACACGGAAAAGTCAAGAAGTCTTCATATATATCTAAAATAAGATAAAAACGGCTACTCAACAAGTTATATTAAAATCAAGTAATTTTTAGAAATTTATTATAAATTCAAATAATATCCAAATGTGTCATATAACCTATACAATTCTATCTACATAATCCACAAATCTAATGAAATAAAAATTAAGCTACGTTTCCATCAAAATAATATTATATTTAGCAAAAGAAAAATTTATGCTCATTTTTAAATATTTAAGGATGTATTAAATATTCATATAATAATATGATGTAATTTAGATAAAATTAATCATACATCAGTAAATTGATGTGAAATAAGTCAATTTAAAATGAATACATAAAAAACATTTTACCACATAGGCTTATTACATTTAATTTCCCTAATTATTTATCTTTTAATATTTGATAACAATTATGTAATTTATGAAGCGTATAAAATTTATTTAATAAAAGAATCTTATAAATTTTTAAATCAAACTTAATATATAAATCATTTTAATAAATATTTAGATTATGCGCAAATGAAATCATGCAAGTAAATATTAATGGACAACTAACATATTTTACAATAATATAAAGCCTTGAAGATGTCCATATTAAGTTATTTTAGCTCAAAATTTGTTTGAGCTTGAGTTGTGTAATGTAAATCTCGTATAAGTAAATACCATGTACATCATCAAATCTTTACACCCAAAATACTTAGAACACAAATTAGAACATCCAAGCATATGTTTTTTATCATCAAAATCTTTATAATAGATCATGAGATAGATAATATCAATTATCTCACCCTTTTTTATGATGACAAATTTCTGTTAGATATTGTTATTGCAAAGGTGCAAATTGATATTTTATCATAACATTTAAGCATTAGAAATATATAAATAATAATTGAGAAATATTTTTGAATGCTAATCTACTAAAAAGAATAATTCTCCCCCTAAATATATACATGTAAAATGAATTATAACCAACATATATAATTCTTCTTCCCCTTTGACAACATCAAAAACAATAACTAAAAATATATAAGAAATTTAAATGTTAGGATCTAACATCCCAAGTATACGTATTAATATGCAAAATCTCTCTTCAATTAATGGTTTTATAAAAATATCAACTATTTGAGATTTTGTGTTTATAAAATATATATTCACATCACTTTTATTAACATGATCTCTAATAAAATAATGTCTAATCTCTATGTATTTAGTTCATGAGTGTTGTATAATATTTTTTATTAAACTAATAGCACTTGTGTTATTACATTTAATGGGAATATTTATAAGCTAAATTTTAAAATCTTCTAATTATTATATTAGCCATAAAACTTGAGCAACACAACTATCTATTGAAAGTTTGTTAGGGAAGTTAGACCCAATGAATTGGCCCAAAGCTAATTAAGAGAGAGAGGTGAATTGGTAAAAAATATTTTTCAATCAAAACACAAATCAAAACCAATATCACCACAATAAAAACCAAAGTGCGGAAATTAAAATGCGGAAATAATAAAGAAAGAACACACCAGATTTATAGTGGTTCGGTCAAACCTTGACCTACGTCCACTCCTTGGAGGCACCTTCCAAGTATTGCACTAAACTAATTGTCTCTCTTTTATCCCCCACAGCTAGGCGGAGAAGCCCTTATAAAATCACTTACACCTTCCCCGGTGCGGCGGAGTCGCCGGGTCCTTTGACACCAAAGAGATCTTCTTCTTTGGTGAACTTCCCTCAAGACAAGCCTTGAATCTGATGGTATTCAGGTGCGAGCTTGACGGAGCAATCGCGTGGAACCCCCTCCACACTCCCTTGAGTCCCCCCTCAAAGGATCTGCTCCCTCTCTCAAACTCCACCCTTTACTCACTCCCTTTCAAGCTCTTTCTTCAAGTTTCCCCCAAAAGAACAAAGCTACAATGGCTGCCAACGTACCAAGTGTCATGTCATAGCTTAAATAGAAGATCTCAAAATAATCTCATTAATGTAAGTTGCCTACATTATCGTCCAGGATGATAGGCATATCATCTTGTATGATCAGTACAATTTATGCCCAATCAGCCGGGACGATTTGAGACAATCAGAAGAAATTTGTTCATATTATCCAGGATGATAATATATCATCATGGACGATCAGAACAAATCATGGAATATCGTCCTGAACATCGCCCTGAAAAATAGCTGTCTGATGTCCAATCGTCCAGCGTATCGGCCTGGACGATTTTGCGATCATCCAGGATGATTTGATCATGCAATCAAGTCATAATTGCTTTCCTTAAATTCCAGAGAAATTTTGGAAAATTTATTCTGGATCATCCTGGATGATATTTTATAATCTTGGACGATCCACCTGGACGATGTCCAAAAATAAGTAATTCCTAAATAGATCTGACGGCAGTTTCTTTCTTTTTTGGGCCTATCATCCTGGCCAATACAAAATTGTCCAGGACGATGTGTTTTGCATAATGACGGCTGCTTTAATGAGGATGCCCTAATTAGGGTTTCTGCTTTTAAACAGATCGTCTAGGACGATATAAATATCATCCCGGACGATGTTATTAAAAACAGTAAACTCTAGGAAACAGTTAGAAAATCTTCCAAGTTACAAAGCATCAGGAGCCACACCAAATATAATAGACTCAAGAAAGAAAAAAGTGTACAAACGGACTCAGACCTAGTCTACCCAATCTTGAGTTGATTCCAAATTGCAGTCCGATCGTGTGAACATGAAATGTTAGTAGATAAGGTAGTTGTAGAGAAAAAAGAATGTTTGCTATCATCAAAATCATAAGCCATAGACCCGCAACATCTATCTTTATGTACTCTGCTTCAGTATTCGATAAAGTGACAAAATTATGTTTTCTAGAAGACTAAGAAATAAGTGATGATCCTAAAAATTGATATATTTGATATATACTTTTTCTATCAACTTTATAACTAGCATAATCTGCATAAGAATATATAACTAAATTACATGATATAACAAATATTTTTGATACCATAAGTCTAACTTAGGAGTTCCAATTAAATAGTGAAATATTTGCTTAACTGTTATTAAGTGTGATTCCTTCGAATTAGCTTGAAATATTGTACATAAGCATACTACAAACATAATATCAGACCTACTAGCATTAAGATACAAAAGTGAACCTATCATACTCCTATAAAGCTTTTGATATATTGGTTTTTCTAATTCATCTGAATAAAGTCTAGTTGATGGGCTTATAGGGGTTTTACTTAATTGAATCTATTTATATCATACTTTTCTAATAATTCATTTATGTACTTGGTTTGACATATGAATGTACCTGACTCTAGTTATTTTACTTGAAGTCATAAGACAAATGTGAGTTCTCCCATCATACTCATTTCAAATTTCTTTGACATTAATAAGGAATACTCAAGGCATAAACTTTCATTTGTACTTCCAAATAATATATCATCAACATAAATCTGTATAATAATCAAATCATTTCTAATATTTTTGATGAAAATAGTTGTATCTACCATGCCTTTTCTAAAATTATGTTCAATTAAAAAGTTACTTAACCTATCATACCAAGCACATGGAGCATGTTTTAAACCATATAATGCTTTATTTAATTTATGCACATGATTAGGAAAAATAATGCTTTCAAAACCTAGTTGTTATTCTACAAATACATCTTTATCAATATACCCATTCAAAAATGCACTTTTGACATTCATTTGAAAAGGTTTAAAGCCCTTAAAACAACCAATGCAAGGAGTAATCTAATGGCCTCTAGTCTTGCTATGGGTGCAAAAGCCTCTAGTCTTGCTATGGGTGCAAAAGATTCTTAAAAATCTATTCCTTCTATTTGTGTGTACCATTATATAACTAATCTAGCTTTATTTCTAATAATACTTCCTAAGTCATCTAGCTTATTTTTCTAAACCCATTTTGTTCCAATTATATTTTGATCATGAGGTCTCAGAACTAACTCCTAAACCTCATTTCTCATAAATTGGTTATGTTCTTCTTCCATAGAAATTATTCAAAAATTATGTTGTAAAGCTTCATCTATATTTTTAGGTTTAATTTTTTCATAGAAATGTATAATGTTCTAGCCATCCCTATAGTTTCTCCTAGTCTTAACACCTTGAGAAGGATCACTAATTATTAATTCTTTTGGTTGATTTCTATTAAATCTCCATTCTTTAGGTAATGAATCATCCTCCTTCTCTTACAAATTTATTTTCTTTATATTCTTATTATCATCTTCATTTAAATAATTTATTTTTAAATCTATAAGATTTTCATAAAAACATTACATTAACTAATTCTTCAATAATTAATTTTCTCTTATTAAAAACTCTAAAAGATTTTTCAAAAATTAAATATCTTAAGAATATACCAACATCAGACTTACTATCAAATTTACCTAAAGGATCCTTATCATTATTTAACATAAAACACTTATATCCAAAAACGTGTAAATGACTAATCTTAGGTTTCTTTCCAAAAAATAATTTATAAAGGGTCTTTTAAAAATAGGTCTTAAGTAAACTCTATTTGTAACATAACATGCAATATATATTACTTTTGTCCAAAAATAATTTGGAAGTTTATATTCATCTAACATTAATCTTGCTAATTCTATAAAATTACGATTATTTCTTTCAACTACACCATTTTGTTTTGGAGTTCTAGGAGCTAAAAAATTATGTCTAATTTTATTTTCATCATAATAATTTTCCAATAATTTATTTTAAAATTCACCAACATGATCTATTTGAATTCTATGAATCAAATAACCTTGTTCTTTTTTAATATACTTAGCAATTTTTCTAAATCATCAAATGCGGCATTTTTATTAGCTAAGAATAATACCCAAATGTATCTTGAATAATCATCTACAATAACAAATCCATAAGTTTTAACGCCTAAACTAGTTGTGTAATTGGCCCAAATAAGTTCACGTGTAATAATTCTAATGGTGTACTCGTAGAAATTATATTTTTAATCTTGAATGAACTTTTCATATGTCTACCAAGCATGCATCACATATATAATCAAAATGAAAATTAATTTTTGGTAAACCAACTACTAAATCAAGTTTAAAAATTTTATTTAAAGTGTGGATATTGGCATGACATACCCTTTTATACCATAACCAAGCATCAGCATTTGTAGATATCATGCAAAGCAAATTCAAATTAATATTATTTGTATTCTCTAAATCAAATAAATAAATTTTTTTTATGTATAATTCTAATAAGCAAGATAGTTTCATTTTTTCTAATAATGCAATGTGAGGCATAGAAAAAAACATTTAAACCTTTATCACATAATTGACAAATTGATATTAAGTTATGTTCTAAACCAGAAATAAATAATTTTTTTTCTAAATTATTTTAGTTCTTACATATGGATCCAATGCCAATATTCTTTCCCTTTGCATTATCTCCATATGTGGCATATCCTCCATCACTTGATACTAATGCAGAGAATTTTTCTTTATCGCTCATCATATATCTTGAACATCCATTGTCCAAGTATCACATGCCTTCATTGATTTTACTTTTAAGGCATTCCTAAAAAAAAAATCAAATATTAACTTTTGGAACCCAAATATTTTTGGGTCCACATTCTAAATAAGTAGTATGATATCTATTATATATGGTATAAGAAGTGCTTGTATTTTTTGGAAACCATACAAAAGATGTTTGTTTAGCATTCTGTGATCTATGGGCATAGCAATCAAATGAGATATGTCATTTTCTACCACAATAATTACACACCAGATATTAGTGTTTGCATATGGCTTAGTATGATGTTTATATATAAAAAAAATTTTTATTTGATGTTGTACTTTATGGAACTTTATAATGAACTTGTGGTTTCATGCATAAATCTAATCTTACTTTTAATAGAATATTTTCTCTATCAAGTTTATAAACAAGTAAAGAATGATCTAATAAAGAATTATTTTTATTTTTTAAATCATCACATTCATTTTTTAAATCATTAAAATGTATATCTAAATTTTTATGATCTTTTTCTAAAACATTATATTTTCTTTTTAATTTTTTATATTCAATAACAAATTCATTAAAAGCATCATCTAATTCTTCGTAAGATATATCATTATATACCTCTTAAGAATTACAATCCAAATCTCCTCTTACCATAAGAAAAATGTTCACCTCTCATCTGATGAACTTAATTCATCTGAATCAGGGTTGGCCCATATAGCATTATTCTTCTTCTTGAAATGCTTCTTTTCTTTCTTCTCACTCTTTCTCTCTACATCCATTTATTTCTTCTTTGAATCAATATGATGTAAACAATCTCCTCTTATATGTCCATGCTTCTGGCACTCGTGGATAAGTTGATAAAACTTTAGCCTCACTAATTGCAGTTACTTTTGCATCCCATTCTTTGGGAATGCATCTAAGAATCTTATAGATTAAGTCTTAATTCTTATATATTCTTTCAAGAGAATATAATATATTAATTATTTTCATAAATCTTATATGCATGTCAGAAATAGATTCAGAAGGATACATAAAAAAATAATTCATATTCATGAATAAGTATATTTATGTGAGCATCCCTAACCTCACTTAGTATCTTCATAAGTTTTAATTAATTTATCTCAAATTTATTTTGTTGAATTTAACATAGAAATATTTATGTAATCATATGGAAAAAGTGCACAATGCCAAGTATTACATGCCCTAACATTTTACTTATCTAATTCCCGCTCTAATGCAATCCATTCATTTTTCAATTTTAATTTCATTGATTTCTTTAGTGAGTGCATGATATTGGTGTGTAAGCAAGTGCTATATATGAAAGTTTTGTCCTCTTAAGAAAGTACTAATTTTATTTTTCTAATAATCAAAAGTAACATTATCTAATAATGGTGGTTGATGAGCAGATTATTCTTTGAGAAGTGAACCCTTAGGAAAACCTTGTGTCAAAGTTTATAAGTGGATCTACTCTAGGATGTTAAACTAAAATAATAAAAGAGCCATGACTCTGATATCAATTATTGGATGACTATGGCACCCCAAGAGGGGGGGAGGGGGGTGATTTGGAGTTTTTTAAAAAAAAATTATTAAAAGAAGGTAACTAAAAAAGTTTTAAAGATATTTTAAAAAGAATAAGTAATCACACAATTTTTATAAAAATAGAAAAGAAAAATAGATGTAAGAAATGAAAATAAGAGGCACAATATTTTTTTGTGGTTCGACCCGGATACCAATCTGACCTACGTCAATGATAGCCAACTCTCAGGCTAGAATCCACTAATCCCAACTTTACTTCTTTAAACCAAAGAAGTTCTTTACAACCTAAGTACTCTCCTATATGGACGAGTATAACCCAATCTAATTATAATTTAAACTTCACTAAGCCAAATGGCTTAGATCAAGTAAAATAAAAACTATATTTTGATATAAATAATTCAAGCTCAAATTATCTTAAAATAAAATGACTAAAGTATTTGAGATGATCTTACAATTTAGTTTTAATCACCTTACTACTTGCAAATGGAATATAAAATTTGCTCACTTTAAGTTAAATTTATATTTTGGTAAAAAATATGAATAATATATTAAATAAAAATATTTTTCTTATAGATTTAAACTTATAATTCTTCAAATCATATAAAACTTCTAAAAATGAATTAGATTTCAAATGTAAATCAATGTCATGTAAAAGAGAATAAAAATGCTTGCTTTGCTATCTTTATGTATTTAAAAGATTTAACATAAAAAACTTAATATAACATTTTTAACTAGTATTTCACCAAATAATAAATATTTTCAAGATTAAATATATGGTGAAAATTAAAAGAACTGCAAGTAAATATTTAGTTAAGGAAAGCAAACTCAAGAACTCCTATAGATGTTACACAATTTAGTGCGATGAAGCTTTCAAACCAAGAATTTAATATTGCAAAAAAAAAGGCTCTTCGAATGAAGATTAAAGATTCTCCTCTCAAGATTTAGTATGAAAAGAAGAAAAGAAGAAATAAAGGATTTTTTAAGTTTTATCTTTTATGCAACCCTCACATGAAGAGGAAGAGGAGTATTTAAAGGAAAAGATTAAGTAAATCCAAATTTGAATAAAATTATTTATCTAATATTAATGTATCAACTAATAATATTATATTTGATCAAGAATTCATTTATATTAAATAAATATAAATTTTAAAAGGTTATAAATGGCTAGTCACATGAAAAAGTCAAAAAGTCTTCATATACATTCAAAATAAGGCAAAAATGACTACTCAACAATTTATATTAAAATTGGATAATATTTAGAAATTTACTATAAATTCAAATGAGATCAAAATGGGTTATATAACCTATAATCTTCTATCTACAAAATCAGAAAAATCTAATGAAATAAAAATTAAGCAACTTTCCATCAAAATAATATCATATTTAGCAAAAGAAAAACTTATGCATATTTTTAAATATTTAAGGATATATTGAATATTCATATAATAATATGATATAATTTAGATAAAATTAATCATAAATCAGTAAATTGATGTGAAACAAGTCAATTTAAAATAAATACATAATAAAAATTTTCCACATAAGCTCATTACATTTAATTTTCGTAATTATATATCTTTCTATATTTGATAACAATTATGTAATCTATGAAGCTTATAAAATTTATTTAATAAAGGAATCTTATAGATTTCTAAATCAAGCTTAATATATAAATCATTTTAATAGACATTTAGATTATGAGCAAATCAAATCATGCAAGTAAATATTAATAGATCACTAACATACTCCTATGATATTATAACGGCCTTCAAGCTGTCCATTTTGAGTTCTTTTAGCACAAAATTTGATTGAACTTGAGTTGTGCAATATAAATCTCATATAAGTAATTATCATGCACAGCATCAAGTCATTATACATGAAATATGTAACACACAAATTTGAACATCCAAGTGTATGTTTGTTATCATAAAAATCTTTATAATAGGTCATGAGGTAGAGAGTATCAATAAACCAGACTTGATGCTTTGGTTTTGACTTTCGAATATAGATAAACTAAAAAGAAAACAAAAAAATACTTAAAGAAAATCATACCCATCACTGCCCATACTGAAGCCCTGCTCAAGTGGCATCTGGTGCCTGCTACAGTAATGATTTAGTGTGCAATTTGGGGCTGAGGGCATCTCCAACGGAGAACTCCAAAATTTACGGCAAAATAACGCAGAACTCCAAAATGGCGTGGTGCTGCTCCAATCGAACGCCATTTTAGATGTTTTTTGGAAGTTAACGATCTTCTCCCTTTCGCGCGTTTTACCGGTTGAGAGAGTAAAATGGCGTGGGTGAACAGTGCGACGCCAATATTGGCGTTGCACTGTTCACCTGCAAGTAAATGGCAGAAATTTTTACGTTCGGTTGGAGCGATGGACGGACGGTATACGCTTGTTTGGCGTTTGGTTGGAGATGCCCTGAGGGCGACTGCCCACGCAACTCTGCCTCATTTCTTCTCCCATTTGAGCCTTTAAAACTCGATGAAATCAAGCCTTACGCCTTCTTCTCATGACACACAACTGAAGCCTCACTACTTCCCTTTTTTTATTTCACCTCTTCTTCCGTCCAGTCCTACCAAGCTCCTCAAGAAACCAAAGTCTTTGACCTCCCCTTACCCATCACAAACCCTCATATAAAGCCTCCGATCCAGTCAAGCTCGACGTCTCATGCCTTGCCTTTCTCCTCCCATAGCCTCGACCCTAGCTTTTTTGATTCTCACCCAAGCGGAGAGAGAGAGAGAGAGAGAGAGAGAGAGAGAGAGAGAGAGAGAGAGAGAGAGAGAAGAGGCATTTCTCCCTACCTGTACCAAAATCCTTCTCCGCCTCCTTCGTGCCCCATGATTTTGCTCCTTCCATGATTTCCCTTCTGGTCAGATTGGAATTTACGACATTTTCGGTCGAAAGTAACAATAAGAGCCCGTTGGTTGTAAAGGTAACTAGCTCCCTTTCATGCGCTCAATCAGCCAAATCCGGTAATCTATCGAACTATAAAGAGATGGAGAGAGGGTTTAATTCGCCGAAAGATTTTATAGTTCTAAAAATCTTGTATTGTGCAGAAATTGTGTTAAACCGTATTTTATCTTAATTAAATATAATTAAGTATAATTAATTATATTTAATTAAATTACTTGTGATTAATTAGTTACCCATTATTAATTATATTTAATTATAATTAATTATGGATAATTAATTAAATATCATTATTTCTTATATTTTAATTATAAATAATTAATTATTATTAATTATAATTAATTATAACTCATTATAATTAGTTATAATTAATTATGATTAGTTATAATTAATAATAAAAGAGAAGCTCGCATGGGCCCCAACGAACATGTTATAAGTACATACATGACGTCTAGTGATGCTGCGCGGGTCAATAAGTGAATTCAAGTTCGAACTCAATCCTTCTATACATATCAATAGGAGTCGACAGAGTTCAAACCATCAAATAAATACACAGTTATGACAACCGATATATTTATTTTAAAACATTCAAAGTATGTCTTTAAGGCCTATAATTATATGAATTCACTAATAAAGGAATAAAGCTTACGAAACTCGATCCCCTATCGGCAAGTTTATAGGATCGATAAGGTTAAATCAAATGGAAATGACCCCAAACACCCGCATGGGCCCCGATGAGCGTGTTATAAGTACAAACATAATGTCTAGGGATGCTGCGCATGTCAATAAGTGAATTAAAGTTTGAACCCAATCCTTTTATACAGATAAGTAGGAGTCGATAGGGTTCGAACCATCAAACAAATACATGGTTATGAAAACCGATATATTTATTTTAAGACATTCATAGTAGGCCTTCAAAGTTTATAACAAAATGAATTCACTAATAAAGACACAAAGTCTATGAAATCCGATCCCCTATCGGCAAGTTGATAGGGTCGACAAGGTTAAATCAAATGAAAATGATCCCAAACACCCACATGAATCCCGACGAGCATGTTATAAGTACACACATGATGTGTAGGGATGCTACATTGGTCAATAAGAGAATTCAAGTTCGAACTCGATCCTTCTATACAGATCAATAGGAGTCAACAGGGTTCGAACCATCAAATAAATATATAGTTGAGGGGACCAGTATATTTATTTTAATATGTTCATATTAGACCTTTAAGGCATATAATAAAAAGAATTTACTCATAAGGGCATAAAGCCTACGAAACTTGATCCTCTATCGACAACTCGACAGAGTCGCAAGGTTTAAAGCATAAATATTTTCAAATGGAAATAACCCCATATTCATCACCCCAATGATGGCCGTGTTGAATGCAAATCTCAACTAGAGGAATTAATTTTAAACATTTCAAAATGCCCTTAAACTTCTACAAAATTTAATATCTTCAGATGACCTCAAAGTCACCCCGATGATGACTGTATTGAATGAAAATATCAACCAGAGGGGTTAACTCCAAATATTTTAAATTCCACTCAAATACCCATGAAAATAAAAAATTCAAAATCTTCAAAAATCCCAAAAATTCAAATATTTAAAACTGAAATTCATCCATCAACACTTCAAATAAAATCCATCCACCCTCTATAACAGTTTGTCGGAGTGGAAAATTAAAATTTACTTCAGCTCACAAAGAGCTAATGCCTAGTCGAAAATATCACTAGGATCCATTTTCAAATAATCTCCTACAAATAAGGATGTGGTATATGTCCTTTAACCTGTTGTTTTGCTGCCAAATGGCACCACATGATAAATGGTTATGACCCAGGGCCCTTTGAACCGAGTGATTTTACCTCCAAATGGTACCACAAAATACCGGTTATGGTCAGAGCCAATACTCTCCTTAGTGGCATCAAATTCTTGAGATATGAATCAATAAGATATGATCGATAGGGCACAAAGCCCTATGTTAGCTAAGGTGGATTTAAATTTATGCCCTTAGACAAATACCTACCCCAGGTCTATAAGATCCCATTGGATGAAGCAACCCATGGCTGATATTATATGCCACCATTTTAATCAATGGATTGGCCTCCCAACCAACGGTCCTGCCAAAAGAATGTATTACCACTACCAAGGCCCCAAGAATATATTACCACTACCAAAGGCTCGAATTAGCACGAAAATTATACCATAACTTAAAAGAAAATAAATAAGCCAAATCCTTCAAAGACTTATAACCTAGAGCCCCTTCATCCAAAGTGCCATAGCATTTATCCTAAGAGAACTAGTGGAGTTTAGAGTTCCTACTAGCACCTTTCCAAAAAAAACTTATTGAAAATCCTATCAATCCAGTTACAAACATCCTAAGTAGGAAATAAAGTTTGAAAAATATAAACATGAATAAAATAAAGAACACTCTTAATAAGAGTTAATCGACCACAAAAGCTTAAAATGTTAGAATCCTAAAATAAAAGCCTATTTTGCACAACTTTAATTAAATCATCAAAAAGGAAGGATTTCTTTCCACCCTAATAAAGAGGGACACCAAGGTACTTTAAAGGCAAACAAATATGACTGAAATAAGTTAAATTCTTAATAGCCACAATACGATCCAAAGGGACTTTCTTAGCAGCAATAAAACTACATTTAAGTTTATTAAAAGTTAGCCCACTCATCAATTCAAATTGGTGAAAAAACCTCAAAAGTCTATGAATCCTATTCATCGTGGCATTCGTAAAAATAATAAAATCATCCGCAAAATATAATTGTGAAATATGAAGCCCACCTAAAGTTCTAAAGTAAAGGCTAGATGGTGAAATCATAATCATCCATTCCACCACCATCCGCTTTAAGTGCTAGATGGTGAAATTTCCATTTTAAATATCAAACTTTTTCAAATTCTCAAATCCAAGCCCATTGCTGCTACTATATGCCAGATACTATGTATCTGATTAACGACTAGCCTTAATCGAAAGTTCTCTCTCATGATTGGGAGGGGTAATTAACTATAGGGGCTTGTGTCTATAGGAAACCATAACTCAGTTCATAAAGTCCTTGCAAAATAAGGCTGAAATCTCTAGGTAGTGTCTTATCTACAAACCCATCTGCCTTCCAAAATTTATCCCGGAACCTAAATCCGTTAAAACTCCCCCAAGAAAGAAAAAGCACCAATGTGGGCGGAGGCCGGGGCCGAATTTTTGGAGCCCACATGTCCTCAGGGTCTCGATCTACATTCTTGCATTAGTTACATTTTTTTAGGTTCACACACTATTTGAATTATTTTCTTGTATGCACCTTCTTTTATCATTCTAATTCCTATAACAATTGTATTAGTATATAAAATACATCCTTAATGATTAAACCAATTATGTTTGTGAATATCAAAATATTTGATATGAGTTGAAGCTCATGGGAGCCAAAATCTTACCTTTATGACACAAAAATCATCAAATAAATTATTTATAAAAAAACTTATAAGTAATGCTCCATGTTTTCTTGAAATTCTTATTGATAAGCTTACAATATTATTAATAGAGATTTATGGTTGTAAGTATTTATGATCCATGCATTTTGAGAATGTAGTGTAAATTAAATATAATGGATTTCAAGGGTTTGAATGTTGGTAAAAGAAAAAAAAAATTTAGTTATAATTGTTTGTAAAATAATTTTTTTAGACAATTATTTATGTACTTTTTAATCGAATGTCCATTTAATTTCCTTCTCCATTCTTAGCCATTCTAGAATGTTAAGCAAATAGTTCCACCCTCCTAGAGGCAATATATTTAAATTTTACAATCCCTATTCTAATCCATATGAGAGAGCACACTCAATCATTAGAGCCAATGGAGTTCCACCCAAAATAATAAAAGACCAAATTAAAATGACTTTCATTTGAATCCACGACACAATTTTGACCCGATTCAGGAAGTTAGGAGAGTGCGATCAAAGACAAGATTTGATTTTTGTTACAGTAAAGCATAATTGGGATATAAGAAAATACTAAGGGCTTGATAGGTTGATAAGTTAGTGTTGTAGACTATATTGCTAACAATTTGAATGATCAATTCCAAATTAAGGTATATTATTCACAAAGAGTTCAAAAGTATATTTTTTTTTTAATTTGTGTATGGGAAGATGTATTTAAAATTTGCTCAATTTAAACTAATTATGAATTAATAAAAAGGCCTTTTTGTATTTCAAATTACTTTCAAAAATTTTTAAATATGTTTTACTTCAAACAATACATAGAAAATTTTAAAAATATAAATCTATTTTACCTTCATAATCTTTTATTTAAATAATATAATATTTTAACAAAGAGTCATTTATTTAATATTGAGTGAGCAATGATAAAGAATAGTGCTAAAAAAATTCAATAATCAACATAAAATATTTTGATTAACTTCTAATTGAAATAAATCTCAAAGTCTTTAAATTTAATTTTAGATAAAAATAAAATATATTTGGGGAAATAAATTCAATGTTTTTTTTTTTGGGAAAATTATGGGAATTCAATAATTTTGAATAAATAATTTTATATAAGCCAATTCTTTCATATTCCAAATACTCGCAGAGTCCGCCCCGACATGGGCAAATTATTGGGTCAGGTGACCGAAGCCATCTCTCCGTTCGGTCGCCAATAGAAATGCGCCATGTGTTAATCATTTTTTTAATTTAATATTAACGCTTTATGTCTTGTCAGAGTTAGCGACCCGACCCGATAACGCTATTCATCTGAACTTTTAAGCTTTTGCCGCCCTATTTTTTCATTTTGATACCCGCGAAAGATGCAAATATGTGCTGTTGTAGAAGAAAAAACGAGCTAGAAAATTGCAGAGAAGAAATGGACTGCTCAGTGAAGAGGGAGGTGGAAGAGGGAGTGCATGAATCGGAAAGGATGCATGAATCCGAAGGGCTGGTGCATGAATCGGAATCGGAACATGTGCATGAACAGGAATCGAAACCTAACTTAGCCGGAAATTCCTCTGGTTTCAATATATCGGTAAGTATCTTGGAAAAAGTTGTTTATAAGCAGAATAAATTTCTTAAGCAGAAAGATGATGTAGGTTTCAGCTCATTAGTCTTAGGATTTTTTATTTTGCGATTTTTAAGCAGAATAAATTTCTTTTGTCGAAAAAGTAAAAAAAAAATCTAATGTTGTTGTTGCTTAGCTTTCATTATTGATTTTTAGGATGAAGATGATAAATAAAAAAAACTGAACTAGTTGTGCTATAGTTGCGTTATAGTTGCGCTACGGTTGCGCTACGGTTGCGCTATAGTTGCGCTATAGTTGCGCTATAGTTGCGCTACGGTTGCGCTACGGTTGCGCTATAGTTGTGCTATAGTTGCGCTATAGTTGCGCTTTACTTGCCCTTTACTTGCCCTTTACTTGCCCTTTATTTGCGCTTTCAGGCTGTATACAAAGATGAGACAGAAGCATATGAATGTTTTTGCATTTATGCTCACGATAATGGCTTTAGTGTCCGAAAGGATCATCACAGTTTTTGGCCAAATTCTAGAAAGATAAAATCGAAGGACTTTGTTTGTTCAAAAGCTGGTTTCAAGAAAAGTGATGATCATAATTCAGGAAAGAGGAAGAGATTCACTAGACCAGTTGTCAGAACTGGTTGTCCAGCCATGGTGAGGTTTGTCACTGATGAAGATGGTTACTGGCATGTCAAAAGATTTATTGAATCCCACAACTATGAATTAGCTAGCCCAGCCGACCGACACCTTTTAAGATCATGTAGGAATGTTATTGAGGAAAAAGCTGCCGTCCTAAAATTGATGACAAATGCAGGGATTAGAACCGTTGATGCATATGCCTACCTTGCAGAGGAAGTTGGTGGATGTGAGAATGTCGGATTCTCTAAGAGGGATGCCTACAATTTGATTCAGAAGGAGAAAAGAGCAAGGATTGAAATTGGTGACACTAATTCTTTGATTCAATTATTTAAAGATTGACAAGTTGAGGACCACATGTTTGCATGGGATGTTCAATATGATGATCATGATAGATTGTTAAATTTTTTCTGGGTTGATGGCAGAAGCAGGATAGATTATGAATGTTTTGGAGATGTGTTGATTTTTGATACTAGTTACAGGCTGAACAAGTATAATTTTGTTTGTGCGCCATTTGTTGGTGTTAACAATCATTGGCAGAATATTTTGTTTGGGGTTGCTTTTTTGTCAAAAGAAACAATTGAAAGTTTTACATGGTTGTTTAAAGTATTTGTACGAATAATGGGTAATAAATATCCAACAACAATATTCACTGATCAGGACCAAGCTATGGCCAGGGCCATAGAAGTTGCATTACCTCACACTCGTCATAGATTATACCAATGGCACATATTTAAAAAGGTTCCATCAAAAGTTTCCATCTACAATAGCAATAATAAAGTTAGAGGACTCTTCCATAAGTGTATGAGGTGGTGTGATTCTGAGGAAGTGTTTGAGGAAGCGTGGGATGAAATGATCAAGGAAGGGAATCTTTATAACCATGAATGGTTGCAGGATCTTTATAAGATAAGGGGAAAGTGGTCAACTGCTTTCAACAAGGATTCCTTTTGCATGGGCATTTTATCAACGCAGCGTAGTGAGTGTACTAATAATGTATGTCATGACATTTCAAAGACAACAAGTTCATTAACTGATTGTTTTCTTGGCTTGGAAAAGGTACTGATGAATTGGCGGCGAAATGAGCAAGATGAGGATTACAAATGCAGTCAATCTGAAATTGTTCCCGTGATAAAGAACAGCTCAATATTAAAACAAGCTGCTAGATATTACTCAAGAAGAATATATTCAATTTTTTAGGAAGAATTTATAAAGGCTGTGGGAGAAATGAGTATAGATTTTGTCTCGACTGATTCTTCAAAGTATATAGTCAACTACATAGAGAAAAAGAATCAAAACCATCCTTGGGTTGTTCACTTTGATGCAACAGAAGGTAATATTCAATGCAGCTGTAAGAAGTATGAAACAATGGGATTGCTGTGTTCTCATTGTTTGAGGATTTTTAAACAGTTGGATATGGCTAAATTCCCTGAGAAGAACTTATTACTTCGTTGGTCTGCAAGGGCTCGACAAGTTTTTTATTCAGGTTACTTGCTTAATTCTCAAAGAAGTAATAATTTCCAAAGTGGTAGGGGATTCATATTAAGAAATCAGGTGAGCAGGTTTGCATATCAAATGAGCACGGAAGCTCAAGGGAATGAAGAGGCAGAGGAGTTTATTCTTTCCTCATTGCAAGACATGTATAAAAAATTATACTTAATTCTTGGTGGCAAGAAAAGAAATCAGAAGGATGTTGCTAGTTCCCAAGGTGGAACTACAAATTTGAAAGATCCTCTAAAGCGTAGACCTAAAGGCATATCAAATGCAAGACTGAAAAGCCATTGGGAGAAGAAGAAACAGCCTAAAAGTAAGTTTTTAATAATTTGTTAATTATTTAATTCCTAATCCTAATACTAAAACTCTAGTTTCTTACAGATAAGAAACCTTTGGTGGGGGATAATCCAATGGAGGAACCTTCTTCAACACAACCTTCTTCAACACAGATGAACTTTTCAAGCATGCCTGAATGTTTCAGTGAGGAATATATAACCGGCATACCATCATGCCAACCTGGAGCTGAATACACCAAGTTGATGATGGATTTTATTTCTTCGGAGTTGGAATTTAATGAATTTGCAATGTAATAATACTTATTTGGACTTATTGATTTCATTTATTGGTTGTAATAAAAATTTTCATATAAATCATGCTTTCTGTATGAATTAATAATTTTGGTGTACAGAATTAATAATTGGTTACAAATGTATGGTTGCGCTATAGTTGCGCTATAGTTGTGCTATGGTTGCGCTACGGTTGCGCTACGGTTGCGCTACGGTTGCGCTACGGTTGCGCTACGGTTGCGCTATGGTTGCGCTACGGTTGCGCTTTACAGAATATGCACATTTTAGAAGTTACAGAAGTTACATAATGCGCTTTACAGAATATGACAGAATATGCAATTTTATACAACAATCAAAAACTATATAAAAACATAATAAAATGCACATCAAAAAGAAAAAATATATAAAAACATAATAAAATGTACATTTATAAATCATGGACAATATTTACAATAAGTTACAGATTGTTTACTTCTTTGTTTGTAGAAAAAGAAAATATGCTAACTCTGCCCTAAATTTTGGCATATGCGTTTGCCAATCTTTAAGAGCATTCCAGTATGTTTTTTTTCTTTGCACGGCCTTTTCCATATATTTACAAACAAACATTCCACAATCGTAGTTGTTTGTTTGTGTTGGAATTCCACGAACCGCCTAGACATTCAATTTCGTAATATCGCTTGAAAAGCATCCTATGGTGTCCTCGTGCTAATACTTTATCTGTACGAATAAAACATTATAAAAATTTATTATGTATATAAACATAGTAATCTGGATTTAATTTGAAATATGAATTGAGCTTACAACTGTATGACAAATACTCTTGTGTTCAGGATTTGGTAATGAATCATACATTTTCCAGACTTTCTCCTTCAATTTTCCAACAAGAAGAACCCAACGCTTCTCGTGAATTATGGGTTGCACAATAAGTTTGCTTTCTTAAACTGAAACTGGATTAATGTGTTTGATAAAAATTTGATAATCCTGATTGTATGACTTGTAAACCTGCAATAATTCAGTTCTCCTTCAATGAAAAATAAAAGTGAGAAAAATGATTAAAATATTATTTATACTTACCCTGTACAATGGAGAAATGTACAAGTAACGTTGAAATTTCTCCGCCATTAACCTACTCTGCTCAAGTAAAAAGAAAGCAAAAGCATCAACATGGTTATCTACTAACCAATCATCTGTGATCTTTTTATCTCGATGTTTCCAGATGCAAATATTATGTGTTCCCTACAAAAACAAAGAAAAATTTAATGTTAAAACGCAACCGTAGCGCAACCTTAGCGCAACCATAGCGCAACTATAGCGCAACCGTAGCGCAACCATAGCGCAACCATAGCGCAACTATAGCGCAACCGTAGCGCAACCATAGCACAACTATAGCGCAACTATAGCACAACTATAGCGCAACTATAGCGCAACTATAGCGCAACCATATCGCAACCATAGCTCAACTATAGCGCAACTATAGCGCAACTAAACTTACTTTGTATTAAATTTTTTGAAGCATTCATCCATAATTCGCTATTTTTCCTCTGTTAGAAATTGCTTCCCTGGATAATCCATATTTTTCAATGCTGGTCGTGTCTCAACTATTATATTTTCAACAGAAATATTCTCTTTGTTCTTCTTTAAGTATGGTATGATTGGTTTTGAAGAACTCTCTGCTTTTTCATCATTTTCTCTTTTGTTGTGGAAGTTCGTCGGCCATTGGTGGAGGTGGAGGTATTGGTGGTTGTGGAAGAATTTCTTTAGCCAATGGTGGAGGTGGAGGTATTGGTGTTTGTGGAAGAATTTCTTCGGCCAATGGTGGAGGTGGAGGTATGGGTTGTTGTGGAGGTTCTTTGGCCATTGGTGGAGATGGAGGAAGATCTTGTATTGGTGCTTGTCCTGAAGGAAACAAAGCTGTATTTTTCACGGATGGGAAGCTGGAGGCAGATGTAGATATATGCGGCTTATCAGGATTGTGATCACACTGCATTTGAAATTCAATGAATTTGTATTTCAGTGAGTCTTGATCTGCCTGAAGTTTCTCCAAAATATCTTCAACTCTATCCAATCTTGCTCCCATGTTATCTTGAATTTTATTCAACATCTTCTTAAAAATTTCAAAACATTTATTCTGAACAGCCTCTAAATCTGCCCTTCTAATGGGTGGCTGTTCAGCAAAAGGTTGACTGGTGGAAATTTTTTCGGTAGGTGGACGAGTAGAAGGTTGAGTTGGCGGCAGAGATTCAGTTTCTGGTGGTTCAATAGGAGGAGAATCAGGGGGAGAGAGAGGAGGAGAGGGAGGTGGGGTGGTGTCAATTTTCTTTCTTGCGGAAGCCTTAGTTTTCTGGGGTGAATGCAATTTTTGTTGTTCATGACCTGAACGAGTTTCCAAGTTTTGTATGACAGTAGTGTCAGCCTCGAATTTTTCGGCCTCCTCATTGGTAACATTGTCAAGACAAATAAAAATCTGTGAAAAATAGAAAAATTTATTAAAGCGCAACCGTAGCGCAACCTTAGCGCAACCTATAGTGCAACTATAGCGCAACATATAGCGCAACCATAGCGCAACCATAGGGCAACTATATCGCAACTATAGCGCAACTATATCGCAACTATAGCGTAACCATAGAGCAACCATAGCGCAAACTTAACATAATTTTCATCAGGTAAACGATAAAATTTCCTCACTATTCTTTAAGAATTTAAATAATTTGGCTGCATTATCTTGAGTAAAGTATAAATCTGTATACCCCTGCCATCTAAGAAAACGTGGTCTTATTTCTGAATCGGTTGGTTTATTCAAAGAAAAATGTTCCAAAAACCAAATTTGTATAATGCAAAAAATAAAAATTTTAAAGTTAACATTTAAAAACATTAAACATGTAGAATAACCAGTAGGAGTGGAAACTTACCAGTAGAAGAGGAAAAAAGTCATTGATGTAACCCAATGGTTTTTGTTGTTGAAACTTCTCAAAAATTATGTTAAACTCCGCAACCTTGAAGTTCCTTAAGCATGAAGCCCAATTAATGGAACTAAACTCACTTAAATTATTTGCTACAGTTGTGAGCCTTCTAGGGGTTTTATGACTATTTAGTGGAAAGAAAAAGTTAGATAACAAAAACATAATAAATGTCTTTATTTTTGTTGCATTATCAGATAATCTGTCTAAGTTTGACATTTCTGTTTTAATTTCAGTTGACAGAGGTCCATTTAAAGGATCAATCCTCCATTTGATATCAATGCCTCTGTTTGGCATACCTGTCAGAAAATTTCAGTTGTTAAAGTTCAAAAAATATATAGCTATAAAAAATTCCATATTCAAAATATTACCTGTCAACAAAGCAACCTCGTTAGAAGTGAATTTCAGAACATGACCGAGGACGATGAAGCCCTCATCAGCATGACTCCAGAATTTGAGAACCTCAAAAAGAAGTGGTATACACTGCTGGAATGCGGGGAACCTCAAAAATTGATGAATGTTCAGATTCTTTAATGTTTGCTCCACTTCATCATCAATGATCTCGGCAAAAGCATCACAATGTTTGCGGAAAGAAGTAACATAACATCTAGATGTTACTGGCATTTGATAGGGCGTCCTCATCTATAACAAAAAGAAAAATAAGAACTATATCGCAACCATACAATAGCGCAACTATAGCGCAACAATAGCGCAACCATAGCGCAACCATAGCGCAACCATAGCGCAACTATAGCGCAACAATAGCGCAACCTATAGCGCAACTATAGCGCAACCATAGCGCAACCTTACATTTCGTAATTAATTATCTTAAAAGAAGTTTAAAATTAAAAAAAAAATCAAAAAATTGAAAACCACATTGAACATATATGCTAGTTTTACAACTATTACTAAACCCTAAAACTTAGAAGATAGCGTAAACCTTTCGTATCATTTGCTTCATCCATTTACGAAGAGAAGAAGCGAGAAAAATCAGAAAATAAATATATGAACAGTACATTACATTAAACAAACATTGATAAAATTATAAGTAAACCAAACCCTAAAATTTAACGGCAATATAACTTTAACGTAACGAAAGCGCAAGTAAAACGCAAGTTAGGCGCAACCATACCTCTTCCTGATTGATGATCTTCTACAGTCTCGTCGTCAACCTCCGGCAAGAATAAGCAAATGCAGAACCGAAGGTAATGGAGGAATCCGAGAGCGCTTACCAGAGCTGGAATGCGAGTGAAAATGTCGCTCGAAAATAAAATACGCGGCGTTTCCATTCTTTCTTTTCCGGAATTCAAATGAATAGCGTTATCGGGTCGGGTCGCTAACTCTGACAATACATAAAGCGTTAATATTAAATTAAAAAAATAACTAACACATGGCGTATTTTTATTGTCGACCGGACGGAGAGATGGCGTCACCTGACCAAATAATTTGCCCCCGACATGAGCACCGGTACCAGCTCTCGCTCCCGTGCCCTTGCCCAGCAAAATATGTGAGCAGGGTGCTAAGGTTAGTGCATGATCTCTTCTTTCTCTCTCACTCGTTTCTCCTTCTCCTCTGTGACCATTGAGCACCTCGAGTCCACGACAATAGCAAACTTGCGCTCTCTCCGGCGAAGTCTGCACTCACCAGCCGCGGGATCCGGAACACCAGCTCATTTCTGTGACTTTTAACCACCACATCATTGGCGGTGTTTTTTCTTTGCGCTTCCGCACCTCAGTGTTGCTCTCCATCGCTGGCGTTCCATAGCGCCGTAGCTCCGGAGTTTCCCGCATCGAACATCAAAGAGTATTCCCCTTATTCACAAGAGACAATCTCTCTACTTCTGTACGACCCTCACGCATCTTCACGCCTGGTGCAATATCTCGACAGAAGCCCCACGATTTAATGTTGGCAACTGGCGACTTCACCGTTTTTGTCCGTCCTTTCACTCTCTCATTTCCATTTCGTCCATCAAACGTGGAAAAAAAAGTATCGCAGCCCGAAACTGAATGCCCTAGGTTAGCATTCCCCTTTAGTCCCTATTTGGCTTTATCTTGTTTCGTTGCATTTTTTGGCCTCTTTGACAGCGAAAAAAAAAAAAAAATGCTTTCGCTAGTGAAAAGTTAATTGTTTTATGACTATGCATGGAATAAGCATTTAATCTATCTAAGCCGTATATCTCTTTCTTTGGCTGGCTGGACTGGCTGGATTAATTTGATCTGCTAATTCACATGACCTTCCCCCCTTGAATTATTATTTGCTGCATACATCATATTAGAAGTGTGTAATTTTTCTAGAACATTTACGAGTAACAGAGCTAAATGGTACCAAGGTTTGTGATAATGGTAGTGAACAAATCTAAAGCTATATGTTTTGATGATTTATGTAAATGCTCTGTTCTGATGAAGCAAAAATTGAGATATATAAAAATAACTAACGTAAAAGATTAGAGATTTAGGGACTTCGTGAAAAGGTTGGAGTAGCTCCAATAGAAGATAAGATTAGAGAGAGTCGCCTTAGATGGTTTAGTCACATAAAAAGGCGGCCTTCCGATGACCTGGTTAGGAGAGTAGTGGTATTAGATTTAACTTGTGTTAAGAAAGGTAGGGGTAGACCTGAACATACTTGGTTAGAAAATATTAGGAATGACCTTTCTTTATTAGATTTAAACGAGAATTTGACTTTTAATAGGACACAATGGAGAAAAAAGGATTCATGTAGCCGACCTCACATAGTGGGATAAAGGCTTGATGTTGTTATTGTTGTTGATCATATTAGATGTATTAGAAATGCTTATAATCAAGGTTGTGAAAATCGGACCGGACAAAGAACTAGAAGAAGAAGAGGTTCATGGTTCGACCAGGGTTCAACCGGGGCTAAACCAGACGACGTACAACAACAACAACGACGACATCAAGCCTTTATCCCACTACGTGGGGTTACATGAATCATTTTTCTCCATTGTATTCGGTTAAGAGTCAAATTCTCATTTAGATCTAATAAAGAAAGGTCATTTCTAATATTTTCTAACCAAGTCTTTTTAGTTCTACCTCTACCTTTCTTAACATAGGTTAAATCTAATACATCTACTCTCCTAACCGGGTCATCAGAAGGCCACCATTTTATGTGCCATCTAAGGCGACTCTTTCTAATCTTATCTGCCACTGGAGCTACTCCAACTTTTTCGCGTATATGCTCATTTCATATCCTGTCTCTAAAAGTAAAGCCACTCATCCACCTGAGCATCCTCATCTCTGTAACACTTAACTTAATATTATACTTCTCTTTTAATGGGCAACATTCTGCGCTATAAAGCATTGTAGGTGTAACCACCATCTTATAGAATTTTCCCTTAAGTTTGAGTCGTACTTTTTTTATCACACAACAAGCTCGATGCATACCTCCACTTCATCCATCCAACTTGAATTCTACTATTAATATTCCCATCTATTTCAAATATTAATTTTATTTAAAAATAACATAATAAGGACATAATCGTATCAAATATGTGATAACAAATTAAATAAAATAACAATTATGATACATGAAGCATGAATAAATAAAATATTTTTTAAAAAAATAATATTAGAAAATTCTTTATCATTGCCTAAAAATAGACAATAATAATTAAGTGGAAGAAGCCATCCAATTCTCTTCCCTCATATCATAATTATATATAACGACAAATTGACAAATACTAGTAAGGAACATGACTTATTACTCATTATAGCTTCTAGCATAAGATTATGATGTAGATGATGTGCTGGATGTGAATTTTGAAAGTGAAGATAAAAGAAAAATTCAAGCTATTAGGTCATGGTTTATAACATACAATCAAATTAGATCCATTAAAAAGTTGATTGATATCATTTTTAAAAGTATTGTAACACAGTAAGAATTTATCTCAATTCATCATACCCTTTTATATGGTCCTTTTTTTCTAGAAATTAATTTCTTAAATACTCTAGTAGGAAATCTGTCAAGATTTAGATGAATTGTTACTTACACACCGTATAGATATTAACTAGCCTTTTTAATGCATAAGCAGATTTGTTTATATTGCATGGGTATGTCGGAACTTTCCAATTTTCTTATTATGTTTCTCTTCACTTCCTCAATTCTTCCCCTACACCAATTTCTTCTCTTTCAGGAACTTTGCTATAAAGTCCACCACAATACACCATACATTTGATATCAAATCACCTTTTAAATACTGACCTTTTATGAAGTGCATTTTGATATTTTTATATCATATTATTGACTTATGGCTGGAACAAAATAACATTCTCCTGAAGAACTAGAGTTTCTCAAATATTTTGCCCAAAACAAAATAAATCATGGCATGCAAACTAAAAAATAAAATTATACAAACAACAACATTAACTAAACAAATTTGAAAAGTAGTAAAAAATACTCAAATTTGAAACAAAAAAAATATTTTTTGAAGAAATCGTACTCTCAAATGGATGGAGATCGTTGCGTGAGGAGTTGACGAGGGATGATCGGATGCCTGAGCTGGCGAGAAGCTTCAGCGGTGGGAGAGGATTAAAGATCCACCACAGATTTCACGTATGAGAAGCTTCAGATGGGGACGAGAATGGAAGCTGGAACAGGAACATTGAATGCGAATGGGGTTGGGATAGGGTCGAATGCGAATGAAATATAGAAACAACTATATTTCAAACTACGGTTATGGAGAACCTGAGCCAGTTCACTAGTCGAGCTGTTTGACTGCAGTTTCAAGCCGTTAGTTCGCTGTTACACGTGGTTTCTTTTCGGTTCAAGCGACGCCAATTATATTAAAGTGCGGACCGGCCGGCGGGCTAGTTCCAGGTTCATTGAACTTGCCCGGTTTCAAGTGACGCCAATCATATGTTTATATTGCTTATTAAGATGCTCACAATATATATATTCAAAGTAAGGTTCATTGGTGCATATTTTCCACATATGACATAAATCTATTTGATAAGAAATGCACTAAAATAAGTAAAAATTTATACAACAGCAACAACATCATCATCAAACCTTTATCCCACTACGTGGAGTCGGTTGCATGAATCCTTTTTCTCCATTGTGTCATGTTAATAATCAAATTCTCATTTAAATCTAATAAAAAAAGATCATTTCTAATATTTTCTAACCAAGTCTTTCTAGGTCTACCTCTACCTTTCTTAACATAGGCCAAAATCTAGCACATCTGCTCCCCTAAAAGGTCATTGGAAGGCTGCCATTTTATATAACCAAACCATCTAAGACGACTCTCTCTAATCTTATCTGTCACTGAAGCTACTCCAACCTTTTCACAGATATGCTCATTTCATATCCCGTCTCTAAGAGTAAATCTACTCATCCACCTGAGCATCCTCATCTCAGCAACACTTAACTTTATATTATGCTTCTCTTTTAATGGCCAACATTCTGCGCCATAAAGCATTGCAGGCCACATGACCACCTTATAAAATTTTCCCTTAAGTTTGAGTGGTACCTTTCTATCACACAACAAATTTGAAGCATTCCTCAACTTCAACCATCCAACTTGAATTCGACTAATAATTTCCTCATCTATTTTTGCATTACTCTGAATAATAGACCCAAGCTATCTAAAACGAGTACACTTATTAATGACTTGATCACTCGAAGTCACAAACCCCCCACTAGATCTATTATTATTAAAATTACATTCCATATATTCGGTTTTAAATATACTCAAATGAAAATAAGAAAAAATTATAGCAATGAAGAAAATCTTTAAAAGATCGAAGGCTTAGGATTTATTTAAGAAAGATTGAGCATATGAGTTCAATATTTATAATTATAAAAAATAAAATACACTTTTATTCAGTGCAATTTTTACTATTTTAAAATCAATATTATTAGGAGATAAATTGATATTTAGGCTTGATAGATTTAAATATCTTAAATATATTTTATAAAAGAATAACGACACAATAATTAAAGTTACAATCAATGATGACAACAACAACAAGCCTTTATCCCACTGCGTGAATCCTTTTTCTTCATTGGTTCTTGTGAAGAGTCAAATTCTCATTTAAATTTAATAAAGAAAATTCATTTATAATATTTTCTAACCAAGCCTTTTTAGGTCTACATCCACCTTTCTTAACATATGTCAAAAATCTTATGCATCTACTTTTCTAATCGGGTTATCGGAAGGCTGCCGTTTTGTGTGATCAAACCATCTAAGGCGACTCTCTCTAATCTTATATTCCTTTGTAGCTGCTCCAACCTTTTAATGTATATGCTCATTTCGTTCCTGTCTCTAAGTGTAAAGTCACTCATCCACCTGAGCATCCTCATCTCTGCAACACTTAATATTATGCTTCTCTTTTAATGGTCAACATTCTGCAGCATAAAACATTGCAGGTCTCACTGCCATCTTAAAGAATTTTTACTTAAGTTTGAAGGGGACTTTTCTATCACACAACAAGCCCGATGCATTCATCCACTTCAACCATCCAACTTGAATTCTACTAATAATATTTCAATCTATTAGACCATCACTCTGAACAATAGACCCAAGATATATAAAACATGTACTCTTACTAATGACTTGATAGCCCAAAGTTACAATCCCTCAACTAGATCTATTACTACTAAAATTACACTTATATTCATTTTTAGATCTACTCAAACAAAAACCTTTAGACTCGATAGTTGACCTCCATAATTACAATTGAATGATTAAAATTGAAAAGTGCTCCATGAGTTATATGTGATAAAAGGATATTATGGAAAATAGCAAACATAAAATTGCAAGTAGGATGGCTATGTTATATGGATTTGGTTGTTGGGAAATAAACAGTTTGATGATAATTAAGTTGTGCATTAAAAAAAATAGGACTATTAAGATAAATGTGTGGGAGGAATAGAACAGATAAATTAAATAATGATTGTATTCGATGAATGATTTGATTGATGGGTATTAAAAATATGAAATTGAAAGTAGTCCTAGGTGGTTTGGAAATTTACAACGAAGGAAAAAATGCTCCTTTAGACAAATATTCTTAATTAGTGTCATAATTAAAAAGGAAAATGACAAATTGTTGGATAGAACTAATGATGATGATGATGACAACGACGACAATGACTAATCTTTGAGATTAAAAATCTTTTCTTTAGTTAATCTAATCTCAAAATAAGTTGCTCGTACGTTTTTGAAATGCTAAGAAGCCATGTTGGAACACTTTCAGTTTTTATTTTTTGTTTTGTTTTGCTTATGTTTCAATATGAAATAAGAATACCTTTGATATTCTAATTTCTAAATAGTAATGTTCTATTTTTATTCAATATTGCTTAAGATAGTGATGACAGCTGTCTAGGGTGATGATTAGTGGCTAGTGGCGGTGGATTTTATTTAAATAGCACCTAAAAATTATTTTGGTATTTTTCAAAAAATAGCTTGATTTATTTTCAAAACAAAAATAAAAGCAATTAAAAGACACAAATCAAACTCATTTTTCAAAAAAAAAAAAAAAAAAAAAAAAAATACAAATAAAAATAAAAAATGATTCTGAATTGCCCCCATAGAAACATCAGGATTTGCCACAATTTAGAAATAACTTATTTTTAAAGTGTGTCATATCTGACCAAAGTGCAGTTCATGATAGCACAAAGCATGCTGGTTTATTTCTTGTTTATTTAGTTTATGCTAAGAAACTGTTGAATTATTTGGCCTTGTTTTGTTTTATATATTTTATCAAATTTGTTTCACGGTGATATATTTCTTTGATTTGGATCTACATTTGCTTCTATACGTTTATGCTGTGCATCATAATTCAAAGTAAAATCTATTTATTTCTAATGGAATTTTATCTGATAACGTTTTGTATTCTATCAGTATGGTAGCTGCAAAGTTAACCGATGATAGCAAACACAAATTTTTACTTATTTTTCCTATCATTCTATCATTTTACACTAACCTTCTAGAATATTGTTTTCAGGCTTTGCACTTCGAAGTTATTGCTCATTGATTATTATGTTTTAATGTTGACCTACTACTTGATTTGAATTTATCATTTAGCTGATTATAAGAATTGTTTGGTCTCAAGTCTTTATCTGACAAAATTGGAATTTCGTCCAGCTTTTGTTTCTTCTAATTGAAGTTGCCTAGGTGGTGCAATGTTCTCCTCAAGAGCTCTCCAACACCTTTCAATATTGAGTGGAGCCTCCTTCCGGTTGTTCATCCGGGGAATTCATGGAGGTTGTTTGTTATCCCTGTTGGGACCAAAAGAATTGATCTTTAAAATTCTCGATTCCTTTATTTTCAGCTAGCTTTTGTTTTTGCCTTTAGGCATTATTGAAGGTGGAAGAGAGGAAGCTAACTCAATTCATCCGACTGCATTGATTCATCATAATGCAATTATTGGAAAGGTGTACATATCTTAGTCCCTCTTTGTATACTGTTTCTTGATACAAAATCATCGATACTTCTCATAAATTTTCATACTAATTACTTGAATTTGAGTTAATGCTCATATTTGTCTATAACATCATCAAATTATCATCAGTTCTGTTGGTCTATGGTTATGATGCCAGTTTAAATGGCCTATTTTCGTGTAAAAAAACCCCTCTTTGTTAAGGTTGAGCTAGCATGAGCCTGATTTATGTCATTGTTATTCAATCTCCATGCCTTGCTTTAGTTATACTGGTTTGTATGATGAATATAAGTATTTCAAGGGATGGAGAAATATATGTGTGAAGTAGAAGATCATGAATTGGAGAGTAAAATTTTCTACCCAAATGATACACACAACACCAAGGTAAATATGCCAAATGTGGCATAATTCAGCACTCGAGAAATCAAGTAGAGATACTATTGAAAAAGAAATCATAAAAGAGAAATACTCTTTTGCTATTCCAATTAAATGGACCAAGTCCACTTGATATAGAAGATTCAAGCACCCAAGGAAAGAACAGTGCAGAAATTGAAAATAATAGATAAATAGGAAAAAAATAATATTATAATATGATTCTGCTTTTTTATTGGAGTAATTACTAGGAATTTAGGTGCATGTGACTATTTTTTCTTGGGTTGTGAGTTGTGATTGTCCATGTATGGATAACGGATAGCAATCTGGAATTCTTTGACCTAATTCAGTGTAGGTTTGTTGTCCGCCCTTACAAGAATTAATTTATGATTGATTGAAACTCTGTTCTTTCCTTCTTGACTGATGCCCTTACCTTTACCTTATTTGAAAATCAGTTTCTGATTTTTAGGAGTCATAACTCTTTCCCATTCTGAACATAGTTTATGCCTTTCTCCTTGCTTTAGCTTAGAATTTCCACATTTCCTGTTATGCTGGGAATATATGTTGATCATTAATAGCTTGGAATTGAGGTTATCTAATTATATTTAATTACCGACTTTAGTGAGGAGGTTAATCATTTGAGATTTCATAAGGGTGTACCATAATTTTCGGTTTAAGTTTTTCTTTTATGAAGTTTCTATCAATTTCGACATTCATGTCCTATCATGGTGGACAGGATTTTAGTAATGCTGATTGTAGCTTGGTTGCCAGACATCATCATCATTGGTTCATTACTATGATTTTTTAGATCTTCTAGAAGTTTTATGAGTCACAATTCTTCACAAATTCTGTGTAGTCGTGACTCTGAATTTAGCTTCAATGCCACTTCTAGCAACAACAACTTGCATCTTACTTTTCCAATGTGACTAAATTTTCCCATATATAGAAGCAGTCACCAGAAATGGACGTACGACTAATTATAGATCCTGCCTAATAAGCATCAACAAAGATTTCAATAATGCTATTTATTCATTTCTCAAAGAGTAGGCCTTTTCCTGGTGACTTCTTAAGATATCTTAATATCTTGTAAACAACATCATGATGTTCCTTAGTGAGGGCATTCATACAATGACTAATTATATTGACAGGAAAATAGATGCTAGGTTTGTCATGGAAAAGGTAGATGCGCTTTTCAATCAGTCATTGCTATCTTTCTTTGTCCACCAGCTGCGTTCTCCTTTGGAATTAATTTTATGAATAGGATCCATAGTGGTATTAGTTGGTTTACATCCTATCTTACCATTTTCTTCTACTAGTCGGTCCAGGGTATATTTTTGTTTAGTGATACTTAATCTTGAAATTTTTATATCAAAGAATTTTTTTAAGCTCCAAATCTTTAATTTCAAATTCATTTACCAATATTCTTTTTAATTTGCAAATGTCTTCTTCATTGTTCTCAGTTTTGAAGATATTATCAACATAGACAATCTTGATCTTGATTTTATCCATGGATGATTCCTTGATAAATAGTGTGTTCAGTCTATCCTTGAGAGTACTCAATTTTTAATTATAGCAGTGAATTTGTTGAACTTGGAAGATCTTATCCAGTGGAGCAAAATCTCTTCAACCAATCACTAGATGGAAAATTGCTTCAGGTACATCTATTAATATCTTGAAAGATGTATGAATATTAGATAAAAGTCTTGATAAATGGCCAACTTTTATTGTGGTATTGGTTTATGATTTTCCATCACTTGATTATTTCATAGTTGATGGAAATTGGAATAAGGAATATCTAAATTTTGTTTTTGGAAATTCCTTAGTTGAAGTCATCTTGCAAATTCAGATTTTTACTAATCTTGAAAGTGATTGTTTGGAGATTATGAATAAGTTCTCGAGTAAAAGTATAGCAGCTTTGGCATCTTATAATCATGGAGATGATCTTTTTGTTGTGGATTATGCAAAATGGTTAAAAAGCTTCACCTTTCTCCTCGGGTGGAATGCTTTTGGTGGTGTCTATTTAACAATGCAATTCCAACCAATGATTTTTTAATGCATCGAAGACTGTTGGGACACAACTTATGTCCTAGAGGATGTTGAAGTGGAAAATATTGAGCATGTAATGGTGAATTGTTCAAAGCTTGCTCAAGTCATTGATTTGCTTAAGTCATAGGGATTTTCGATTCCTGTTTTCTCGTCAATTAGAGATTGTAAAAGAAAATTGGAACTGCTTTCTTCGGCTATCCTTTGATTGCAAAGATTTATTGTGCCATGGTGTATTTCTCGTGGAAGAGTAGAAACAAGTGCAAGCATGGTGATCATGAATTTGGTTTAAGCTCTATAGCTTCCAATGCTATAAGTTTTGCATCAATTTCGAACTCTAATTTGTTCGTGGACCACTGGGGTGCTAACCACCCTAATCATCTGTCTCCTTATTGGCACCCTCCGTCCCTAGGATGGATTAAAGTCAACCTTGATGCATCTTTATCAAAATCAAATAATGGTGGAATTGGTGGATTATTTAGAGATTCAAAAGGTAGATTCTTACTTACTTTTGGGTTTAATTGTATTCATTGGGATAGTGGAATATTGGAATTGATGGCATTTCAGTCCTTGAAGAAAATAATCCTTGAATGGATGTTGGATGCTAAAGGGATAATAATTGAAGGCGATAATCACAATATCGTCAAACATTTGCAGAACTCAGTAGATAATGCAGTCTGAAATGTACATAATGAAGAATGGGAGGACTTATCATTCTTGGAAGGATTTGGCAAGGTTTTATTTCATTTTGCAAATAAAAACTGTAATAAGTTAGTTGATTATTGCGCTAACCTTGCTTTATTAGGTGATTTCTTATGGAATGATTTGAGTTGTAATAAGATTCCTCATTCATTTCTTTTCTTGTTAGAGGAGGATTGTGATAGAATTTCTATCACATAGTAGGTTGTAATAAGCTTTCTTCTTTATTAATGCAGTTTGCATTTTTTCTCAAAAAAAAAAGAAGAATTTTAGAACATATAATGAATTCTTGAGTTTGTAGACTCTATTTTTATAATCAATGGTCTCATATTCAGGTGGTATAATCATATATACCTCATCGTCAAGTTCCTCATTTAGGAAGATATTTTTGACTTTTAGACATTTATTTGATGGAGAGTCCAATTTACGTTAGTAGCAAGAGATAGTATGATGCAAATTAAATTTATCCTACAACTAGTTCAAATGTTTCTTGATAATCAATCTTGAAATTTTGAGTTAACCCTCTTGTGACCAATATAATCATATACCGGCCTTATATTTGACATAGATTATCCATTTGCACCAAACATTTTTCTTTCCCTTTGACAGAGTTGAGAGCTTCCATGTGCCATTCTTTTCCATTGCCCGCATTTGTTCATAAATAACATCTCTCAGTTTAGGTATGTTAAAGGCTTTATAGATGTTGGGAATGCACGGGCATGAAACTAAGGAGAAAAGTTACCATAAAAAAACATGCTTGCTAATTAGGTATTTTGTGCAAATCCTTTTAATTTTTGTATATTTCCTTGAAACTAATTATTGTACTACTTCTGTGGGTAATCAAAATTTTGTGATCAATATCAGTATTATCTTATGATTAATATTTTGGATTTGGGTCAGACAGATCATTTTACTTAAGAGAAATGCTTTGATCATCTTTATTGGCTAAATTTTTCCGATGTTTGGCATATTCAATTCATTTTTATCAGGTGTATCATTCAGGATCTTGGGATTTTTTTAGGATGTTTAGAGAATGAGATTTGGGTGGTTTTGGGAGAGATGTAGACTAAGAAAGATTTTAGTAGATATTCTCATAGAACTTATATTCATAATGAAAGTTGAAATTCTGACATGAACGTTAATTTTGAAAAAGGTTGGTTGATTTTTAAAGAATGTTAGGTCGGTTGATTTTCAAAGAATATCATGTCTATATTATTATAGTGCTTTTTAGAGTTAGAATTGTGACATTTGCATCCTTATTGATTAGGTGAGTAACCAATAAATTTATTTTATGGCTTTTAGGTCTACTTTACTCCTTTCATACAGTGCAATGTGAACAAATATAGAGCAACCAAAGACTTTGAGTGGAATAATGTATATGAGTCTATATGCTGGGTGGGTTTCAATGAGAATTTGATGAGGTTTATTTGAATTTAGGTTTCTTGATGGCATTCAATTAATGGGGGCATGAATTGGTTAGGATAACCTCTATTTAATAATATTTTGGAACATTATTAGTATCCTAACGGATATAGTAGTGTCCATAAGGTGTTTATTTTTTCTTTCAACAATTTCATTTTATTGAGGGGTATGAACATAAACACTAAGCAATCGCTTATTGAAGAGGATGACACTGAAGATTTAAATGAAAGTATTATCTTTTATTGCCGGTCTTGAGGATTACAATTGAGGTTTTTAACTTAATTTTTATGTAATAATAGAATTTCTTAATAATGCGTCATTTTTAGATGTATCATCATTAAGAAAATTAAGGAAATCCAGGTGATTCTGGTGTTATCATTAACAAACGATATAAACTGCATAACATTTGAGATATTCATAACTCAAATGGTCCCCAAGTATCACTATGAATGGCTGATAAAGGATGAGAGACTTTGTAAAGTGGGTTGTACATGTTTTTTGTATATTTTGATAATCGATATGTTTTGACAATTGATATATTTCACACTAAAATGATTGGAATTTTAATAATAAAAATAAAATAAATTTATTTTTTGAGGCGCTTAAAATTTGCATAACTAAGATAGAGATGCAATAACAAAATTGCACTCTCTTTCAGGTAGAGTATGTACTAAGCATATTTTATTTGTAATTTAGAATTTTCTTTAGCATTTAAGAGGTAGCGTCCCAACATTTTCTTTAGCATTATCAATTGTTCTTCTTGGTTTTGTATGCTGGAATTCACAATGTGTTGGAGAAAAGTTTAGTAACACAATTCATATCTGTAGTAAATTTGATTATAAAAAAGAGGTTGTAGGAAAGTTCAAGACAATGAGACGGAATTTAGGAACATGGAGTTTGAGATGTTGATTGTCCCAATGCTTATAATTGGAGACAAAGATCCGTTGATAGTCCTTATGGTGTAGTTCTTCGAATATGGATGTATTATGTGCAATAAAAAGACATCCCCTATCATGTGATCTGGTGACAATCTACTTTTCAAATTTTGAATTAAATCTATTTACAACATACATTTTTAAGCTATTATGTCGGTGCTGATTTTAATTGTGGGAGAATTTGTTTGGAGTTGGTTAAGTACCTTTTTCAGTAGATTTCCATCAGCATAGAATATTGTTTCTTCATTCTCGAAGAGGTAAATACATTTGTAGAGTACATTACTAATTTAAATTTAATTTTTTATCAACTGTCATAATCACAATGTGGAAGGAGCTGAAGTGGGGCTTTGGGAAGGCAAACAGTTAACTAACTGACTTGATTTGGTAAGCAGAACATCTTAAAGACCTAACTGCCAGGCTTTTTACCACGGGAGTTGCAATTAGTGAAATTCTTGATGCTGTGGAAAATTAACTTCCGGCCTTTTTAGTAGATATGCCTAATATTTTAAATAGCTTTAAGTTATTCCAGATTATGAGTGTGTTGAGCGTCGGAGTTGGGTCGCTTGACTATTGACTTCGTTAAATTGTTTGATTCATATCTTTTGGAGTCTCTTTTTCCCAAGTAACTCTACTTGTATGGACTGTGATGTCGCATTGTCGCTTAGTGTTCCCTTCTATTGTGATTCTGTTTGACGCAAAGATAAAAATGGTGTAGAAGCTTATGAGTTTCTCCTATAAAATGAAGGTTAACGTAGTTCTCCATTTTTTTACTGATTAAATAAAACTTTGACTTACTGAATAGCTTCCCTGTTAAGCCTTGTCCATAACAGGCTATTTTACATAAGGGTAGTCAACATTTTTGCACCAAAACTTGAACAGATTGTGGGCTCCGAAAAATTCCATTTTTTGGTTGATCCCGGCCTCTCCACGTCATCGGTCTATTTATTTTTTTTTAAGTGTTTGTGAGACGATGACGGCAGAGAGTTTTAACGAGATTAGGTTCCGAGGGAATTTTCAGAAGGCAGATTGGGTTTTAGATAAGACACTACCCAGAGATTTCGCCCTCATTTTGTGAGGACTTTTTGATCTGAGTTCTGGTTTCCTATAGGCGCAAGCCCCTATAGTTAATTACCCCTCCCAATAATAGGAGAGAACTTTCGATTAAGGCTAGTCATAAAAGAGGTCAAATAGGTTATAAACCTATTGTATAATAGCAACAATTCTAGGGTTTAGATTTTGAATTTGGATGATTTGAAATGTAGAGTTTATCACCACAAACTTAAAATTGATGTTGGGGGGAATGAAGACGAGCCCGATCAAGATCCCATGGTTCCGTCGTCCCGGGCTGTCATGATCCCTGGTCTACTTAGTCAGAGGAGGTAGTCGACCCAACCTGACAGAAGGCGTCTTGTCGGCAGCCATGGGTTGCTTCGTCCAAGAATACCTTGTAGACCTGGGTTGATGTTTGTCTAAGAGGATATATCAGAATCCACCTTAGCTAACAGAGGGCTTTATGCCTATCGAATATACCCTATGATCCATCGCTCAAGGGTTTGACGCCTTTAGGGAACATACGGGCTTTGGCCGTGATCGTAATATAATGGTGCCATTTCGCAGCAAAACCACCCGATCAGAGGGCACGTGCCACGTCCCTGTTGGCAAGAGACTGTTTGAGGATGAATCGTAGTGATACACCCGACATGCATTCGCTCTTTATGAGCTGAGGTTAATATCAGATTTATCACCCCCGACAAACGATTGCGGGAGGTGAATGCTTTTTAGTTTTAAGTTTTAAGGTAATATATTTTATTTCAAGAATTTAGACTTTTATTAGATTTCAAATTTGACCCCTTCGGTTGAGATTTTTGTCAACGCGGCCATCATCGGGGTGATATTGAGGCCATTTTTATTTTTGTAAGAATTTTGGAAGACATTTTGTTATTCAAGTCGTGTCAACTCCCGTCCTTTCAAGGAGGAGGATGAAACTTGAATATTAGACCCGCGCAGCATTCTCGAATATTTGGATTTAAGACTTAAATGTAACGATTGGAGCACATGCGGGTTGCAGCATTTGACCCTACGCAGCATTCTCGATCATTGATGTTTGTAACTTTAATGCATTGACCGGAGCACATGCAGGGATTTAATTTAATGGATCACATTTATTATATAAAGGGCATTTTAAAAATATTTAAATATGATCCGTTATGTAAGAGTGATTTTATTTAAGAAATGCCCAAATTTTTATTTAAGGGCCTAAGAACGCCTTCTGTCCGCTTGTACACATGTTGCGGATCCGGTGGCGTAGCTTTCAACTTTTTAGACCAACATAATCAAATGAGTATAACTTTATTATATCTATAGGTATCTTGAATTAGCACATAATTATTGAGTCTCTAATAATCCTGGCGTAACTTTTAACTTTCTAGATCAGCATAATCAAATGAGTGTTCTAGTATATTTGAGTCAAAGGAGATATCTCATAGCATTGACAACTTATGAAAAATTGATTTAAACATGTTATATAACTCTCCAATAACTGAAGGGACTAAATTAGTCCATCTTTCTTTTCATAGGAATTAACTCATTATTTTCCTATGCCATATTCATAACAACTCCTAGAATATGGGTTTTGAACTTCTTGCACACTCGCAATAGTTTTGAGGGGAAATAATTTATAAGAATATGCATAACTAAGTGTGAAGGTAAGAAATTTCATTCCTAAGATAGATCTATCATTTGATATTATTACTGAATGGAGATATGTGAGACTCAAAACTACTCAAGTTTCCTTTGAGCGCTAATTCAAAATATGAATGTATAAAATCTCAATATGTTTGAACAACATTGATCTATGCTACATAAAAACCTATTTGGAAGGTTTCGCGTGGAACTCCTTTGGAATGACGCCAAAAAGGTATTTACTCTGTCTTCATGATGGATTTCAATTTGGTTTGCAACATGTAGATGTGTTGTTGGTTCATTTGTTTGAGAGAGCTATGTAGAAAGTTTGTGTTCTTATGTTTGAGTTAATATGTAGCCCTTAGGATAGTTAAAAAAAATTTCATTCTACACTTTATTTGATTATTTGATTGCATTATTTAATTAAGTGAATTATTCGTTAATTGGTTTTAAATTAAATTCTTATTTTACAAAATTCACTTAATTCCAAAAATTCAAATAGGTGCAAAAATCTAAGTTCAAAATCCAAATAACTCCAAAAATTTTCTAAGTCCACGAATTTTGAGAAAATTTCGACAGCCTCCCGGCGTCCCCTCCCCGATGCCGGGAGGTAAGGGAGTTGCTCGACTCGACCGGAGCGAATCAACGGCGAGGAGATTTGGGAGAGCGAATCGATCCCATAAAAAAGTCTTCAAGTCTTCTAATGTGGGCGATCAACTTGCTAATTTAAACAATTTATTTTAATTTTTTAAAAAAATACTTTTGGTTCCCTCGAAAATCCGGCAGCCTTCCGGCGTCCCCTCCCCGATGCCGGGAGGTAAGAGAGTGGCTCGACTCGACCTGAGCGAATCAACGGCGAGGAGATTTGGGAGAGCGAATCGATCTCATCGGTGTTTGCGCTCCCTCGATCGGATAATCTCGACGATCGAGGGCTTCAGGGTACCGAATCAACCCCAGGACTTCCTTCAAATCTTCATACCTATTTAAAATTGATTTCTCTCTCTCTCTCTATATTATACATATAATATTATATTATATAATAATGATAAATTAATATGATTATTATATAATATCATATATATTATATTATATAATATTATATATATATATAATATATCTTCTCTGTTATATAATATTATATAATGTATAATATTATATATAATGTAATCTTATATTATAACATTATATTATATAATATTATATCAAGATATATTATATAATATAATATAATAAAATATAAGAAAAACTGAGAGGGGGAAGAATCGGGAGAAGCCCCCGATCGGGCTAGGTGTCGGAGAAGGCAGGTTCACGCACGCACGGAGGCAAGGCTCGGCAGCTTCGTCGTCGGCGGTTCAGGCCGGAGGTCGGCGACGTCGGCTCAGGCGGTTGACGGCAGGAGCAGGTATTGGCTGGCGGTGAGAATATTAGATGCTGGCTAGGGCACGGGCAAAGAAATAGTTGCGGCAGTTGGAGTCGCCCGGAGCAGGAGGTCGGCGGAGGCAGAGGCGGCGTCGGCTTGGCCGGAGCAGGCTTCGTCGGCGGTTATGTGCGAGTGAGAGAGAGAGAGAGATCGGAAGAAGGCTTCGTTCTTCTGAGGTGAGTCTTCCGAAAACTTCTTCTTTCTGTCTCTGTATGCGTCAATGAGCGAATGGAGAAGGCGGGTGTTTTGTGCCGTGAGAGGAGGTCGTGGGGAGCCGTTGTCGAAACGTGGGATGAGCAGTTGTGTCGGTTTGATCGTGGCTCAGGTGGACTTGGTCAGGTTTGTATATTGGTTCCGGTTCACTGCTTACAGGTCAACACAGATCTGTTCAATAGTTTGCGGGGTGGTGATGCAGAATCTTTTTTTTCTACAGTTAGGTTATCATGGTTACATCTGATGAGATCAATCCTTTTTGGCAAGCTCAAGCTTCACCTTAGCTTTATGAATTATGATAGATTTATGACTTAATTAGGGTAGAATAGTTCAGGAAATGTCATACCTGTCACATTGCATGTGTCATTTTGAGTTTTCTAATAGGTTTGATCATGGTTTAAAATTGCGCAATATGAGGCTCGCCTTTGCGCAATTCCAGTAAAAAACGCCTCGATGCTTACGCATAGAGTTTTTTTTATGAGGCTTGCGCCTCAACTTGGTTGAGGCCCGCCTCGCCTCACTGAAATGAGGCTTACACCTCACGCTATATTTATATTAAAACTTACATAAATCTTGAAGTAAATGTCCGACATTGGACTCTATAGTAGAGAAGGAAGGGGAGAGCAATTCATTATAATGATGATTCAAATGAAGAACCCCTTAGTGATGACAGTGTTGATAACTTACGAGTTCTTATGTGATATGTCATTGCTATTTGTTTTTGGAAATTGAAATTATATGTTAATGAAAAGAATACTGGGATTTAGGAAAGATAGAATTTGAGTTGAACTATATTTCATGTTGTCTTATTATTGGGATATTTTGATTTCAATTCAAATCTTATGCTTTTTTATGTTTTATATTATTCACTCATTAGTATATAAAAAATTTATCATTTTATGTTTACGCAATCTTTCGATTTTGAGGCTTACGCCTCAAAACGCCTTGAGGCTTACGCCTCGCCTCACGAATGAAAAACGCCTCAATACCCGAATACGCAATTTTAAACATTGGGTTTGATAAATAATTTTATGTTATTTCAAGATGCAATGGAAGGGACAACGTAAATGGCATGTCGATACTAGCATTTGCCGCACCTGATTTCTCATGCTTTTTGTGCAAGAAAAACATGATCGCCTACTTCAATCTTCTAGGATTATAATCCGAATAACATGCTATGCTGGAACTTTTGAAAATCCAGCATGCATTTAGCTCTCTATTTACCCCTAAAAGAATAGACTAGAAGATGACACAACACTGAAACCGCAATGCAAGAACATATAAAGCATAGTAGCCAGGTTACTTTTGTCTGTATGTATTGTAAAGAAAGTAATATCATGTAAATTGCAACAAATTTTAAAGAAAAGGAAGAAAATTTATGACCATTACAGCAAGTCATAATGCTTAAGAATTTGTTCAATGTTGTGCAAAGGTATTTAAGAGGATGGTACGCTCAGAGAATAAAGAGTGAGGAAGCAAATATTGACATTGGATCCACCTAAATTACAGTGGTCAAGATTATGTCCAATTTGTACCCAAAACGTGTCACTAGCAAGTTAATGGTGTCCAGGATGTGTATTTTGTTGAGAATAAAAGTGGCTATGCTGAAGGACAAGCGCTATGACATTTCAAATCCTTTCTTTGTTCTTTGTTTATGTGTATGTGTCTGATTTTAACATGCAGAACTTACAAGAATTTAATGATTTGCTGATATAATACATATTTGAAAATCAATGTTGACCTTAATTTATGTTTCAAGTATGTTTTGTTTTATCTGATGCTAAGACAGCTTGTTTATTTCTATCCTTGTGCTATCATTTGCAGCGTGTTTCTGTTGGTCCTTTCTGTACAGTTGGTCCGGAGGTTCAGATTGGAAATGCTTGCCAGTTACACGCTGGGAGCCATGTAACTGGGAATACTGTATTAGGCGACAATTGCACTGTACTGAGGTGAGTTCTTGGAAGCTTAGTAGTTGTCGATGAAAGTACAGTTTTGTTGACTGATATGTGTTATCTTGGTTTCAATTGTGATACTTGCAACGGTTATTCATGCAAACTGTGTCATAAAATAGAGTAATTCTATGTAAGGCAGATTCTCACCTGCTATAACTTAAGTTGCGTTGCTCTCTCTCATCTTATGATGAGGTCGCATGGGGTGGGTGCTGAACTCCCTTGAGGCGAATCACATTTAACTATCTTAATGCTAGTGGTGAACTCCCTTGAGGCGAAACTCAGTTAATTATCTTTATTCTACTAACTTCATTATTAACTTTTACCAAAATGCTGGGTTTTTATTTTGGTTAAAAATTATCAAATTTAGGGGTTTATTATCCCCTTATTGAATTTGTACGACTATCTAGAGCTTTATGTTTCTATCTCTAAAACAGCTTTTGGAACTGGTACGCAATTTACTTGAAAAATGGAATTCTTTTTCTGATTTTATGTTTTATTTTTCTCATGGCGGAAATTGAAATGTTAGACAGTGGTGCAATAGTTGGTGCTGATTTACCAGGCCGAACAATCATTGGATGTAACAATGTCATTGGATATCATGCAGTTGTTGGTTTGAAGTGCCAGGATTTGAAATACAAGGTTGGTTACCATTAAGTAGTTAAGATATCACCTGTTCTGTCTGTTTTCCTGTTTTAGTTTTTGTTTCGTCACCTTTTCTTATCCTGTTTCTTTTGCAATTGGAAATACCTTTGGTAACATATTTGTGATCCTTGAATCAAATTTATGTAACTGTGTTTTTTTCTCAAAAATAAAACAATATTCTACATGTGTCATGTTTGAAAGCTTGACATAGATTGCTTCCTGTTGGAGAATTTTTGTCCTCAAACGGATTGCATACTTTATAATTGAGTACGACATAAAAATGATGATATATTACCTTGAAGGGTAAAAATATTATTTCCTTATGGACTTAATGATAAAATTTACAATTTTAAACAGAGATTCTTCCATTCAATGTTTGGTTGAATGAAGTTTATTTATTTCTGGGGTATAGACATCCCATAGGGGCAAGCCCCTATGGTTTGATGCTTGAGAAATTTTTTGATTAAATTAGTGGTCTTCTTTTCTTTTGAAAGCCATTTTAGACATTGGCTAAATATGATTTTTTAGAATCCATGAAAGTGGAGGGTTGCGTTAGGTACTCGACAACCAGCGTAAAACTTGTCGAACAATAATGACATGAATCATTTAAGAAATTGTGTTAATGCTAGGGCGTCCTCTGGAAGCGACGCACTGTATGACCTGAATACAGTGACAAGTGTATAAGGGCCGCTGCACCGGCGCCCGGGTGCAGTGTTAAATAGGCAAGTGTTCCCATATCAAGGACGGATGTGGGAAAAGAAGCTAGTCCATGAAACTAAAATTAGGATAGGAACTTGAAATATAGGCTCCCTTACAGGAAAATTAATGGAATTAATAGATATTATGATTCATAGGAAATTAAATATTTTGTGCATTCAGGAAACTAAATGGGTTGGAGAGAAGACTAAGGAAATTGATAGTTTAGGATTTAAACTTTGGTATTCGAGTAGGAGTCGTACTAGAAATGGTGTAGGTGTTATTATAGATAAGAGTTTAAAGGATAATGTTATAAAAATTAATAGGATTGGAGATAGAATTATAGCTTTAAAGATTGTTGTTGATGATAAGATTGTTAATATTATAAGTGCTTATGCTCCTCAAGTAGGTTTGTATATGAGTTCTAAATTAAATTTTTGGAATGACTTAGAAGAATTAATACAAAAGATACCTCTTGAAGAAAGAGTTTTTATTGGAGGAGATTTAAATGGACATGTTGGTAGAGAGGTAGATGATTTTAAAAGCATTCATGGTGGCCATTGATTTGGAACGACGAATGAAGGTGGCAAGACCATTTTGGATTTTTGTTTAGCTTATGATTTTTCAATTGCTAATACCTTATTTAAGAAAAGAAATGAGCATCCCATCACTTATAAAAATGGATATAGTATAACACAGATTGATTATTTTTTTATTAGAAAACTAAATCGTTTAGATTGCAAAGATTGTAAAGTTATTCCGAGTGAAAATTTATGTACCCAACATCGATTATTAGTTTTGGACTTTAAGATAAATGGGCATAAAATAAAAAATAAAGTAAAAGGATTTTCTAGGACTAGATGGGGGCATTTAAAGAATATTAACAAAAATATTTTTGAAAATAAGATTTTAGATCTTAAGATTTTGTCTGTGCATGAGAATGCTAATATTATGTGGGAAAAAGTGGCTAGTGATATTAAGAATATTGCAAAAGATGTCCTTGGAGTATCAAAGGGAAAAGCTCCTAATAGTAAAAGTAGTTGGTGGTGGAATTCAAATGTGCAAGAAAAGATTCGAAATAAGAAGCTTTGTTATAAAAATTGGTTTAATTTTAAAAATTCTGATAATTGGGAACTATATAAAGTGGCTTGTAAGGATGCTAAGAAAGCAATATGCGATGCAAAGACATTAGCTTTTAGTGATTTATATAATTGATTAGATACTAAAGAGGGAGAAAGATATATGTATAAGTTAGCCAAACAAAGAGATAGGAGTAGTAAGGATTTAGTTCAAGTGAAGTGTATTAAAGATGAAGATAAAAAAATACTTTTCTTAGAAGATGATATTCAACAAAGATGGATGAGATATTTTGCTAAACTTTTTAATGAAGATTGTGAAAATAAGATTGACTATAGTGACCTTAGCACCCTAAATGAAAATAAATATTTCTGTTTTTATCGGCATATTAGTAAAACTGAAGTTAGAGAGGCTTTAAAGAAAATGAAAGGTGGAAAAGCTGTTGGACCTGATGATATTCCAATAGAGGTGTGGAAATGCTTAGGAGATGAAGGAATTTCATGGCTTACTAAACTTTTTAATACTATTTTGAAGACTAAAAAGATGTCAGATGAGTGGAGAATGAGTGTGTTAATTCTTATTTTTAAGAATAAAGGTGATGCACAAGATTATGCGAATTATAGAGGTATTAAGTTAATGTGTCATACTTTAAAACTTTGGGAGCGAGTTATGGAGCATAGGTTGCGGCGTGATACTAATGTTTCTCAAAATCAATTTGGATTCATGCCGGGTAGGTCGACTATGGAAGCCATACATTTATTAAGAGGTTTGATGGAGAAATATAGAGAAAATAAGGAGGATCTACATATGATATTTATTTATTTAGAAAAAGCATATGATAAAGTTCCAAGAGAAGTGCTATGGAGAGTTTTTGAAAAGAAAGGAGTTAATAATGCTTATATTCAAATCATTAAAGATATGTATGCAGGAGCTATTACTTGTGTTCAAACACAAGTATTTTCCTATTTCGGTTGGATTACATAAAGGATAAGCCTTAAGCCCATATCTTTTTTCTTTAGTCATGGATGTTCTCACTAGACATTTGCAAGAGGATGTACCTTGGTGTATGCTTTTTGCTGATGATATTCTTCTTGTTGATAAGACTAGAGAGGGAGTTGAAGGTAAACTTGAATTATGGAGGTCAACCTTAGAGTCTAAAGGTTTTCGCTTGAGTAGATCTAAAATGGAATATATGGAGTGTAATTTTAGTATTAATAGACCTAGTGAGGGGATTGTGACTTTGGGCGATCAAGTCATTAATAAGAGTACACGTTTTAGATATCTTGGATCTATTGTTCAGACTGATGGTGAAATATATGGGGATATTATCAGCAGAATTCAAGTTGGATGGTTGAAGTGGAGGAATGCATTGGGCTTGTTATGTGATAGAAATGTACCCCTCAAACTTAAGGGAAAATTCTATAAGATGGTAGTGAGGCCTGCAATGCTTTATGGTGCCGAATGTTGGCCATTAAAAGAGAAGCATAATACTAAGTTAAGTGTGCAGAGATGAGGATGCTCAGGTGGATGAGTGGCTTTACCCTTAGAGATAGGATACGAAATGAGCATATACGTGAAAAGGTTGGAGTAGCTCTAGTAGAAGATAAGATTAGAGAGAGTCGCCTTAGATGGTTTGGTCACATAAAACGGCGGCCTTCCGATGACCCGGTTAGGAGAGTAGAGGTATTAGATTTGACTTATGTTAAGAAAGGTAGGGGTAGACCTAAAAAGACTTGGTTAGAAAATATTAGTAATGACCTTTCTTTATTAGATTTAAACTAGAATTTGATTTTTAATAGGACACAATGGAGAAAAAAGGATTCATGTAGCCGACCCCACGTAGTGGGATAAAGGCTTGATGTTGTTATTGTAGAATCCATGAAAGTCCATTTCAAATGTTGGAGAACTCCGTTTCATTCCATGGCTTCGGCTAGAAGGAGAGCCAATGGTATTGAATCCATGAAGCAACATGATGGATATGTTGTAATAGAAACATAGGGAGATTTTGAATGTCATTTACGGGTTCTTTTAGCAGAAATGGCATGAGCAAGGCATTGTTGAGGATGGATGGCCTTCCCTTGAATCCCAAAGGAATTGTTTGGCACAATTTGCTGGAGTACTTGGTGGTGAGGTCACAAAAGAGAAAATATAGGATGTTGCGAGTTCATTTGGCCGAAACATAGCACCTGGTAGGGATGGGGTCACAGCCTCTTTCTTCAATTTCTTTTGGGAGATAGTTGGGGAGCAAGTCATGAGGGCTTGTTTGGAATTCTTTGCATGTGGTATTATGGATCCAATTTGGAAGGAAACGGTTGTAGTGTTAGTGCCTAAAGTCATGAATTCGGATCACACTTTCAAATTCAGGCCAATTAGCCTTTGCCAAACAATCTATAAGATTGTTGTAAAGGTACTAGTTAGTAGGATCAACGAGGTGTTGCCAAAGCTAATTTCTGAAGAACAAGCAGCATTTGTATCAGGCCGTTCAATTTCAAACCACTGCTTACTTGGTTAGGAGTTGATGAATAGATTCAAAGTATCCAAATCAACTTTGGGTTTTTTGGCTTTTAAAGTAGACATAGAGCAAGCATAAGACAAGATGAGTTGGAAGACTTTGGAGCTTGTTCTCAGCCGTATTGGTTTCTCTCCTAGGTTCAGTTCTTGAGTGCTAAGCTGTATTCAAAATCCAAAGTTCTCAATCCTTATAAATAGACAGCTAACGGAGGGGATTACAACAAATTGTGGGTTTCGCCAAGGGTTCCCATTGTCACCCTTTTTGTTCATTCTCTGTTATGAGTTGCTGTCTTCCCACTTTTATCAGAACTTCAAGGAGTTGGGTGTGCCAATCAGTGTGGGGGGACCTCCTATCTCCCACATTCTTTATGCTGACGATATTTTAATTTTTGCAGGTGCCTCTATTCCAAATGTGAGGAGGACTATTGCTCATGGACCGGCCAAAGGGTCAATAGGAGTAAATCTGCTATTCTTTTTAGCAAGATGACCTCTTCTACTACAAGGTCCCATCTTGCAAAGATTACTGCTTGTCGGAAGGTGGATGAGATGAAATATCTTGGTATTAAGTTTGCATTGAGAAGACTTGTAAAGACGGACTTTGGTCCACTATTGCAACAAGTTCGTGCCAAGACCTTGTCATAGGGGATCAGACATCTTTCTTTGGCAGGTAGAGTCACCTTGATTAATGTTGTATTGCTTTCATCATCGGTTTACTTAGTAACTCATACTCTAGTCCCAAAATCTATTTTAGATGATGTTGAGAAGTTATGTAGAAGCTTTCTTTGGGACTTTGATGCTAATCATAGAAGCATTCACTATGTTGATTGGAAAAGTATTGCTAGACCAAGGAGGAAGGGTGGTCTTGGGTTTCATGCAAGTGTTGATTGGGTTGGGCCATTAAGATCAAGAATTGCTTGGGAATACATTAGCAAACCACAAAATCTGTTCCTAAGATGCATGAAACAGAAATATGGGAATTGGCCTTGAAATGCTGAACCGAAGCGTGGAAATTCGGATATTTGGAAGCTGATATGTGACGGAGCAAATAGCTTGAGCTGCTGTATTCGATGGAAGGTTTGTAATGGTAGAAACATATAGGTCTTAAATCACGTTTGGATATGGGACAGAGCTATTTCGGTTTGGCCCACGTTTTGTGATATTGCAGATATTGAAGTGTTGATGGTAGTAGACCTCTTAACGCCGGCTGGAGCATGGAATATGCAAAGGCTGTAGGAGTGCTTTGGAGAACATTTAGCTAATAAAATTTCTGAAATTGAAATCTGGAGGGAATTGGATGGTGATTCCTTACAGCTGTTGAAAAGCCCTCTCGGTTCTACTATTTCAGCTATTGTTTATAATAGCAGCTTTCAGGAGGAGGATGATCCGTGCTATGCATGCTTAAAAATTGGAATGAGGCCTCGGGAAAGCATTTTTTGGTGGAGGATCTTCAAAGATATCATTCTAATGAATAGTTGGTTGCACTCTCGTGGGTTTGAGGTAATTTTAAATTGCCCCATTGGTTGTTGTGTGATTGAAGATAGGGACCATATTACAACTAGTTGTAAACAACTGTTGGACGTGTTGGATGTGCTGGATGGTTGGGGGTTTTTGACCCCACGGTTTACTGTTTTTTATGAGCTGCAGGTGGCATTAGAGAACAATGTTAAGTATGTTGCTTTATTGTCTTGCGGTTTACCACAGCTGGACGAATAGGAATGTGATTAAGCATGGGAAGGATTGTTGCACGCTTGTTTTTATGGCAGCAGCCAGCAAGCTTACTAGAGGTTTTTAATCAAGGTTGTCATTCATTCCACTTGGAGCAACAGGACACTTTCCAATCCTTTGGATTGTCTTAACCTTCTTCTTGGTGTCCCTCTCCCTACAGGTTGGTTGAAGGTCAATGTAGATGGAGCTCTCCTTAGATCCAATGCAGGGGAATTGGGATTGTAATTCGTGATAGTTGTGGTGTTGACCTTCGGGTAGTAACTGAAAGAAACAAAAATGAAGGCATAGATTGTAATCATACCTACTGTATCGAATCCCCGAAATTCTGCCGAGAAGCCGAATATTCGGCGCCGCTCGCGTCAAAACCTTTGCAAAACCCGTATGAAGCTCCTCGATCACTGATCTCCCACGCCTTTAAAAGCCAACCGATCGGGCTTCCCTGTCGCTGCTCTCTCCCATTTGCTCCACACACGCGACCAAGCTCTCCCGACCTCAAGCCGACGTCGAAGCCCCGTTCTCCTCCCGACCTCCTCCTCCCGTCCGACTCCAACAACCCGCAACTCCTTCGGGTTCGTCTGATCCAGAGAAACCGAGAGAGAGAGAGAGAGAGAGAGAGAGAGAGAGAGAGAGAGAGAGAGAGAGAGAGAGAGAGAGAGAAGGATCTCTACCTCAGCTAGCCGAACCCGCCTCCATCTCACCTGCCCGTCGCCCCCCCCCCCCCCCCTCCCCTAGCGTGCTTCTTCGGCCCGCGCTTGGCTGAACCAGAGAGTAAGAGATGGAGAGTTTTATTTATTTATTTTTGCTTTTATTATTATTATTATTATTATTACTATTATTATAATTATTATTAATTAACTAATTTTAGTATATTAATTACAACTACTAATTAATTAAAATTAGTATTTAATTAATCATGATTCATGATTAATTAAGATTTGTTGTGTTTAATTAATATTAATTATTAATGAATTAATTGTATATTAATTTTAATTAATTAAAATTAAATTATAATTAACTCTAGTTATCTAATAATAATAAAAATAATAATAACATTAAAATCCCTCTTTTATCTTGACATTCGTGTCGGGCCGGCAAACCGCCTATACATGCTTTTCTCTAGCGTGGTGGGAAGGGAAACCAGAGCGACACCTACGACGAGGTAGGCAAGTAACCCCTCGGCTCCAAAAATCCTATTCTCGATGTTCGTGTCGAACCGAAAAACCGCCTATACACGCTTTTTTCTAGCGTGGTGGGATGGGAAACCGGTACGGTGCCTACGGCGAGACCGGGATATTCATAAGTACCTGCTTGCGGGGAAATAACTGTTTTTCCATAGTTTTCTCCTAAACGGATACAGAGAGTGGAAAATCATCTTTTGGGCATGCTTTGTTGAGGTCCCGAAAGTCAATACAGATGCGAATCTGCCTGTTCTTCTTCTTTACTGGGACGATATTTGCGATCCAATCAGCATACTTTTCTTCTCGGATGAAGCCTGCATCTATTAATTTCTTTATTTCAGCAATCACTTGTTCTTCAATCTCCAATCTCATTCTCCTTGGAGCTTGTTTGACGGGTGCTACTTCCGGTTTGATTGCTAATCTGTGAACTGCTACGTCAGGGGATAAGCCGGGCATCTCAGCATATGTCCAGGCAAAGCAGTCCCTGAATTCACAGAGAAGTTCTTTTATTTCTTTTATTTGTTCTTCGGGTAGGAGAGAACTAATGAAGGTCGGGCGAGGATCCTCCTCAGTTCCCAAGTTGACTTTTTTTAGTTCATCCATAGTGGCTGCCTGTCCACCATCCTCGAGCTCTTCTGGTGCAGGCTCGGCTTCTACGGGCTGCTCATCATAATCATCAGTCTCGTATGTCTCTTCAGTAACATCATCATCGGATTCAATTTTCATGTATGTGATTGCCTGACAAGTCTCTTTATGGAGGAATTTTCTTTTGATGAATCCAATACCTTTATATGCGTCTGTATCCTTCTGCCGTAACGAACGCGGACTCCTCCCATACCAGAGGCCCAAACTTGTACGAAGTTGTTGCTTGGTGGTAGGAATATTGACTTGTTTTCGTAGCATTCTCTGAATATTTTTGGTATTGAACCTAGGTAGCCTCGTAGGAAATAATTCTTCGGAGTCGAGGAGCATGTAATCCCAGTCATGATTCTCCTTTTCACGAACTCCCGTGGAATATAACACATTCTTTGGCACAGTCCCATTTTTACGGGGAGGCAGATAGAGAGTGGCAAGTTCTTCAACTTTATGCACATCGTGCGGAATGATTTCTTTGAAGTGTTGTAAAGGGACACGCATGACTACGAGTACACTATCTGAAATTGATAGGCTGTCAATTCTTCTAGAGAACACATTCTGCACCGTGTTCATGTAAATGGAGTCGTAGTCATAATCATCATTTGAAAATTCGACTTGCCTGCTCCATTCATTCGTTGACTGGCACACTCTTCGAGATTTGGCAGGAGCAACATTGTTCTCATCTGTGTCACTCCCAAGATGAGGTACATATCTCTTTTCTTTTGGAATGGTCGGCTCTTTGGGAAGAGTTGGCGTTGCCTTCTTTCTCCCCACCTGCTTCTTATCACCGTCCTGTTCAGGTCGCTTTGCAGCCTTTGAATTTGATGCTCTAGCTTCGAGAGAGCTCGAAGACTTTTGATTCTTTGGCATGAAGTACCGTGCATCTTCATAAACTGTTGCTTCATGAACTGTAAAAGGCTGAATGTCACCAGAGATCTTGAACTCTTCTCCATCTTTGAGATATTTCATACACTGGTGTAATGTTGACGGGACAATGTCATATTCATGCAACCAGGGACGACCTAGAGCGCCTTGAATGAAGTATCTGCATCAATCACATGGAATTTAGCTTTTGTATGGAGCTCTCCAAATACAAGAGGGAGCATGAATGATCCAAGGGTTTTCTGCCCTTTTTCGTTGAAGCCATGCACCATCAATTTATCTGGCTCGAGGTGTTCTACATCAAGGCATAGAGATCTCAGTGCTTTCAAGCTTATCAGATTTATGGAAGAATCAGGATCGATCAGGATTCGACTGATGATCAGCTTATCGCTCTCTGCAGTAACATACAGAGAACGATTATGATCTGCAGTTCCGAGCATCATGTCCTCTTCGGAGAAAGTAATGAATGGCTCATTTCGAGCTTGCAGAACCTCAGTCAAACTACGTTAAGCAAAATACGCCTCGTATCTTTCGGGATCTTTGAGAGCCTGAATCAGAGTCTCCCGAAGGTCTTTAGACATCACCAAAACATCGTATATGCTGAGCTTTGCTGGAATTTTTCTCAAATGGGATAAGATATTATAATCTATCCCCTTGGATGAAGTGTTTTTTTTCTTAGGATCTTCAGGGATAATATCATCGTTGATAACTATCTCTTTCTCTTTATCTTTATTGGAGACCCCTTTCTTCGGTGGAGGCGGTAGCACCTTGCCGTTTCTTAACTGCACTTGAGCAATCTCCTCCGGTTCAGAGTAATTCAATAGAGCATTTTCTTCAGAATCAGCCATTGTCGCGTCTAGGGACTCATCTGTTGATTCAGAATCACCACCCAGATATACATGTCCCATCCGAGACGCTATGCTAGGGTCTGATTCGTCTTCCTCTGGAAAATACAAATCCTCCTCCGAACTGTAATCCATTGGCAAAACCATCATACAGGATTCAGAGGGTGCTTCTGTGTATTCCTCTTTTGTCAAAGTACTCGGTGTCACCGAGATGACCCGACATATTTCTGTTGGAAGAGAATTCTCATCATCTCCTTCAGCTTCATCAATTTTAAGTTCCGCCATAAAGTCAGCAAGCTTGATAGGTCGCCTCACAGTCTGGTAGTATTCATCCAAACTGTCGATAACCCTCTGAGTTGCGGTCATCTTCTCCTTGGGCTTCTTTAACTTAGTCTTATTCTTGGATGATTTCTTCTTTCCAGTCTTTGAAGAACCAACTTGGTTGGAAAATTGTTTTGAAGTAGAAGGTCGTACCACCGGCAGTGCCTTCAAATATATCATTGGCTCAATAGGAGACTTCCACTTTACACCTGAAACTCCTTCAAGCTGCTTCAACATTTTCACAGTCTTCTTAGAGACCGCAGTCTCCCACTGTTCTTCTTGAATTGGCTTCTTTTCATTCCTTCTTTCTTCAACCAGGGGTACGGAAGAGGACGTAACCACCCGAGTTGATTTCTTTCTAGGGTGAGACAACACATTGTCGGACAAAGTGAGTTCCCCTTTTTGATATTTTCTTTCAAGCCAATCCTTGAAGATGTAGCAATCTTCAATAGGATGGCTGAGTACCCGATGATATGGACAATAATTTGGGTCACCAGTGTACTTCGACTCTTCGGGTCTCTTGCATTCAGGCAGTTCTAAACCCGATTTTAACACTTGTCGAAATAATTTGGCGACACTCTCCCTCTTGAATGAATATTCTTTATTCATTTTATCTTTGAGGGATTGGAACGTTCTATCACCAGTTCCCATTCTCTGTTTATGGCGTTATCCTCCACCTTGATAAGTTCATGGCTTATCATTGCCTCCGAATATTAGCTTTGGTTGGGGGTTGTGGTTGTAGGGCTGTTTGGGCTTTTCTTGATATTGCATCGGCTGCTTGCACTTGTCTACATTATAAATCACCTGCTTTTCTCTATCAGCTCTGGAGAAGAATGTAGAGTCGGCTTCACCCCTTCTAGCACCCAAGGCCTTAGCCTTCTTGGGCTTATCCGCGTGATTTTCTGATCTGGACAAATTCAGTTTCTCAAATTTGGCCACTCTGTCAAGCAAGTCTTGAAATGTGTTGATTGTAGTCATGCACAGGAAGGGTTGCATCTTGTCATCAATGTTGCCCATTAACAACTGTACGGCATGCTCTTCTTCTAACTGTTGCTCACATTTCATGCTCAAATTTCGCCAGCGAGTGATGTATTTAGTCACTGATTCTTCTCTTTTTCTCTTATCCAGAGCGAGGTCAGCGATCGTGATCTTCTCAGTTGCACTAGCAAACCTTTTCACGAATATAGATTCTAATTTTGCGAAGGTCTTCACAGAATCATTTGGCAGTTCAGCGTACCATTCGAAAGCAGTTGTTGTCAAACTGCTGACAAATTGTCGGAAGAGTAGGGCGTCATTTCCTCTCGTATTCCCACAGGTGGTTTTAAACTGTGCCAGGTGCTGCCTGGGATTGTTAGTACCGTTGAAAGTATTAAACTTTGGTACAGAATACCCTTTTGGGTACGGCACTTGGTCGTATTCAACAGGATATGGATGACCTTTGCCCACTAGTTTTTCTGCCTGATCCACGGCTATGATAGCCTTGATCCTTTCTGTGATTATTCCTTCCAACTGTACAGCGGTCACAGGTTCAGAAGTACTTGCAACATTTTGTGGGGTGGGCTGACGGATGACATTATGAACTTCGTTGCCACCTTCAAGAGTGCCCCGTACTCCTGATACTTGAGCCATTTGAAAGTTTGGAGGATCCGGAGGAGGATTGGGCATGGCACCAACAACAACAGTTTTCTGCATCATCTGCATCATTGCCCCCATCTGAGCCATCATCTCAGTCATCTTCTCATTCAACTGAGAGATTTTTCTGTCTTTGGCTCTCATTTGTCTCCTTATATGTCTTTGCATGTCTGCAAGTGTGTCATTCTCGTCAGCGAAGGGATTCTCCTCGGCTTCTTCTCTTTCTTCTTTAACTTGTGAATGACCGCCTCTGCCAGTGGTGTACCCAACTTCACGACGACGTTGATAAACTCGCCTAATTGGCGGTTGCTGATCGTCATCATCTTCATCGTCATCGTAGTAGACTTCCTCATTAACATTGGTGTGTCTAACCATATAGACAACTTTCATGTCCATAGTATTATTTATTTCTTGCATTTCTTCTTCTAGATTTTCTTCCAGAAATTCATCAATATTTTCTTCCATATTTTCTTCCCCTTCGAGGTATTCTTCTATATTTTCATCCTCTTCAAGGAATTCCAATTCTTCAAGGAGTTGTTGATGCTGAGCTCGGAGCTCAGCATTCATCTTCCTTCTCTGCCTCCTAGTAGGCCTTCCTCCAGATGAGGAGACCTCAGCATCGTATTTTCCAGATGCAGATAATGGTCGACAGAGTGGTGGTGTTTGCAGCTACCACAGAAACTCTTCCACCATTTACAATTCTTCTGGTGGTTAGGGCCTCAGGTTGTGATAGCCTTTCGAACACAGAAATTCTCCCTCGAGAATTTTCGGCAACAGGTCGTTGTGCTGGCAGATGCACACGACGGATAGGAGCTTCATCAACATTGAGTCTTCTAACAGACTTCTCAACATTCCTACCATTCGCAGAAATGGCGGTATTCCTTGCAGCAATCGCCGGGAAGTCAACACTACCAAACTGAATGGTAGCTCCGGCATTTCCGGTCTCAATAACAGCATTCGCCAGTTGAATCCTGGCTCCTTGTCCCAGTTGGACAGTCATCGGGGTGTTCTGTAGATCCATCTGCACAAATGAAAGGCAAGGGTTAGTAATCAGAATCTGATACATCACCCCGCACTTTCAAAATGCAGAGACTTGCACAGAACACAAAAATAAGAGAAGATAATATTAGCGAGCAATTTAAATAATACAAATTTAAAAACCGCTAAATGCATATAAATTCGCTGAATGATCATTTTTAGAAAATTCAAAGTTTTGAACTGTTAAAGGCTCATTTTGATAAACTCAAAATTTTGAGTATGATTTCATATAACTGCTACTATAGCACTGAGACGACTAACCAAAGATGGAAAGATAAACCAATCCCCAGTGGAGTCGCCAGAAATCTGTGGGCTCCGAAAATTCGGCCCCGGCCTCCGCTCGTGCTTCTTATTCGGCGAGGGAGTTTTAACGAACTAAGTTCCGAGGTAAATTTATGAAGGCAGTTGAGTTTGTAGATAAGACACTACCCAGAGATTTCGCCCTCATTTCGTGAGGACTTTATGATCTGAGTTCTGGTTTCCTATAGGCGCAAGCCCCTATAGTTAATTACCCCTCCCGATCACGAGAGAGAACTTTCGATTAAGGCTAGTCGTCAATCAGATATGTATAGAAATACGTATATATGGCATATAGTAGCAGCATGGATATGGAAATTGGATTTTGAGTTTAGATTTGGGTATTTGGAAAGGTTTGGAAAGTTTGGAAATAATTAGGAATTTGGAGATTTTGATATTCAAAATAGAAACTGCACCATCTTGTACTTAAAGCGGATGGTGGGGGAATGGATGATGAACCCGATCAAGATCCCATGGTTCCGTCGTCCCGGGCCATCGTGGTCCCTGGTCTACTTAGTCAGAGGAGGTAGTCGACCCAACCTGACAGAAGGATCCTTGTCGGCAGTCATAGGTTGCTTCGTCCAAGGGACCTTGTAGACCGGGGGTGAATGTTTGTCTAAGGGGACAAATTTGAATCCACCTTAACTTACAGAGGGCTTTGTGTCCTATCGATCATATCCTATTGATTCATATCTCAAGGATTTAACGCCATTAAGGAGCGTATTGGCTCTGGCCATAACCGTTATCTGTGGTGCCATTTGGCGGCAAAACCACTCGGTTCAGAGGACCCCGGGTCATAACCGTTTACCTGCAGTGCCATTTGGCGGCGAAACTGCCGGTTAGAGGACATGTACCACGTCCTTACTGGCAAGAGATTGTTTGAGAATGGATCCTAGTGATATTTTCGACTAGGCATTTGGCTCTTTGTGAGCTAGAGTAAATTTCAATTTGTCCGCCTCAGCAAATTGTTGCGGAGGGCGGATGGATTTTGCTTTAAGTGCGTTGATGGATTTATTTCAATTTTAAATATTTGGAATTTGAAATGATTTTGGATTTTTGGAGTATTTGAGTGGCGTTTGAAAATATTTATGAATGGACTTTTGGGAGACATTTGAAAAATGTTTGGAAACCCCTCCGGTTGAGATCTGCATTCAACACGGCCATCATCGGGGTATACTTGGGTCATTTCTATTTGTAGCTTGAACCTTTTCAACTCAGCCGAGCTATTGACTGAGGATCGGGTTTCGTAGGCTTCGTGCCTTTATTAGTGAATTCATATCGTTATAGGCCTTGAAGGCCTAATATGAATGTTTTGAGATAAATATAACGGTCGCCACAATCGTATATTTGTTTGTTGGTTCGAACCCTGTCGACTTCTATTGACTCGTATAGAAGGATCAGTTCCGAACCTGAATTCACTTGTCAACCCGCGCAGCATCCCTAGACATCACATGTGTACCAACAACACGCTCGCCGGGGCCCTTGCGGGTGTTGATTGTATTTACCCCTTTAATGTATCTATGTGTATACAATTTATAGTGCACGTACAGGGGTACTTTGAAATAATTATAGACGCCTTCTGTCTGCTTGTACAAGAGTTGCAGATCCGGTGGCGGGGCATAGCAGCTTCTGAATAGACTTGTTTGTTGCTTTACACAAGTAGATTGTCGTGCACTATTTGTTGATTTTTGTAGGCAGGTCATAGTGCACTAACTAATCTCCTGCCTTGGGTTGTAGAAGCTCGTAGGAACTTGTAGTCTTTATGCATTTTGCTGTATACTCGGGTCCTTTCAGTACATCCGCTACTGCCTTGCTTGTAGGATTCATCAGATGCCATCATTTGTAGGTGATATGTTTGCCAAAGAACTTTGCTCCTTTAACTCGATTTGTTGAAGATAGATGCATTCAACTATCATTGCGTAGTTCCTGACTATAAGGGTATCGTAGCATCTACTGCTTGTTATTGATTAGCACTTTCAGACTTATTATGTATATGAAATATTTTTTTGTCGTCGTTGCAATCATTTCAAATCACCAGTTGCATGATCCTTGATATTATTCATGAATAGTTCACTACACACATTATAAATTCTTTGTTGATCAATGTATTTGCTTGCAAGGTTTGAGCACTTTTGCTTGTATTTTGACATTGCTTGTAAGGAAGATGTATCAGTTATTGCCTCCTACTACATGGTTTGTAGTGCTTGTATTTGTTGCATGTCTTTTGATATTCACAAGAGATTGTCACATGTGTCTGTCAATTAATGATTGCTTGGTGCAGAGGAGATTATTTCTTTCACAACTCTCTTGTTTCATTTGTGAGCATATATGATGGCTGGCATGTCATCATATCCATCACAAGCTTCTAATTGCATGCATCCTCTTATATGACTGTTGTATTGATTGTATCAATTTTATCTTTATTATTCACAAAGCAATGGTTCACATTCATGATTACCCTTGTCAATTTCATTGCTTGTAAACTTGGATACATTTGACTGCTAGATATGGAGGAGCCATGTTGAGTTCTACAAGTCTTCAAGTGTTATATGAGGATGATTTAAATCTTGTATGAGTTTGCTTGACAACTCGTACATTCCGATTGGAGTGACAATTCCTGAATATTCATTGAAAATTTTAAATTTATTAACAATGAAGATGCCACTGTATTCTTCATTCGCTCCTCGTTTGCATGCTACCACTTTTGTTTTCGAATTACATTAGATCCAAGTTCAACTTAGGTTTCATGCCTTTTGAGTTCAAGCTTATGTATTCCATTTGAATTTGAGTCTGCAAGTCTTCTATTTATCTCAATTGTGAGCTCATATTCAAGTTCATTCAGTCTTCCATAGTTTGATTTGAGTTCAGGTTCTAGTCCACTCAAGTCTTTACTTGAGTTTAAATGTCCAAGTCAAGTTCTTGTAGTCATATTGTGCCACTTGCAAGTTCAAGTCCCAAATGTTTGCAAAATTAAGTTCACTTGAATGTTCAAATTGTATGAGTCATGCTCAAGCTTAATGTCCACAAGTTTGAGTTCAATGTCCAAAATTCACCTTGTTCATTTCAATTTCATTTATTCAAGTTTATTTTATTCAAATAAGTCCATGTCCAAGCTCATTTTTTTCTTTTTTTTTTTGTTCAAGTCCTTGGATTCTCAATCCAAAATTTGGCAGCCTCCCGGTGTCTCCCCTGTTTAGGGGAAAAAACCAAGAGGCAACCTTCCCCTCGACGCTACGTGAGCGCTTCAGGTAGGTGTCAAAAATGACACCGCGATCGCGAATGAAATTTTTTTATCCCCGCCTGCTACGTGAGCATTTAAGGGTTTTTATGTTTGTTTATTATAAGAAGAAAACAGGCGTTAGAAAAAACACAGATTTCCCCCCTCTACACCACGTGGGAGTTCGGGGGTACTTATATAAAAATAAAATAAAATAAAGACATTTTTTTTATCCCCTTCGCCGCATGCGTCGCACCGGTTTCCCACCCTTAATGCTACTTGAGCGCCTCGGGGGTTTGCCGGCTCGTTGCAAGCTTTGAAGAGGGATTCTTAAATCGTCGCGAGCATCGCACCGGTTTCCCACCCTAAACGCTACGTGAGCGCCTCGGGGGTTTGCTGGCTCGTTGCAAGCATCGAGAAAAGAACCTTTTTTAACAAAATAATAATAAAATTTTTTATAATTATAATAATTAATTAAAATTAATTATACTTAATTATAATTGAACATAATTAATAATAAGATTTAATTAATTAACCATATATAAATTATAATTATTTTATAATAAATAATTATAATTAAGATTAATTAATTATGATTAAAATAATTAGTTATAATTAATTATTATTAATTATAGTTAATTATTATTAATAATAATCAACTACAATTAACTATAATTAATATAAACTAATTATAAAAATTATAATTAATTTATACCTAATTATATTTACTTTATAAATTAATTATAATTAAAAATAATTAATACTAATAATCATAGTAATTAAATAGTAATAAGTAATAATAAAACAAAAATAAAAATAAATAAATAAAAAACCTAATGGGGTCGGGTATGAGCAGAACTTCGGGTAAGAGGGATCGGCTAGGGAGATGGAGTCACGGGAGGAGGCGGGTTCGGCTAGAAGAGCAAGGTAGGGGGAACTCTCTTCTCTCTCTCGGCTTGGATGAGAACCGGCCAAGCTAGGACAAAGGCTACGGGAGGAGGAAAGCAAGGTCGGATGAGGTCGTTGGCTTCGGTGGAGATCGGGACGGCGGGAGAGGAAGAAGGTTGCGGTATGAGAGGCTTCGGCAGGATCTGGCTGAGGTGAGGTCGGCGGCTTGGAGAGGGGGTCGGTCGTTGAGAGTGGAAGAGTTTGGATCGGGAGCAGCGGCAGGTAGAGGAGAAGGAGCTCGGGTATGAGGTGCTCTCTCTCTCTTTCTCTCTCTCTTCCTCTCTCTCTCTCTCTCTCGTCTGAAGGAGATCGGGTAGGGAGTGGTCGTATGGGATTTGCGAATGGGAGAGGGAGTAGCTCGGGATCGGCAGAAGGAAGCGGGTTCGGTTTGGTCTCTGGTCGTAGAAGCAGAGAGAGCGGGATGCTTACGGGAATCGAGAGCAGCCAACGATCCCTTTGAGTCGGTATTTAACGACTCAATTGGAGGTGCGACCGAGGAAGCGTACGTAGAAATCCCGCGAGGAGACCTGGACGGCGCCGAATCGGCGTGATTTTGGCAGGATTCGCGGACCCGTTGGGTGCAAGGTCTGTACACGGGATTTTTAGTTTGCATTCTCCTCTCTTCTTCTCCTTTGGGTATAGCATGAGGGTCAACAAAAACATACCCAATAGGAAGTATAAATAGAGCTACAAGATATCATAGGACTCATTAAAGATCAATTAGACACTAAAATCACTTAACCTCCCTATTAATCATGATAATACCCTTTAACTTAATCAAATGACCAACTATGCTTACTGAACCTAACAATATCAGCGCTCTGTGTGCTATTTTTTTAATTTTTGATGTGGCATTCTTGGAAAAGCATGTATATTTATACCCTTCTTCCATATTAGGCCCCAATGAAGTGGATGTTTGGTAAATATGCAATTGGTATATATTATCATTATATGTCAATTTGTGTTTACATTGTTTTGTGTACTAGCGATTGTTAGAAATTCTCATTTATATGATTAAATAACTTATTGAATTTAATTTTCATCGTTTCCACTTGAAATTCATTACTCTTTGCTCCCTTTGTGTTTAGGTTGGGGATGAATGCTTCCTAATTGTTGGTGACAACAATGACATCAGAGAGTTTACATCGATTCATCGATCTTCTAAATCAAGTGACACTACGGTATTTATGAATAACAGGCTTAGGTGAACCATTTCTATCAGCTCGCTAATCTTATCTCTTAAAATGTTTGTCCAGGTTATAGGCAACGGAAATCTTATCATGGGTTCCTGTCATATTGCACATGATTGCAAAGTAGGTAATAATAATATTTTTGCAAACAATACTTTGTTCGCAGGCCATGTTGTAATTGAGGTAGTTACTTCTTCATCATTTAAGATTGCCTATGATGCTTGTGCCGTCCAGTGCTTATTGCTAATTGAAGCAAGTAAATCCATTTCTATGTAGGATTGCTGTCATACTGCTGGGGCTATTGTAGTTCATCAATTTTGTCATATTGGATCCTACTCTTTCATCGGTGGAGGATCTGTGGTATGTAAGCCATTTAATTTCACATTTTCTTGAATCATTCCCTTATTATTTTCTCTTGAATGGTTCTCTTGAATGTGTTTGGCTAATTGTGCAGTTAATGCTTCTCATGTCATGGTTAGGATGTTGTTTTGCATGCATTCATGCGAAAAAAAGCTGTTAAGAACATCTATCTAAAAGTGGAAATGTTAACTCTACGGTTTATTCCATTTGCATGTATTTAATCTTAAATAAGATTTTATTTTATTTTTTGAAAGATTTGACCATCATCAGTAGTCTTACCCCAACTATTTGGGATTTTGATTTATGAATCTTTATTTTGTCTTCATTTTATATTAGTATTGGATGTGCTATTAAATCTATTCTTTGCAAATAGTTTTGAATACCTTCAATTCATATTAGCTTGTTCATATCCCTTTACCTTCCAAATCATCCTACTATAGTTTACTAAATCTATTCAGTTACTTAAGGATTATATTTTTCACACTTTGTCGTACACATTAAACCCACCTAATTTGATTTTCAATAGCATTATCTACAATAGATGTCACTCCAACCATTCTTCAAATATAATCCTTTTTTATATTTCCTACTTTTGTGATGGGTCTATCTTAACATTGTATTTTTTTCCACCCACAATTTACCTATAAATACATTTTTTTACTGATTAACACTTAAAGGTCCATACAATATAGTTGACTTAATTGTAATTTATAAAATTATCGGAAATCTTTATGATATTTTTTATTGAATAATCCTCTTGACGCACGTCAACATTATAACTACCCAGCTTTAATATAAAAATTATATTCTCACTTTTTTATATTAAGATCCAAGATATTTAACATAGCACACCTAAATATGATTTTATTTTTTTAATAATATTGACAAAGTCTACTCCATTTACCAGGTTATTTCATTTCTAAATCATGCTTGCAACTTGTTTCTTCTATTCTAGATTTCACAAGACGTTCCAAAATATATGATGGTTTCTGGTGATAGAGCAGAAATTCGTGGTTTGAATCTTGAGGGTCTTCGACGCAATGGATTCTCAAGTGAAGAGGTGTCTTTTTTATTTATCTTTCTTTCTAGTATATGTGAAGCCTTTTCTTTCAACCTAAAAGCATCTCTATTGTAGACTGAATTTCACCGAACGATAGACAAAGACCTTTCAAAAGGCCTGGACAAAGTAGATGTATTAGTTAAGAGGACCTTGGAATGCAGATACTTAAAATTTGATGCTTTATAGTATGGTTTATTTTGTTATGGTATCCTACTATTCCTACTGTACCAGTCACCTTGAACACGTCAGATGGCTAGATTGGTTTTCATTCCCTAATCTCTTCTTATTAGTTTAACTAACATTTCTCTTCCGGTTATCTTGGAAGAACCCTATAGAACAAATATTTCTCCAGTTTATTCCATATTTGGCTTTTCTTGTAATACTTTATTTTTGCAAGTCCTTGATTTTTAGATCTTTGATTACTAAGGTCCAAACAATCAGAAAAGCATACAGAAAGATATTCATGAGTAGTGATACGACCACTGGATGTTTCGAGGACCGGCTATCTGAAGTGGTAAGGGCATCATTATCTCATTTTTAGTTATCATCCTTGACACTGATACATGTAAAACACTGTACAGGAACAGAACAGAGAACTGTTTGGTGTTTCTGTTGTGTGCTCCATGGTGAAATCTATCAGGGATTCATTTAAAGGAACTCGTCGAGGAATATGCAAGTTTAGACATTTATTCAGCTCTTCGAGGGACTACTACGGCTTCTCTTGAATCCTTCATGCAGTGAGTTTTGTGCTAAATTTAATGTTTTGCCTCTCTGAATCTTTTTTACAACAGAAAAGATTCAATTAAATTACTATCTAGGTAATTAGTTTCTATGAATTCTTCTTTGGCATTTGAAATTTTATAAACTGATTTCAAATTGACCTTTGTGTAATATTCTTCTATTGACAGGTAGAAGAACGTTGACAGGTAGATGACATCATTTCAGATATTGTTGTATCCTTTTTATATGTGAAATTTCATTATCTATCAGTTGAATACTTTTTAACTTTCTGTATGAAAAAAAGTCTTATACTTTCAGGTGAGATGTTTTGTTGTCGTCTCTAACATTCATTTGGCTTCAAGCAAGAAGACAAACGAGAGCTGGTTATGGTTATCTTGATCCATCAAATGGATATTTTTTACTATCACAATTGACCTTTTACCGTTACATTTTAAGTTGGCAATGTGTAGTTATTGTAATTGTTTGTGTACTTATTTTATTAATTTGTTATAATATTATGCTTTTATATATATTATGTTGGAACCATTTTTATGGAATGAGATTAAAATTTAGTCTAGTTCGTATTAGTTTTTGGCATGAATTGAACTTGAATCAAAGTTAATGAGTCATGTTTGAGTCGGATCAAGCCAATCTTTGATCAAATTTGGCTCAATTTGAGATTAAGGTCGAATGACATTGAGCCAATCATGTAGTGGAAACATGATAATCTTATAATTATTTACTTAATCATATATATGAGAGGATAATTAGAGCTAGATTAACATCTTTTTGATATTTTTTATTTATAAAAATAATTACTGAATTGTGATTGACCATGGTCTCATTTGAGATGGTTTTTTTTGTTGTTTTTAAATTAGCTTTTTAATAAAAATTTCTAGTTCAAAAAATTTTTATACTAAAAATCTGTTTTAGAAAAACAATAAGAAAATTGTCCTAAATGAAATATGTATTAAAAATACTGCTTATATGCAAAAGTTGACTGAACTTGTATACTCAACTTCCCAATTTTGTTATTTTTTATCTCGAAAATTCTACTAATATGCTTATAAATATTATAGAATTTTGTTTGAATATATCTAAGATTATGAGAGAGATCTATATAATCAAATGTTGATTTTTTTTTAAAAGCCAACTAATAAAATTACATGTTTTAGTGATAGTAGGTCTAGTGGGGCGATTGTGATTTTAGACGATTAAGTTATTAATAAGAGTATATGTTTTAAATATATTAGTTCTATTGTTCATAGTGATGGTGAAATAGATGAGGATATTATTAGTAGAATTCTAGTTGGATGGTTGAAGCGGAAGAATGCATTGGATTTAGAAAAGTCTCCTTTAAACTTAACGAAAAATGCTATAAGTTGGTGGTGAGATCTGTAATGCTTTACTGTGTAGATTGTTGGCCATTAAAAGAGAAGCAAAATATTAAGTTAAGTGTTGATTAGTTGGATGAGTGACTTTACTCTTAGAGACATGATACATAATGAGCAAATATATGAAAAAGTTGTAGTAGCTCCAATGAAAAATAAGATTAGAGAAGAGTCGCTATAGATGGTTTAGTCACATAAAACAATTGCTTTTTGATGATCAAGTTAGGAAAGTAGAAGTATTATATTTAACTAATATCAAGATAGATAGAGGTAGGCATAAAAAGATTTGGTTAGAAAATATTAAAAACGACTTTTCTTTATTATGGTTAAAGAGAATTCGACTCCAAACAAAATATAATGAAAAAAATTGATTCATGTAGTAGACCCCATATAATGTGATAAAGATTTGATGTTGTTGTTGCTGTAAAGCCAACTAAACTAGTTGATGAATACCTTAAAAGTTCTTATCAATATGATGAGTTTGATCTTCACCTACTGTATAATAAATCCCACTACGAATTTTTGGGTGAGCATTATGACAAAAACAAAAAACTTTTGCTCATAATTGACTGTAGTAAATAAGCTGAAAAAATATTCAAATTTAACGAACAAAATTAGCTTAGCATGAAAAAATTTAAAGCCAAAATACAAATTCTTTTCTAGCATCAAGTTTTATTTATTTATTTATTATTATTGTTATATATTTTTAATGGTCCTGCTACTCCAAATCATTGCTTCTCAGAATCCTATTTCAATTCATAGTGATGGCATAAAATGGAATCCCATGTTCTTTGCTCATTTTACACCTGTCATCGAGAAGGTTCCTTTCATGGCTTTTTCTTCTTTAATAGTATTTGATAGTGAGTCAGATGTGATGGGAGTTGCTGCCATGGTGGGTTTGATGCAAAGAAGAGATACATAGAATAATGAGAGGTTTAATATTTATTGATTTGATTGGGGTCAAATTGGATTGATATAATAATGATGTAAGTAGAATTATATAATAATTTAAATAATATATAAATGACATTATAATTATATAATAATTATGTAATGATATAAATTTATTATTAAAAATAAACAAAATTTATACATAAATAATATTTTTATAATATTAAATTTAAATATCTTCATTTTTTAAATTTGATTCATGTTTAATATATATATTTTTATGACATTTTTCTATAATTGATTCATATTTAATATAAATTTAATTAACATATAAAAAATGTTATGAAAATCAGACTAGACATTCAATCGGAATAATGACAGATTTAAGGTTCAATTATTCAATTGGGGTTAAACATAGTAATGTAATAAATGTTTTTTTTTTTAAATATGGTCTAAATGAAATAATAAATAAATAATAATCTTGTAATAATATAAATTTGTGACTGAAAAAACTATACATAAATAATATTTTTAATTATTTCAAATTTAAACACATAATTTTTCAAATTGATTTATATTTAATATAAATTTAATTCACATATAAATTTATTAAATTTGTATAAATTAATTAATTTAATATAGATTATTATTAATTTAGGTTGTATGCTTTGATATAATTTACATCTATAGGTTATATAACAAAATTTTATGATAAAATTGTATCTACATATTATTTATGTTAAATAATTTATTATTAATAAATAGATAAAAATATTTTTTTGTGCCTGAATAAATAAAATATAATTAACTAAAAAAAAAACATCCAGATTATATTAATTTAAAACTTTGTTTATGTCGAGAGTTTGATAACCTTAATTCATTTATTTAATTGGCCGATTTTCGAAAATTGGGACAGTTTCACCAGTTATTTGTTGACCTTGAATTCATCAAATCTTGGATCAAAGAGGTTGACTTGGTCAAATTTGTTAGGAGAGTTGCTATTTGTATGTTTTACATTCTTGCAACTTGTATAGTTTTGATGATTCCAAATATTATTGTTTTATGTGTAGTTATCTCCTAACACTTTTTGGAAGATTTATTTTTGTTCTTGTGTGTACTAACATTTCAGGAAAATTGAACTTCAGACTACTGAATATTTCAAATCAAATTCAGCATGAAATGCTTGAAATATTTTGAAATTTAAAGCTTGTATTTTTCTTTGAATTAAGTTTGTGAGGGAGTGATTGTAATTGAGTGAATAAATACACACATACTTAAGGAGATCTTGAAAAAATTTATACTTATTGTACAGGATGAACCATGTTCGTACGGGGCGATCAGATCAGTTATATCCTCAAAAGAGTAATGGAACGAACAGGAGTTGAAGAAAATTTTTCTAAGTCCTGATCGTCCATAACGAACTCAAATTCATCCCAAGACAAAATATTCTCTGGAAAATTTTTGTTCAGACGAAATTTATATTCGTTCAAGGACGAAATGCTATCTGGAAAAATTTCGTCCAGACGAACTCAAAATCGTCCCAGGACGAAATCTCCTCTAGAGAATTTTCGTTCAGACAAAATTTATAATCGTGCCAGGAAGAATTGCTCTCTGGAAAAATTTTGTTCAGACAAACTCAAAATCATCCCAGGACGATTTGTTTTCTCTAAAAATTTTGTCCGGATGAACCCATATTCGTCCCAGGACAAAGTGAACCGACTCTGAAAATTTTGGCGTCGTTCTTCAAATTTTGGGAACCGACCTATGGAATAACTGTTCGTACTAGACGAACCTAGTTCGTACGGGACCATGATCGGGTATAAATTCAGTTCGTACCAATATCCATTTGGTTCGTTTCTAACACATTTAAGTAAAATCGTCCAAGACGATCCACGATCGTACGGGACGATCCAATGCTGGCAGATATAAAAATTTGCAATTTTTGGACGATTTTTCTTGTATATCATATAAATAGTCCAATTTAGACTGTCACTTAATCTTTTTGCCCACTGATCTTCGTGCCTATTGAAAGAAGAGTCAATGAGACAGTGTTCGAAGGAAAATTCTTACTACTGGAACGTGAAGGCTTCACTTGGTGTTTAAAGGTAAGAGTTTTTACTTTTGATTTGTGATTACTTCACTCTTTTCTTTCTTCCTTCAAGATTTCTTGTGAGAAGATCTGTCAAGGAGATCCGGTTCTCTGCCGACACTTGGAGAATGTGAAAAGCCGAAGGGTTCTCTGCTCACACTAGGAGAGTGTGAAAGGACAAAGGGTTCTTTACCCACACTAGGAGAGTGTGAAAGGACGAAGAATTCTCTGCCTATGCCGGGAGAGTGTGAAAGGAATGACGGTTCTCTGCCAACACTGGGGATAGTGTAAAAGGACGACGGTTCTCTACCGCACCGGGTAGTGGTGAAAAGAGTTTTTGTAAAGGCTTCTCCGCCATGTTGTGGGTGCAAAAGGAGAGTCACTAGTGGTATTAGTGCAATACTCGGAGGTGCCTTCGAGGAGTGGATGTAGGTCGTGTTTGACCGAACCACTATAAATCTTGTGTCTTTTATTTTTTGCTGCTTTTTATTTTCTGCTTTACTGTTTCTAAATTGTTGTTGAAAAATTATTTATACAAAATTCATTATAGTTTATTTTCGGTATAAAATATTCAAAAGAGGGATTAAATTTTAAATTATCAATTCACCCCCCCCCCCATTTGGTTAGCCGCTGGGACAAAAGCTTAGGATTACAAACCTAATTCATAGTGAACAAGTTTCAACAAGTGGTATCAGAACTTTATTTCAAAATTATAAGTTTAGATTACTTTTTTATTAACGTATATGGCTACATTTGGAAATCAAAATATACTCGAGGGTTACTCTATAACTAGACCTCCACCGTTCGACAATATACCTTTTGATTTTTGGAAAACACGCATGTCTATATTTTTACAGTCACTTGATTATGATCTTAGTTCAGGAAGGGTATACAATACCAACTAGACTAGTTGGTGGAGTTAGAGTTGAAACACCTTTTGTAGACTGTACAGTAGAAGAATGTGACTTAGCACAACTAAATGCCAAATGCTTGAATAATTTCTTTTGTGCTTTAAAATCAGAAGACTACATGTGGGTTTCCACTTACAAAACTGGGAAGGACATATGGGATAAACTTTGTATAACTTATGAGGGGACTAATGAGGTTAAGCAATCTATACTTAATATCTTATTGCATGATTATGAACTGTTTCACATGAAACCAAATAAATTTATTTCTGATATGTACACAAGATTCACACAAATAGTCACCTCTTTACATGCACTGGGTAGGGAACTAACGAATGCTGAAATGGTTAATAAGATTCTTCGTTGTTTGCCTACTGCTTATGATGCTAAAATTACTGCAATTATAGAGTCTAATGATCTAAACATTTACTTTATTGACAATCTTCTTGGTTCACTAATTGCTTACGAGCAAGGAGTTAGCCAAAGAAAGATTGATGCAGGTGAACCACGAAGGGAGAAGAACATAGTACTAAAAGTGGAAGAGTCTGAGAGTGAACACTCATAACTTGAGGATGAAGACAACATCGCATTGATGACTAGACAATTCAGTAGCTTTCTGAAGAGGAAGCAGAAGAGACGCCATCATTGGAATAGAGGTAAATTTAATAGAAATACCAATGTTTCAAATGATGTGATTTGCTATGAGTGCAGGAAACCTGGTCATATCAAGACTGAATGCCCAAAACTCAAAGCCACTCCTAACAAGGAGAAGGTAGAGGAGAAACTAATTGTAAAGAAGGACAAGAAGAAGTTTCAAAGAGCTTTCTGGGCAGACTCAGCTTCAGATTCATTAGAGACTGAGAAGGAAGATGAAGTCACTAATCTGTGCTTAATGGTCGATAGTCTTGATCAGTCATATCAAGAAGAGGTATGTGACTTAACCTATGATGAACTTTTTGAAGTTTCTGAACACATGCATGATGCATATAGGAAAATGAAAAAAATGCATGCTAGTCTAAGTTTAGAGTTTGAAGAATTACAAAAGGAACATGAAATTCTTAGGAAAGATCATGCTTTAATTGATGACAACCACATGAAATTACTTAATGAGTTTGATGACTTGAATAAAAAATATGAAAATTTAAAATCATCCTATACTGAACTTGAAAAAAATTTTAAAAATTTTAATGATGAATTGGAGAGCAAGATCTATAGATCAAATTATACAAATCAAATTTTAGAAGATATGAATTCATTTTATAAATTAACTATAAACTCTCGAGGATAATAGGATACCCCATAAACTTGAAGATTTTACTAATCCTATTTTGTATCCTAAATTTATGCAATTCCTGAATAGACAGATGAATGGTAGAAGACTTAGGAATCCATTTCTAAAAGTCAAATGTAATAATTGTAGATTGTTTGGACATATTGCTCACACATGTACTTTGAAGATGGAAACTTATTTGGTGTGTAGACCTAAGATGCATAAACCTAGACATACCATACATGCATCTGATTATAAATTGCCAAAAGGAGAACCCAAACTTGTTTGAGTTCCCAGGTCTAATGTTTGATAATTTTACAGGGTCGCTCTCACACATGACTTCGTGAGAGCATATGATACTTGGACAGCGGATGTTCAAAGCATATGACTGAAGATACTGCACAATTCATATCGTTGGAAGTTAGGAGTGGAGATAAGGTTACACTTGGAGATAACACCATAAGGAAGGTGGTTAGATCAGGTATGATTGGAAATCTTAATAAATTTTACATTGAGAATGTGTTATTAGTAGAAGGCTTAAAGCATAGCCTGTTAAATATAAGCCAGCTATGTGATAAAGGATATTGTGTGAAATTTTTTCCTACTAGCTGTATATTAAGCCTAAATGATAAAGATATTTTGAATGGTAAAAGAGTAAATAATATTTATATGCTAGACTTGAATTATATTCAAACTCCTACTTTTTTTTTGAAAACTGTATCTGATGAGTCATGGTTTTGGCATAGGAGACTTTATCATTCTAGCATAAAATACCTTAGGAGGATTACCCAAAAGAACTTAGTAAGAGGTATACCAAAACTAGACTTTACTAAGGACCACCTGTGTGATGCATGTCAATTAGGAAAGCAAGTGAAGTCATCTTTTCAGGCCAATAAGGATCTTAGAACTAGTAAACCATTGAAGATTTTATATATGGATCTTTTTGGACCAGTTGGAACTGTGAGTCTAGGAGAGAAGGTATACAGATTTGTGATTGTGGATGATTACTCAAGATTCACATGGGTTAGATTTCTATTTCATAAGAGTGAATCATTTGAGAAATTTAGAAATTTTTCGACTTGGATTCAAAGAAAATTTGGGTGTGAAATTATTTCTATACAAAGTGATCATGGAGGAGAATTTGAAAATGAGAGATTTGAGGAATTCTGTAAGGAAAAAGGAATTGATCACAACTTTTCTGCACCTAGAACCCCTCAGTAGAATGGGGTAGTTGAAAGGAAAAACAAAACATTAATAGAAGCCACCCGATCAATGTTGGCAGAATACTCACTTTCTAAATAATTTTGGACTGAGGCGGTTAGCATTGCATGTTATATTCTGAATAGGGTGAATGTGAGATCTAAATTAATTAAAACACCCTATGAAAAAGGAAGAACATCTAATTTGTCTCATTTGCATGTTTTTGGATGCAAGGTGTTCATTCATAACAATGAAAAATCTGCCTTAGGAAAATTTGATCCAAAATTAGATGAAAGAATTTTTGTTGGATACTCAAGTGTTGGAAAATCTTATAGAGTATTCAATAGAAGAACTTTGGTAATTGAGGAGATCACACATGTTGTATTTGATGAATCTAGAATTTTGAAAGAGCTAAATGTTATAGAAGATGAGATTGAGATTAACTCCCAAAAGATTGATAAAATGAATTTGGAAGAAAATTTGGAAGAAAATGTGGAAGAAAATTTGGAGATAGAAAACCCTTTACCTAGAGATTTAAGATTTTCTAAAAACCATCCATAGAAACTGATTATAGGTGAATCTAGTGAGGGTGTAAGGACTAGGCGTGGATTAAACAAATAAGTCAATCATTCAGCCTTCATTTCAACTATAGAACCCACAAATATTGATCAAGCACTTTTGGATGAATTTTTGATTTTGGCCATGCAAGAAGAGTTGAATCAATTTGTAAGAAATAAAATTTGGAAATTAACTACCAGGCTAAAGAATCAAAGTGTAGTTGGAACTAAGTGGATATTCAAAAATAAAATGAATGACTCAGGAGTAGTCATTAGAAATAAGGCTAGACTAGTTGCTAAGGGGTATAATCAGATTGAAGGGATTGATTTTGAGAAGATCTTTGCCTCTATTGCTAGACTTGAAACAATTAGGGTTTTGCTAGCCTTTGCCTATTTTAGAGGATTTAAACTGTTCCAAATGGATGTAAAAAGTGTCTTTTTAAATGGAGTAATTCAAGAAGATGTTTTTGTAGAACAACCTCCAGGTTTTGAAAATTCTAAATACCCAAATTATATTTTTAAGTTGAAAAAGATATTATATGGATTGAAACAGACACCTAAGGCTTGGTAAGAGAGGTTGAGCACCTTCTTACTTGAAAGATCTTTTAAAAAAAGAAGTGTTGATGAAACTCTCTTTTTGAATAAATGTGGAAATGATATACTCATTGCTCAAATTTATGTGGATGATATTATTTTTGGATCTTTAAATAAAAATATTTGTGATGATTTTTCTAAAACAATGAGTAGTGAATTCGAGATGAGTCTAATGGGAGATTTAAGTTACTTTCTAGGATTTAGCATTAAGCAAATTGAGGAAGGTACATTTCTTAGTCAGTCAAAATATGTTAAGGACATCCTCAAAAAGTATGAAATGGACAATGCTAAACCTTTTAGTACACCAATGAGTTCCTCAGTTCAATTGAATAAGGACCCTAATGGAAAATTTGTTGATCAAAAGAAATTTAGAGGGATAATTGGATCTTTACTTTACTTGACTGCTAGTCGACCCGATATCATGTTTAGTATTTGCTTGTGTGCTAGATTTCAATCAGATCTGAAAGAATCACATTTGATAGGAGTAAAAAGGATTCTTAGATATCTGTTAGGGACTCAGAACTTAGGAATTTGGTATCCTAAGTTTAGCTCTTTATTTGAAATAATTGGTTATTTAGATTCTGACTTTGCAGGTTGTAGGGTGGATAGAAATAGCACTTATGGAACATGTCAGTTTATTGAAAATTCTTTAGTCTCTTGGTCCAGTAGAAAACAAAATTTAATAGCCCTATCAACTGCAGAAGCTGAATACATTGCATTAGGAAGCTGTGTGGCATAAGTACTTTGGTTGAAATAACAGTTAATTGATTTAGAATTAACTATAGGCACTATTTTAATTTATTGTGATAACACTAGTACTATTTGTATTTCTAAAAATCCTATTCAACATTCAAGAACCAAATATATAGACATCAGACATCATTTCATAAGGAATCATGTATCCAAAGGAGAAAAATTAAACTCACTCATGTTTCTACTGAAAATTAACTTTTAGACATTTTTACAAAACTTTTAGCATTTGATACCTTCAGTGCATTAAGAATAATGCTAGGTGTGATTGATTTGAATGCTTAATTAAAAATATTTTTTGCAATATTAATATGTGTTTTCTAGTTAATGTTTTTAGTGTGCTTGTGTTTTAGTTTTGATTGAGTTTTTGTTTTCATCATGTTTTTAGTGTGCTTGTGTTTTAGTTTTGATTGAGTACTTGTTTTTAAAAAATTTGAGTGGAAATCATCTGGGACAAAATTTTTTTGTACGGGGCGATTTGTGTTGTGTGTCAAACTGTTGGATTTTGAACCGTTTGTGTGCAATTTTTTAGTTTTTAATTGTCACTTCGTCTGTACGATCGCCACAATCATCCAAGACGAAATGTTTTTTAAATGACGGGACGATTGAATAAAGCAGTTAAATGAATAAGGTAGTTTTTAATGCTATATTTCGTACGTACGAACCTTTGGTTCATCCAGACGAACACATGTCAGTTCGATGGAGGGGACAGTTTCAACTGCCATTAAAACGATCATAAGTTCTGATCGTCTCGGGACGAACACGTGTTCGTCTGTACGATCAGTCTGGTCAAAATTCTATATTAAAAGATGCTTCATAAGTTGTGTGATTACGAAAAGCCATTTTATTTTGGTCGCATAAATTCGTCCATACAAAATATTTTTTGTATAGGACGAATATATTTCATACGGGACGAACGTAAAATTTCGTCTGGTACGAACAGTCATTTCTTCAATAAATGGACGGGCTTTTGAACTCAACTGTCACACTCTCATTTCACTTTCACTTTCAAATTCTTTCGTTCCTTAGATCTTATCAAAGGCAAGTTCTAGCAAGCGTCAAAAGACTCTATCCAGGGGTCCACCTAGGAATTCTTCTGAGAACTTCCTTTCTAAAGCCAATGAAGAATCCTTTCTTATGTTTGTCTCCGCGAAGATAACACCCTCTAGAATTCTTATCCAGGAACAACTAACTTTCTAGGTAATGAACTTGTTTGCCTCAACTCAGTTTGGTTTCATCCTCACCCTAGTTTATTCTATAACAAAGAAACCTTCCACTATTTCCTTACAAACATGTCTTTCAACTCAGACTATATTGTTATCTGTTCCTTTGTCTTTAAGCAAAAAGTTGAAATCACCAAAGCTGACTTAAGAGCCTTTTTAAACTTAAGGACTGAGGGAGCTAGAGCACATACATTGATCACCTCAACTGAATATCAATGGTATGAAATTAATAAAGTGATTAGAGGAATCAATTTTAATGAGCATATGCCTAAGGTATCCGGTCTAGTTCATAATGCTCGTATCATCCAACATGTTCTTAGAACTTCTATAATTCCTAAAGCTGGTGATAAGATTAATATTACCCCTCTTCTTTCTATAGTGACCTTCTTGATCATGTCTAAAGAACCTATAGATGAAGCCCAACTTTTCCTTGACTATCTTTATGGGCTGTCTGAAATTGATCATATAGAGCATAAGAAAAAGAAGAACATCGTCTTAAGACATCTAGTTGCCTACATTCTGGACAAGAAATACAATTTGGTTCATCCTGATCAAGAGTTTGAAGAACCGCTCTACTACAACGATGAATCATTTAGGGCAATCTTCAAAGAAGAACCAAGTAAAGCACATGTCATTAGTGATGCTGAGGAAGAACATGAAGCTGCACCTGCACCCGCCAATGAACTAAATTATCAGGATTTAGTTTAAAGATTTGATCGCCTAGAGACTCATGTGGATCAATGTTTTGATCAAATTGAGACTCATCTTCAGCGGTAGGATGCACAATATCAGCGTGACATGGAGTTTATGAGGGATCAGATGAATGATATTAATACAAACATGCTTATGATTAGTACTTATTTTAATATCTTCGGTGCTGAACCTCCTCATCCTCCTCCAAATCAGGGTCCTTCTGAGTGACAGTTGCACTTGATTTTATGTATTTTCTCTAGTTGGAATGTTAGTTTTATATTTTAGAAAAATGTGATGTATTTTATTTTCTTTAGATGTTGTTGTTTTTAAATCTTATGTCATATTGATATCTTATGTTTCAATTGTAATATCCTTCATTTTGATATCAATATAAGTTATCCTATTTTGGCTTTAATTTAGTTTTTGAAATGTGTGTTAGCCTTTATGATAATTATTAGATTTTGATTTTAATAGTGCTATACTTTGAAATACAAGTTAAAATTAAATTCATTAGAAAATCTATTTTTTCTAAATTTAAATTTTGCTTATAACTTGATGTAATTAAAATTGTTAATTTAATGTCTCTTATTTAGACTACATTAATATGTAATATTATTATTGCAACTGTGTTATTTTTTTATTTTGTATTTCACTTATCAATAAATATTTATTCACTTAGAAAAATTTGAAATTTTTTATTATTGATTTTGGAAAGATCAAAATTACTCTTGAAAATGTACAAATGTACAAAAATCAAAAGGAATGCGCAATGGTTCGCAAGTTGAAAAAGAGGCATAAAATAAGCCCACAAGTAAAAAGATGCACAAAAATGTGCCACAAATTTGAAAAAGATGCGCAAAGCGCCACATGTGGTAGTTATTTATTTCCATTATCTTTTAATCTCTTAATTCAAATTGATCTACTGTACATTTATATTCCGTATTAAAATTTGAAATATACAAATTTTCTATTCATCCTTTTTGCAATGATTTTCTCTATCTTAGTGTCTAAATTGACTCATATTTTTTATAAATGCTTTTTATTATCAATGTTATATCTCTTCTTAAATTCTATGAATTACTATGATTTGCCTAATATTTTGATTTTGTTTGCAAAATTCATCTCAATCACTTTCGAGGATCAATTATCATATGACTGCTTACATTTCTGGTCTTTTTCTTCTTCTCTTTTTGCTATTGTCAAAAAAAGGGAGAAATTATTTGTTCTATCATAGTGTATGTGTGTGTTTGTTTTGTTTTGTATCTCTAAACATTTTGAAAATAATTTTTTTTTGATTCAAATGCCTCCTTATTTTCATATGTTCATCATTTTAGGGGGAGTTTAGGAGATTCTTAGAATTTGATTGTTAAGAGAGTTGTTATTTGCATGTTTTACATTCTTGCAACTTGTATAGTTTTGATGATTCTAAATATTATTATTTTATAAGTAGTCATCTCCTAATACTTTTTGAAAGATTTATTTTTTCTCTTGTGTGTACTAACATTTCAGGAAAATCAAACTCTAGACTATTAAAGATTTCAAATCAAATTCAGTATGAAATGCATGAGATATTTTGAGATTTAAAGCTTGTATTTTTCTTTGAATTAAGTTTTTGAGGGAGTGATTGTAATTGAGTGAATAAATATACATACACTTAAGGAGATCTTAAAAATATTTATACTGATCGTACAGGACGAACCATGTTCGTACGGGACGATCAGATCAGTTATCTCCTCAAAAGAGCAATGGCACGAACAGGAGTTGAAGAAATTTTTTTTAAGTCCTGATCATCTAAGACGAACTCAAATTCGTCAAAGGATGAAATGTTCTCTGGAAAATTTTCGTTCAGATGAAATTTATATTCATTCAAGGATGAAATGCTCTCTAGAAAAATTTCGTCCAGATAAACTCAAAATCATTCTAGGACGAAATCTCCTCTAGAGAATTTTTGTTCAGACAAAATTTATAATTGTGTTAGGAGGAATTGCTCTCTGGAAACTTTTTGTTCAGACGAACTCAAAATCATCCCCGGACGATTTGTCCTCTATAAAAATTTCGTCCGGACGAACCCATATTCATCCCAAGACGAAGTGAATCGACTCTAGAATTTTTGGCGATGTTCTGCAGTTTTTAGGAACCGACCTAAGGAATAACTGTTCGTACCGAACAAACCTAGTTCATACGGGATGATGATCGGGTACGAATTCAGTTCATACCAATATACATTTGGTTCGTTTTCAACACATTTAAGTAAAATCGTCCAGGATGATCCACGATCGTACATGACGATCCAATGCTGACAGACTTGAAAATTTGCAGATTTTGGACGTTTTTTTTTTGTCTTTTATATAAGTAGTCCAATTTAGATTGTCACTTAATATTTTTGCCCACTGATCTTCTTGCCTATTGAAAGAAGAGTCAAGCAAAGAGTGTGAGAGAGTGTTCGAAGGAGAATTATTACTACTATAGTGTGAAGGCTTCACTTGGTATTGAAAGGTAGGAGTTTTTTCTTTTGATTTGTGATTACTTCACTCTTTTCCTTCTTCCTTCTAGATTTCTTGTGAGAAGATCTATCAAGGAGATTCAGTTCTCTGTCGACACTTGGAGAGTGTGAACAGCCGAAGGGTTCTCTGCTCACACTAGGTGTAAGGACCATTTTGCTTCCAGGTTCGTCCGGGACTAAATTGGATCGTCCGGGATGATCGATACAGGTTGTGCAGAAAAGTATGTTTGGCTGACTGGTTCGTCTGGACGAAATGGGGATCGTCTGGACGAAAATTTTCCAGAGCCCGGTCGTCAAGGGACTATAATTAAATTTCGTCTGGACGAAATTGTCCTGAGCATGGATCGTCCGGGACGAAGTTGCGATCGTTCGGGACGATCAGTCTGGATATATATAGAAATGAGATATTTTTGGAAGAGAGAGAATGACCAGGAGAGAGAAAAATGAAGGAAAAGAAAGAAAAGTTGATTTTCGGGCGACGTCGGTCTGTTTTCGTCTGTTATGACAGTTCAAGAAATTGGTGTACGCAAGGTAAGGCACATTCCGCCTTTCTCAATTTTCAGAACGGTGAAGTTTGAACGAAAATTCTGTCCGGATTTTTGTTTTCGTTAGTGAATTTCGTCCGTATTTTCCGATTGATTCAATTTTTATCGCATAACTTTTGATATGTTTCTGAGGTGCCGAGTGCGCACATTTTGATTATTTTCTGGAAAGTTTTGACCGGGTAATTTTGATTCCGCGGTATTTTCTTTCAACTGCTATTTTTGATGATGTCTAAAAATATTGTGACAGTAGAATGAAAGACTTATATTATTGCTGTGAATGTTCTGTTGTAATTTGGTAAATTCTGATTCTGTCAATTTTGTGTAAATTCTGTATACTGCCGTTGTGCTGCCGGATTTTCGTACGATTTTCTGAAATTGTCCGGATTTATTCTGAAATGATTTGTTATGCTTGTATGCTATAAAAAGGGAGGTATAAGGGGACAGGATCGTGTGAGATCCTGTCTGTGTCAGGGAAAATCTGAAATGAGCTCTGAAATCTGAAAATAAGTTCTGTTCTGGATCCGATGATATCTGGTGCTATAAGCACATCTGTTTTGGTGCCATGAGCACAAAGGGAGGCATAAGGGGCCAGAATCCGAGAGATTCTGTCAGTGTCTGGGAAGAGAGGCATAAGGGGCCAGAATCTGTTGAGATTCTGTCATTGTTAGGGAATCTGTTCTGTCTTTTGATTTGTTCTGAAATGATATGCTTTTCGATTTCCGTATGATATAATTCGATCTGTCTGTATGATTATGATTCTGACACGCTTCTGTTATGTTCTGAGCTATTCTGATATGATTTGATGTTGATTTTCTGTATGATTCTATCTGTTCTGATATGAACGCTGATCTGAGATATTTTTGAGATTGAAGCCACCGAGGTTTGAGGGCGCTGTTGAGCCCAGTGCAGCTGAGGAGTGGCTGAGGAGGTTGGAAAAGACTTTTGACGGCATGCAGTGTTCGTCAGATAGGAAAGTACCGTTGGCAGTATTTATGTTGGATGGGGAAGCTGAACACTGGTGGGTAGGCTAGCAGGAGGCAAAGTTTCAGGGTAGATTAAACTCTTTGATTACTTGGGAAGAGTTTACTGAGGCATTCCGAGCTTGGTTTGTTCCCCCATCTGCCGTGCAGCAGATGCAAGAGAATTTTCTGAGGCTGGTTCAGGGGAGCAAGACGGTGATGCAGTATGAGGCAGAGTTTACTGCCTTAGCCCGATATGCTCCGCAGCTGGTTAGTACTTCTGCTGAGAAGTGCTACCGTTTTCTGAGGGGACTACGAGACAGTCTGAGACAGCCCCTGGTACCATTTCACATTTCTGATTTCTCTGAGCTTGTGGAGAGAGCTCGTATGATAGAGAATGATCTGATAGCTACTCAGCAGCGGTGGACTGCGAGTAGGAAGAGGTTTGGAGGAGAGTCGAGCAGTAGTTCCTCTGGCAAGAGGAGATTTGTTACTGGTTCTGGAGACTCTAGGAGGAGTAGACAGTCAGGATTTTCTGGTACTGCTACGACCAGTATAACCAGCTCTGGATCTGTTAATGGAGCACCTGTGTGCCAGAGTTGTAGACGACGACACTTTGGCCAGTGCTACAAGATGACTGGTCAGTGTTTCAGATGTGGTCAGCCGGGACATCGGAAAGCAGAGTGTCCACAGGCTGGATTTGATTGACGATCTGATTTTTGATCTGAGAGTTTTGTTAGACCTACCGGTTCAGCAGGAAGACCGAGGACTGTTCCTCTACGCACTATGACTGATGGATCCTCTAGTGGTAGAGGTGGTGGTTTGAGTTCTGTGGTACGGAGACCACCTACTGGTAGTCAGCGGGAGTCTAGTGGTTTAGTAGCTCCAGCTCCTGTTCAGCCACGAGTGTATAGTCTGAGTCAGTAGGAGGCTTGAGATGCTCCAGATATGGTGACAAGTACGATTTACATTTCTGATCAGCCCTGTCGTGTTTTGTTTGATTCTGGAGCCAGTCACTCATTTTTGTCCGAGCGTTGTTTTGATGCTTTGCATATGGATTCGATTTTACTTCCGGTTTCCCTTTCTGTGATTTTGCCGGCTGAAAGTAATTTGATTGCTCGGAAGTTTTGTATATGTGAGGTTGAGATTTCTGGCAAGAAGTGGAAAGCAAATTTGATTTTATTGTCGATTTCTTCGTATGACGTGATTTTGGGCATGGATTGGCTGAGTCTGTATGAGGCCCAGATTGACTGTTTGAAGAAGCAAGTGAGCTTGCTTATATCTGGAGAGAGGTGTGTATTTCAAGGATTACGAGGTGTTCTCTCCAGTCTGATTTCTGGGTTTGAAGTGAGAAGAATGTGGAAGAAGGGTTGTCCAGTATTTTTGGCTTCGGTGCGGGATATGAACATGAAAGTGAGTTCTGTTTCTGATATCCTGGTGGTACGAGAGTTTGCTGATGTATTTCCTGAAAAGTTGGTTAGTTTACCTCCGGATAGAGATGTGGAGTTCTCTATTGATGTTTTTCTGGGTACAGCTTCAATATCAAAAACTCCGTACAGGATGGCACCGAAAGAACTTTCTGAGTTGAAAGTTCAGCTTCAGGAGTTGGTGGATAGAGGATTTGTTCGTCCTAGTGTTTCTCCTTGGGGAGCACCTGTTCTGTTTGTGAAGAAGAAGGACGGGACACTTCGTATGTGTGTGGATTACAGAGATTTGAACAAATTCACGATCAAGAACAAGTATCCTTTGCCTCGGATTGACGACTTGTTTGATCAGCTTTCCGGATCTTTGGTAATTTCGAAGATTGATTTGCGATCCGGATACTATCAGGTGAAGGTGAAGGAAGAAGATGTGGTAAAGATAGCTTTCAGTACTCGGTACGGGCACTACGAGTTCTTGGTTATGCCTTTTGGGGTAACCAATGCGCCTGCGATTTTCATGGATCTGATGAACCGAGTATTCAGGGAGTATTTGGATCAGTTTGTGATCGTCTTCATCGACGATATTCTGATATATTTTGCTTCTGAGGATGATCATGCCAGACACTTGAGTATTGTGTTGGAGACTCTGAGGCGGCATCAGCTGTATGCCAAGTTCTCCAAGTGCGAATTATGGCTGAAGAACATCTCTTTTCTAGGGCATGTGGTGAGCGGAGAAGGTATTTCTGTTGATCCCCAGAAGATTCAGGCGGTTGCTGATTAGCCAAGGCCGACTACGGTATTTGAGGTACGTAGTTTCTTAGGCATGGCTGGATACTACAGGAAGTTTGTGAAAGGATTTTCTCAGATTGCTACGCCTTTGACGAGACTGACTCAGAACTCAGTAGCTTTTGTTTGGACACCGAAATGTGAGGCTAGTTTTAAGATATTGAAGGATTGTCTGACTTCAGCTCCGGTACTAGCACTTCTGTTAGGTACGGAAGGTTTTCAGGTATTCAGTAATGCTTCACTGAAAGGTTTGGGATGTGTACTGATGGAGAATGGAAGGGTAATTGCTTATGCTTCAAGATAGTTAAAACCACATGAAAAGAATTACCCGACACATGATTTGGAATTGGCTGCAGTTATTTTTGCTTTGAAGATTTGGCGTCACTACCTGTATGGCGTCAGATGCGAGATTTTCACGGATCACAAGAGTTTGAAATATATTTTCACTCAGAATGATCTGAACTTGAGGCAGAGAAGATGGCTCGAGTTGATCAAGGATTATGATCTTACCATTCAGTATCATCATGGTAATGCTAATGTGGTAGCGGATGCTCTGAGCAGGAAGTCTTCTGGATTATCAGGTTTGCAGTTTACTTTTGATGATTTCCTGATTCGTGATATGGAGCGCTTGCAGTTGGAGGTGATTTCCTCCAGTGCTGTGGATTTAGCTCAGATGAGGATTCAGTCTTCTTTGGAAGCAAGGATTCAGGAAGCCCAGAAGTCAGATTCTGATTATTCAAAGTTGATTGCTCAGATTGGATCTGGTAAGACTCCAGAACTTCGAATTTCTGATTCTGGTGCTATTTTCTGTAAGAACAGGTTGTGGATACTTGTGTTTGGGGATTTGAGGTATGAGATTCTGTATGAATCTTATCATTCAGGCTACACTGTACATCCAGGTGGTAGTAAGATGTATGCTGACATGAAACTTTTGTTCTGGTGGCCTGGAATGAAAAAGGGCGTAGTTGAGTTTGTGTCGAGATGCGAGGCCTGTCAGTTGGTGAAGGCAGAGCATCAGCGACCAGGTGGACTGTTGCAGTCGTTGCCTATCCCTGAGTGGAAGTGGGAGGAGGTAATGATGGATTTTGCTATGGGTTTTCCTCGATCAAGGCAAGGGCACGATGCTATTTGGGTGATTGTGGATCGACTGACAAAGTCCGCCCATTTTCTTCCGATCAGGCAGACCGATCCGGTGGATCGTTTGGCACAGATATATGTGAAGGAGATTGTTATATTACACGGTGTGCCTAAGGTTATTATTTCTGATCGAGATGGACGGTTTACTTCCAGACTTTGGAAGGGCATTCAGCAAGGCTTGGGTACGAAACTGCATTTCAGTACAGCCTTTCATCCTCAGACAGACGGACAGTCTGAGAGGACTATTCAGGTACTGGAAGACCTGTTGAGGCTTTGTGTTTTAGATTTTGGAGGAAGCTGGGAAGATCACATTCCTCTGATTGAGTTTGCGTACAATAACAATTTTCAGTCCAGTATTGGTATGGCACCTTATGAAGCTCTGTATGGCCGGAAGTGTAGAACTCCTTTGACTCTGATTGAGGTTGGCGATAGATAGGAGATGGGTGCCACTTTTGTAGAGGAAACTGTTAAGAAAGTCGATTTGATTAAAGAAAGATTGAAAGCTGCCCAAGATCGACAGCAGAAATATTACAATCAGAAACACAGATTCGTTGAATTTCAAGTTGGTGACTTTGTGTATGTCAAAGTCAGCCCGATGAAGGGTGTGAGCAGATTTGGTCAGGTGAGCAAGCTTAGTCCAAGGTATGTTGGACCTTTTGAAATCCTGGAAAGGATTGGAAAATCTGTTTACAGACTGTTGCTATCTGATCAGATGCCTGACGTGCATAATGTATTTCACGTATCCACTTTGAGGAAGTGGATATCTGACTCTGAAAAGAAAGTGTCTGCTGATCAGGTTGAGATTCAGGAGAATCTGAGTTATAAGGAAGAACCCGAGTGGATTCTAGCTTATGACGTACGCAAGTTGAGAAGTAAAGAGATTCCGATGGTTAAGGTACAGTGGAAGCACCAAACTGCACGAGAAGCGACTTGGGAGAAAGAGTCTGACATGAGGAGGTTGTATCCGTATCTGTTTTAACTGAGTTTTGGATTGGCAATGTCGAGGACGATATTTTTCTGAAGTTGGGGAGATTGTAAGGACCATTTTGCTTCCAGGTTCGTCCAGGACGAAATTGGATCATCCGGGATGATCGGTACAGGTTGTGCAGAAAAGTATGTTTGGCTGACTGGTTCGTCTGGATGAAATGGGGATCGTCTGGACGAAAATTTTCCAGAGCCCGGTCGTCTGGGACGATAATTAAATTTCGTCTGGACGAAATTGTCCTGAGCATGGATCGTCCGGGACGAAGTTGCGATCGTCCGGGACGATCAGTCTGGATATATATAGAAATGAGATATTTTTGGAAGAGAGAGAATGACCAGGAGAGAGAAAAACGAAGGAAAAGAAAGAAAAGTTGATTTTCGGGCGACGTCGGTCTGTTTTCGTCCGTTGTGACAGTTCAAGAAATTGGTGTACGCAAGGTAAGGCACATTCCGCCTTTCTCAATTTTCAGAACGGTGAAGTTTGAACGAAAATTCTGTCCATATTTTTGTTTTTGTTAGCGAATTTCGTCCGTATTTTCCGATTGATTCAGTTTTTACCGCGTAACTTTTGATATGTTTCTGAGGTGCCGAGTGCGAACATTTTGATTATTTTCTGGAAAGTTTTGACCGGGTAATTTTGATTCCGTGGTGTTTTCTTTCGACTGCTATTTTTGATGATGTCTAAAAATGTTGTGGCAGTAGAATAAAAGTCTTATATTATTGCTGTGAATGTTCTATGGTAATTTGGTAAATTTTGATTCTGTCAATTTTGTGTAAATTCCGTATACTGCCGTTATGCTGCCGGATTTTCGTACGATTTTCTGAAATTGTCCGGATTTATTTTGAAATGATATGTTATGCTTGTGTGCTATAAAAAGGGAGGTATAAGGGGTCAGGATTCTGTGAGATCCTGTCTGTGTCAGGGAAAAATCTGAAATGAGCTCTGAAATCTGAAAATAAGTTCTGTTCCGGATCCGATGATATCTGGTGCTATAAGCACATCTGTTCTGGTGCCATGAGCACAAAGTGAGGCATAAGGGGCCAGAATCTGAGAGATTCTGTCAGTGTCTGGGAAGGGAGGCATAAAGGGCCAGAATCCGTTGAGATTCTGTCAGTGTCAGGGAATCTGTTATGTCTTTTGATTTGTTCTGAAATGATATGCTTTCCAATTTCCGTATGATATAATTCGATCTGTCTGTATGATTATGATTCTGATACGATTCTGACACGCTTCTGTTATGTTATGAGCTGTTCTGATATGATTCGATGTTGATTTTCTGTACGATTCTATCTATTCTGATATGAACGCTGATCTGATATGATTTAATCTGATTTCTGATTTTTGGTACGTTCTGTCAGTTCTGATGTGATGTATTTCTGTTCTGTTGATTTGTACGATTCTGATTCTGGTCTGATTTGATATACAATTCTGTTCCGATTTCTGTTCCGATTTCTGTCTGAGGTGTCTTATGTGGACTCTGAGGATTTTGATTGGAGGTTTGATGTCTTACTGAGCTGTTGTAGCTCATCCTTGTTTTCTGCGTGGTTTTCAGGTTCTGGGAAGGGGAAAGAAGTCCAGGAATAGGAGTTCAGAGTCTGATTCCGTATATGTATCTTTTGTACTTTTGATTTTTATACAGTCATGGCTTTTCGGTTCTATCTTTCTTTCTGTCTGAAAGCCATGATCCGTATTTGTATATGTTTCACTTTTGGATGAATGAAAAGATAGAAGATCTATTCCGCTGCATTGGATTTTTTTATAGTAGCTCTGTGTGTCTGTGATTGTGTAAATATTTGGAAGAAAGTTCTGAAACAAATTCCAAAGCCAGATCCTGGAATCAGCTCAGTCCGAATTTGTTTTGGTGGTCGCGACCCGATGCGAGCGGGATCCGTCCCAGTCGGGTTGGGTCGTGACACTAGGAGAGTGTGAAAGGACGAAGGGTTCTCTGCCCACACTAGAAGAGTGTGAAAGGACGAAGGGTTCTCTGCCTACACCGAGAGAGTGTGAAAGGAAGGACAGTTTTCTACCAACACTGGGGATAGTGTAAAAGGATGACAGTTCTATGCCACACCGGATAGTGGTGAAAAGAGTTTTGTAAAGGCTTCTCCACCTTACAGTGGGTGCAAAAGGAGAGTCACTAGTGGTACTAGTGCAATACTCAAAGGGTGCCTCCGGAGAGTGGATGTAGGTCGTGTTTGATCGAACCACTATAAATCTTGTGTCATTTATTTTTTGCTGCTTTTTATTTTCTTCTTTACTATTTTAAAATTGTGGTTGAAAAATTATTTCTACAAAATTCATTAAAGTTTATTTTCCATATAAAATCTTCAAAAGAGGGATTAAATTTTAAATTACCAATTCACCCCCCTCTTTGGTTAGCCGCTGGGACAAAAGCTTAGGATTACAACCTAATTTATAGTAAATAAGTTTTAATAAAATTGACCAAGCCAGGCCCTAAGACCCATCCCATTCAATTTAATGGATCAAACCAAGTCTATTAAGCCTAGACTTAAGCACTAGGTCAACCTGGTTGAGTAAGTCAACCTAGGTTGACCCAAATGCTCTCCATTTAATTTAAAATTACTTTTATTGCTTCCTTTGCTCAATTCTCTCCCCCTTGGACTCAGTGGTTCAGACTTGACCCATTGGGGCCTAGCCCATGCCCTAAGTCAACCTAGTTGACCAGGTCAACCCAGGTTAACCCATTAAGCTTGGTTGAGCCCAAATCAATTTCAAATCAATTCAAACCCTTCATTGGGCCCAAACCCTCACTTATTTGACATAATTGACCAAGTTAACCAAGTCAAGCTTTGAATTGGTCAACCCAATACTTATTAGGTCAAATTGACCTATTTAGGTCATTTTAAATCCATTCAATGCATTAAAATCATTCCAAATCATCCCTTGAGCAAAATCTCATTCTAATTATCTCCACTCCCTCCTAATTAGCTCTAGATCTAATCATAGCCATCAATGATAGGCTTAGGACTATAAATATGTTAATTAGGGTTGATGTTAGGGATGTTTGCTTTTGCTCTTTCTCCAACTCTCCTTAACTTGAGATTTTTAATTATGGGTTATATTAGGGTTGATGTTAGAGATGTTAAAATTAAAAGAGCATGTCCAAGTGTGATTGTCAATGTGTACCTTACTCTTTATATACATACTTCTTGGGATTTTCTATTTTTAACTTCTTAGAATAACCATGCAGAAGAGCCTAGATTTTTTTAATGAAATAATTTGATGTAAAGTATCAAATTATGAAATTCTTAAAAAATGAGATATTTTAAACACTAGGTACCGAAAGGGAGTAAGAAAGACCCCTCATAGGGAGTTTCTTTCTCATTTGGATACTCTTCTGAAGGACAAGCTCTACAAAGACAATTCGAAGGAAATTGATCTGGAGGAAGATGATCCCCTCGAAGATAGAGACTTAAAGATGAAATGCCTTACTTTTAAGACTTATGTCATTCAATAGGATTAGAATCCAGATTGTTGTCAGTGGGGCCTGACCACCATTATTTTTCTACAGATTATGGGTTATATTTATATGGTACTTGTCATGAACATTTTCTTTACTTTGGTGATTTATTTATATTGATGTGTTTACTATTAATTATGTAGTAAAAATTGCCAACTTTTCTTAAGTTTCTTTCTTACATGTGCATGGCTTGATTTCATTATGCTTTTTAAGGACAAAAAATCTTTTCTACTAACAACTAAAAATTAATATTTTTTATGAATTAAATAACATAGAAACTTAACAACCTAAAAAATACTCGAAATCATACGGGGTCGCATGCATATTATTATACTTATCTTCTCCCTTATTATAATACACTTTTCCGCCTACGGGTAGAGTCCAGATAATATAGCATATGAGGATAAGGTGTTGGACCTGGGAAAGTCAAGTCTTTCTAAAAAAATTATTTTTATAAGCCTTTTTAATGTTTATGCATTTCTAGTTTGGAGATCTTTTAACTAACATTCATTACATTAGAAACTAACTAATATCAAATTTTAATTGCATTAGCCATAGGAAAATTCATTCTAAATAAGTCTATGCCATCTAAAAAACTCTTTAGACGTCAGCCTTACTTTTAAGAACTGAGCTACATACCCATCTTTTATAAAGACAGGACAACATAAATTTTATACGCTTAGGTGGTTAATTGTCTTTCCTTTTAAGGCATGATATAAGTCCAGGATGTATTAGTTAGGACACTAGTATTAGTGTTGGGTGTATAACACTAAACTAATTCTAGATTTAAGATTTAAGATTACTACATTCAGTGTCTCGTAGTACGTATCATCGGTGGGTATGTTTCCTATTATTTAGGGACTATAAATCCTTCCTATCTATGTCACATGGATGATGCCACCTTTATCTTTCTCTTTTGTATGCTTTGGGTACATTATTTATTTTTCTCCAATTTTTTCTCAGTTCCTTAGTCCCTTCGGGTGTTAGTTTAATCCATATGTGTTGACTAAGACAAATTAAACCCTTTCTTCTCTTTAAGTAGGAACTTCCTAGTCTCTGCCCTCTATGCAAATACTCTTTTGGAAAATAATGAATTCTTAATTGAGACTATTCTCAGGCTCCAGCTTGAGATATAATTAAACATGGGGGCTTGTGCCCGTGGGAAACAAAATTCCACCATCAAATAAGTCCACTTGAGCTAATGTATCAGGTGGGGGAACTCATTGTTTTGATCATGTCATGCATATTATTGCCCATCATGGTGCATTGGTAAGTGCCACTATCCTCAATGGTTAATTGTATGTGCGGTCTAATAAGCCCTTCCATTGGCCCACTTGCAAAGAGCATAAAGGCATGCTATTGTCTGGTCCTTCAGGATGGTGTGATCGTATCTCCTCTACACTCTGTCCCTCACACAACTTATCCCTTTTGGAGGTCTACATTATTAAGTTGAATTGGCAGTTCCCTCTGGTTTAGGCTAGTTTAATGCTAAAGTGGTTGTTCATTTTGAAAAATCAGTTCCTGATTCAACCAATTGAACCGACCGGTCTGCTCATGTTTATAAATCACTAGAATAAACATCAAGTAATCAAAGAATCACATTATTTAAGTTTCACTTTATATTGTTTTTAAAAAATAATTAATGAAGAATATCCTAATAAAAAGAGTATATGTGTTATATATCTTATTTAGTATTAAAAAAATTATGGTTGTGAAGTTTGCATTTATTGTCTTAATTTTATACAAAGATTTCATATGCACAAATAAAATTCATAAGTGATAATAATTTTTTTATGTAGAAAATTCAAAGGAAGGGAAACAAATCATGGGATGTGACCTAATTGAATGAATCCATTAAATAATAGAAGATATGATAATCATCACTTCATCATAATTGAACAATATAAGATTATATACAAATGAGAACAATTTTTAATTCATATTATAAGAATTGCAAATATAAAAAGAAGTGGAGAGTTATAATGCTCAATAATATGATTTGATGTTAATTGTTAATCAAATAATAATTATCTGATAATAGAAGGTAAGTAATGGTGGTTGTTAGTGGTTATCATCGAAAAAAGTAAGATTTCTTTAGCTGTCTCAACTCTTGAAATTTTTTTCCCAAAGTTCTATTTATAGCAAATTCAAAAGGGGCATAATTCAGCTAGAATTAACAAATCTTCATTGAATGATCTATATTAATTATTATAATAAAATCTTCTATTACTGTCAGATTTTTTTTGACTAATTTAAATACTCTTGTAAAAGCGGCAGATGAACCAACAGATATTTTGCCGATAGTTTACGACATAAATCTGACATATTTTTCACTGTTATTTTACTGACGCATATTTTGCCTGATAACTCGCCAATTTTTATAATTTTTTGGTGTATTTTTTGACAAAAATGTCTATCATAAATTGTGCCGGCTTACTTAAAGCCAACAAAACTTTTCTGATGAAACTTTTCTGGTGTATTTTCCATCGGTACTGTTACCGTCAAAAACTTTACCAAAAATTTGATGGAGAAAGCCTTATTTTGTTGCTCCATTATCTTTCTTCTTATTTTCTTTTGTCCTCATTTTGGTTCGCTTCTCACACATCCGACACCTGTGTCGACGCCGCCTCCATCGAGATCATTCTATTACTGATGTTCACCGCCGACCTTGCCCATGTTTTCCACCAACCTTGATCACTTTCATTGCTGTCCTTATCAAAATTGGATGCCTCCATTGTTGACATTCGCTACCTTATTTGTGGAAAATACGCCTTAAGTTTTTCATTTTTGTCATGGATGTTCTTGATAGACATTTGCAAGAGATTTTACCATGGTTTATGCATTTTGTTGATGATATTCTTCTTGTTGATGAGTCTAAAGAGGGAGTTGATGTGTATATTTTTAGTTAAGATTAGAATGCTCTTCTAGAATGAGATTAGAATGCTCTTATAGAATTTACTCTTAGAGATAAGATATGAAACTAGCACAAACATGAAAATGTTGGAGAAGCTCCTATGGAAGATAATATTATAGAGAGTGAGAAATTTGCCTTAGATTATATTATCATGTAAACTACGTTTTAACATGTCAAGAAAATCAATAAATCCATTAAAAATATCTCCAGCACAAACTACATTTTCACACAGGTACCTAGCCCCTTGAAGACCTTTACACACCTTTCTTGGCATGGTAGAATTAAAGACCATGGCTATGGTGTTACCTGACACCAATCGTACACATCTTTCTTAATATGGAGGGCATGTTATGACTCTTGCATTTCTCCTAAATGGGGGAGACGCTGGAAGGCCATAAATTTTTTCTTTGATAGGGGACCTATGTGAAATAACACTATTTGATTTATAAATAATATTAAAATCCATCTATTTTTCTTCAATAGATGTTACAATAATTGAAAGTTTGTTAGGGATGTTAAGCCCTTATGAACTAGCCCAAGGCTAACCAAGAAGGGGGGGGGGGGGATTACTATTTTAAAAAATTATTCTGAATCAAAACATAATCACAAACCAAAAATCACCACAATGAAAATAAAAATGCAGAAGAAATAAATGCAGAAGATTAATAAGAAAAGAACACATAAATTTATAGTGGTTTAGTCAACTCGACCTACGTCCACTCCCTAGAGGCACCCTCCGGGTATTGCACTAAACAATGTGACTCTCCTTTTGTTCCCACAGCAAGACAAAGAAGCCCTGATCACAAAAACTCCTTTCGTCCGACCTTAGCGAGGCAGAGAACCCAACTCCTTTTGCTTCCTCCTGAAGCAGGCAGAAAACCTTGATCGATTGCTGAAGAAGACCTCTCTCAACCCTCCAAGGATAAGAGACTCTAGTAAAAGAAGAAGAAGTGGAACAATGCTTGGAGCAACCCTTTTGAAACTCCATCATAAGCTCCCCCTCATAAAATTCTCTCTCTCTCTCTCTCCCTCTCCCTCTCCTCTAGACTTTCTCAGGTCAAGACAGCAGTAAAAGATTACGTCTATGGTAGAGCAAGAGATCTTAAATAGAAGAGCTTTGGAATAGCTCTTATTTTATACAAACCGACTTTATCATCTAGATCGATAGGGGTATCAGCCTAGCCAATCAGCATAAATTTTGCTTAATCAGCCCGGTTGGTTTGGGATGATTGGAGTAACTTTGGTCACATTGTCCTGGACGATAGAATATCGTCCTGTCCGATTAGTTTAAATCTAAGGAAAATTGTCCTGAACATCGCCCTGAATAGAAGTAGGCTAATATCAATCGTCCACGCCATCGTCCCGGACGATTAGATCATGAAATCAACCTTAATTGCTTTCCTTAATTATCAGATTAATTTAAGCATAATTGTGCTGCATCATCCAGGCTGATAGCATATCGTCCTAGATGTTGTCCTAAAATAAAGAATACCTAAATAAATCATGGCGATTGATTCTCTCTGATTTGAGCCTATTGTCCCGGGCGATACAATATCGTATAGGTTGATCTACTTAATGATGGCTGCCTTAACCATGATACCCTGATTAGGGTTTCTGTTTTTGAACCGATCGTCCAGACCAATATAAATCTCGGCCCGACCGATGTTGCCAAAAATATTAAACTCTAAGAAACAGTCAAAAATTTTTCCAAGGTGTGTGTGCGCAAGGTTACTTAGCATTATGAACCACATCTTTTACAATAGACTCAAGAAAAGGAAAAGTGTACAAAGTGACTCAGACTTAGTATACCCAATCTTGAGCTGGTTCTAATTACCGTCTGATCTTGTGGACCTGGAATGTTAGTAGGCAATAAAGTCGTAGAGAAACAAGAGTGTTTGCTATCATCAAAATCACAATCCATGAAAATAGGTTCACAACATTAATAACTAATATAATCATATTATATATAGATTATATTATGGATATAAAAAATTATAGAAGTTAGATGTATAATCGATTCGTAAGGATGAAATAAATTAATAAATGAGTTGATTAAAAGGTGATTTTTTTTTCATTTAGACAGCTTGTCAACTGCTCAGCTTCATCTTAGATGGAAAGTTTAGATACTCATATTCTAAATATAAAAAAATCAAGAAAACTTAAGCCTAGATGATATAACTGGTTCTCATGGTGAGAATGAGCCTCATTTTGATTCTTGATGCGACCAATTTACAAGTTTTAATATAACTGATGAAGAAAATATCTGACCCGATCTTGAGGACTTAATTCATGATGCAATTGAAGCATAATTTAAACAATATACATAAGAGTTACTTAATAAAAAGACACGTTATTTTCAAAATATTTTGCATATTTCTAAAAACTAATATAAAATGGGTTCACCACTTACTCAAAATTATGTATTGATGTAAAGATGTTAAACATCAAAGGAAGAATATAATGTCCCTCGTAAATATTTTAATCAACTAATTGGTCTACTTAAGAAAGTCAACCTGACATATAACATAATTCTTACATATTTATATCGGATTAAGAAGTTTATTTTCAAACTTGATTTAAAATACACAAAGATAAATTATTGTGTCAATGGATGTAGTTATATTTTAAAGAAGATTAATTAGATATTACATGTCGTCATTGTAATGCACCAAGATTTAAACCAAAGTTTTGAAGAAAAAGAAAGCCGAAGGAAGTACCCTTTAGTAGGATATTTTACTTACCCATAATTCCTATACCACAATGGTTATATACATCTATATGATATGCTGCACATATGAGATGACATAATGAACATATTTTATAAAAAGGTGTTATTACATATCTATTAGAAGCAGAAGCCAAAAAACAATTTGATCTTACACATCCCACATTTGCCATAGAATAAAAAAATGTATGATTATGTTTATGCATAGATGGTTTTACTCAATTTAGTCAATCCGCTTCATCTTACTTATGTTGGCTCGTGATACTCACCCCTTACAATCTATTCCTAAAGTTGTGTATGACTACTCCTTACATATTTTTGATGCTTATCATTCTAGGGCTACATAATCCAAAAGTAAAGATGGATATATTCTTATAACTATTAATTGATGATTTAAATTTATTATTGGAAGAGGGAGTAAGTATATATGATATCTCCATTAAATAAAACTTCATAATGTGGGAAGTGTTACTTTAAACACTTATAATTTTCTTGCATATGTTATGCACTCATGTTAGAACACTTACGATAAGTTAGCTTATCTATATTATTTAGAATATATACAGTCAATCACTTTAAAATATGGAGGGAAGAATATTTGGTTCTACTATTACCACATGTTCTTACCTACAAGACATCCTTTCAAGCGAAATAAAGATGCCTTTGTTAAAAATAAAATAGTGATGTCACAGCCTCCTCCTATATTAACTTGTGAAGAAATGTTTAAAAGAGTAAGGTTTATGCACACAATATTAGATTCTCTAACATTAGCTGATTATAAATTATCAAGATATGGTGTCAACCACAATTGGACTAAGAAAAGTATTTTTTGGTTATCGTCATATTACAGGACAAACTTGATAAATATAACTTGGACGTGATACATATAGAGAAAAATATATTTTATAACATTTTCAATATATTCATGGATATCAAAGATAAATTTAATATAACTTGGATGTGATATATATAGTGAAAATATATTTTATAATATTTTTAGCACAGTCATAGATATCAAAGATAAAACCAAAAATAATATAAAATAAGGATGAACTTAAAGGAGATTTGTAGGAGAAAAGAATTAGAGTTAAAAGATGATAAAAAAAAAACTTTTCAAACTAAATGCTCCTTTCATCCTAACTTTAAAGCAGAGACAAGTAATTTGTGAATGATTGAAAACTCTACAGGTGCTTGATGGGTATTATTCCAATCTAAGTAGATGTGTTGATATAAAATTATGGAGATTTTTTAGATTTAAAAGTCTTGAATGTTATATCTTCATCCAACATCTACTACCAACTAACTTTACCGTTCTGCCATATCAAAATTCAAAGACCTTGATCAAGCTAAGTATCTTCTTTAAAGATTTGTGTTCTTCACAACTAAATGTAGAGCACTTGATTCTTATGGAGCAGGATATTCCTTTTATTATGTATAAACTTGAGAATATATTATATCAAGTATTTTTTGACTCTATAGAGCATCTATCCTTGCATTTACTATATAAGGCTACAGTAAATGGACTTATTTAGTATCAGTAGAAGTATCCTTTTGAGAGGTATTTAAATAAACTTAAAAAGACTACTAAGAATAAAACACATCCTGAAAGCTCAATTTATGAAGCATATTTAATGTACAAGACAACTCAATTTTTCTTGTATTACTTTTAAATAGCATCACAATCAAGTAGAAGTATTGTACCTCAAAATATGAATAAATTCTCATATTTATTAGTATTCAATAAAAGTGGTGAACCCACATGCACTTGTACTGTGTGCTATTTGATTGATAAGGAGATGAGAATTTCCATATTATATGTCTTGCTTAACTATGTTGAAGTTGAGTCATATCTCAAGTAAGTATGACTTAGCTTGTTTATACATTTGTTACTCATAAATTTAATCTAAATCTTAAAGTTTTTAGGAGTTTCATTGATAGTTTGAGTACATTAGAACCAGCAGAAGCCCAAAAGATAATAAAAATATAATTTCCTAATTGGTTTAAAAATATGATATATATTTCAACAATTCATTTCTACTAATTTATCTTAAGTATTTAATACTATGGTTAATAAATATGCTAATAATATATTTTATCTATTAATTAAGTGCACACTCAAGACAGTGATTTGTAATATCCTGGGTTACTTGATTTAGCTTGGGAACCAAATAGATTAGTGATATGTTATCCTTTTTTTTTTTGTTAATGACTATAAATTCCAAACAAAATTTTTGTATGAATATAGGAAGATAAATAATTCTTTTATTTGTGTAAGAGGGAACACCCATATATATGATGAGTCTGAGTACTAAGGGGTATTACAAGAAATATTACAGTTGGAATATCCAGGTCACAGAAATAATGTGTATCAATTCAATTATGATTAGTTTGATCCAGTACAGAACAAATGTACAAGAATACATCCATTTTATGGTATAATAGAAGTAAAGCGAGATAAGATATATCTAAAGTTTGACCCATTCATCATTACTAGTAAGGCATGCCAATTCTATTTTGGTAAGTATTTGAGTAGATTATGAGGTAAACATGATTGGCTCATATTTATGAAGACCAAACCAAAAAGAGTAATTGAGAAAACCACTTTAATATCATCAGCATATCAAGAAGATTTTATGTTAAACTTAAATAATCTTGCTAACGATGTGGATGATCAAATTATTATTAATGAGACTAAGTTATAGTTAAAGAAAGTAGATTTAATCATAGATGAATATCGTGAGGAATCTGATAGTGATTGAGATGTTTTATCATATGAAAATGAATCAATAAATGATGAGTAAAAATAAGGTAAATGATTTTTGATAATATGGTTTAGTTGAACAGCATGTTAATAGTTATTTTTTTTATTTTTTTTATTTTTTTACTTCATTTATTTAATTATTGTACTATTGTATATTAAGCATTTATTATAATTTATGTTGCTAATATTTCTTAATTTTTTTTGTAAATGGATTTAAATGATGATCATCACAAATTATTGATAAATTTTTTTTAGTTGGCACAACAAGAAGATGACTAGTGACCCATCCAGTAGGTTTGCACATACTATGGGAATCTCTTCATCTCAACCTGCCACTCAGAGTAAGCCTAGCCCTCCTTTACTTACTCTTTCAGCTAGTAGCCTACAGTTCTACTCACCGGATCCCTACTTTCCTTCGTTAGATGCCACACAGAGTACTTCCTTCTACCCTTACTATCCACCCCCACTTTCTCATGATGGCCCTCCTACTTATCCATATCCACCATATGTCCCACCATACTACCCCCCTCTACCTCTTCAGCCTGCTGTAAGTGGACCTTTTACCCTAGCTGCATTAGAGCAAGAAATAGAGAGCTGCATGTTGATTGAACCTGATGATGACACATAGATGTACTTTTTTATATTGTTAATATGCAAATAAAATTGAATAAATATTTTTCTCATCCAATATATATATTTGTAGGTTTCATCCGTCAAAACAATTGATGCATAAAATAAAGGACATAATACAAAGCATGTATGGTGCTCCTTATATTTCTTAAAATAAAGTAAAAAAATAAATATGGGACATATGGTTTAGAGAGTTTAAGATTAGTTATTATACAAATATGTTTTATATTATATCTTTTTTATTTAAGCTAACAAAAATATAAATATTATATATTGTATATTTTTAACGTAGAAAAAGTTTTATTGGCTGCTCCAGCACAATGATCAAATTAAAAAAAAAATTGAGAAGCATGGTCGACTCACATGTGAGACATGTTTATAGGTATTAGAAAGTCAAGCAAACAACCACTCTGGATTGGTGAGAGTGTATGGGCTGAGTTGATAAGTGTTTGGGGTAGCGTAGAGTATATGAGGAGGGACTAGAATAGACATAATAGAGCTTCTGATGTTTGGGAAATATTTAGTTCCCTTCATACTAAGGGTTTAGTTCCACATACTTAGCACATGTGACATTTTGTAAAGAATTTTAAAAGATTTTAAAATTTTACTTTAATATGAATACTAATGTATGTATATTATAGAAAGAGGTGCTGGGTAGTAGAGCCTTGTATTGGTACCCATACCCACACCCACCCATATACCCACTCATACCCAATGGGTATGGTTGGGTATAGGTGGGTATGCCTATGTCCATAGCCTTGTAGGTGGGTATGGATGGGTACTCCACATCGGGGGATAAATCAATTTACATTACTAATCACTGTATATCTTATATTACTATAATCCTCATTATGTAGTCTGCAACACTTAACCACACTGCAACAATGATAAATTCTGATATGTGGTTTGAAAGTTTGCAATCAGAGCAAAGGGCAACAAGCCTCAAGGCCATCAATTCGTGGTAGACTGCGTTAAAAAAATTGAGAAGTGGGTGGGTATAAGTGGGTACAACATCCTGAAAGACATAATGGGTGTGCGAATCCCGTCTGAGTAAAGCTTGGGTACCTAATGGGTACCCAACAAGAACCCCATATAGGGCTTTGCTGGGTAATGAACTGACCCCTATTGAATTGCATAGTCATACCCACTGGTGGTAGGAGAACCACTAATGGGTTGATGAGGGAACAAGAAAAGCCTATGTAAATATATAAGTTTAATATTTTTTATGTCGTGTCTAAATTGTTTAAATTTTTATTTACTTTTGATACGTCATCTCAAAATTATCTTGATCGGGAACAAATCTCGAGGCAAAAGCTAGTTGGAAACTTCAAAAATTAATTTTGGGAGCATATGAACTCCGATTTTAGCGAGCTTACTGTCAAACTGAGCGTCTCGGAAATACGAACCCAACGACACAAAGATCAACCCAATCCAAACCCAAATGAGTCTGAATCAAGGGTTCAAAGCGTTGTTGGAAGGTTTAAACTGCAATTTGAGTTACCAAACGGTCTCCGATTTTGACGAGCTTATACTCGAATCGAACGGCTCGACGAGACGAATCCAACGAGCCCAAGATCATCAAATTCCGACATCATTAAGGCCTTCAAAGCTCCAACGAATGATGCATGATCAAAGGATTCTATATCGGCCGTCCATTCAAACCACTCCCTGTTCGCCCTTGATCTCACGCCTATTTACGGGCTATGCCACTCCAGAAAAACTATAAATAGATCCCTCATTCTACACCAAGGGGACTCAAGTGAAGAGAGAGAAGAAGAAGAGGAGAAAGGGGAAAAGGAGATTCTTCACCTCCTCGACCACCGCCGGAGCTCTTCCTGCCGCCTGAAGACACCGGAACTCTGCCGGATTTTCAGGAAACGCAGGAATTCTGCACAACTTCCACGTGATGCTGAAATCCTTTCCAATTAACAACAGAGTTCCCTCCTGACGTCGAAACTCCGCCCAAGTGAAGCCGGAGTTCTCCTCTGCCACCAAAGGCATCGGACCTCTACCCGACGTCGGACCTTCACTCTTCGCCAAGTTTCTACCCGACGCCGAACTTCTACCGGTTATCGAACTTCGTTGGACGTCTATGCGAAGATGCATTTCTTTCCATTACTGGACATCTACCTGATGCTGTTCTACTGATCTTCGTCGTCAGACTACAGTCCTTCCGACCTCTATCGCCAGCCGACTACGGTCCTCCTGACTTACGTCGCCCGCCGACTACAGTCTTTCCGATATCCATTGCCCGTTGAATACGGTCTGTTGCAAATATACTTTTTCATGGCTTATGTTTTGATGATTGACAAACACTATTTCTATTGGACTGCTTGTTGCTTTTAACTTTTCAGGAATCGAAGATCGGACTATCAAGAAGAAGCCAGTTCAGGATTGCATAGGTTTAGGGTTGAGTCAGTCTGTACTTTTGTTTTTCACTTCTTGAGTCTACTTATAATGGTCAAAGAGACAGATGCTAAGTAACCCTTCACACACACGCTTGAGAGACTTAGAATTTCTATTTTTACTCATATCGGCCAGGACGATTTTTTGGTCGGCCTGGACGATCAGGCTTAAAACAGAAAGTCTAAATAAGGACTCTTAATTAAGGCAGCCGACATTAACATATCGGCCTGGACGATACGTGTATCGGCCAGGACGATAAGCTCAAAATAGAAAGAAGTTGCCGCCATAGACAATTAAGGTATACTGTATTTTTAAATTAACGGCCAGGACGATCCTTGGATTGGCCTGGACGATATTCACAAATTATGCCATAATTGTTCAGGAAATCAAGGGAGTAATTAAGGATGATTGATACAATTATATCATCCTGGACGATCACAGTATCGGCCAGGACGATCCAGTCAAAAACCTTAAGTTACTTCAGGACGATAAGTATCGCCCAGCTCGTATCCAGGGCTATTGTTAGGACGATTTTCCTCTGATTTGAACTGATCGGCCAGGACGATCGTGAGATCGGCCTGGACGATAAAGCCAATTTTTAATCATCCTGCTTTGCATCTAGGGCGATGGTCTGGCCGATCTTCATTGATTTGTACTGATCGGCCAGGCCGATGTCCATATCGGCCTGGACGATATAGTCAGCAACTTGCAATTAATGAGCTCCTTTGAAGCTCTTCTATTTAAGAGCTCTTGTTCAACATTTTTCAAGACCTTTGGCTGCTGCCTTGACCTGAGATAACCTTGAGGAGAGAAAGAGAGAGAGGGAGAGAGAGAGGATCTTGTGAGGGGGAGCTTGTGAGGGGATTCACAAGGGTTGCTTCAAGGATCGCTCTGCTTGTTCTTCGTCTAGAGTTTCTCGTCCGTGGCAGGGTCGGTAGAGGTAAGGAGTTAGCTTTTGGTTGTGGTTCTCTGCCAGCTTCAGGAGGAAGCAAAAGGAGGTAGGTTCTCTGCCTTGCCAGGTGTGGCAAAAAGGAGGTTCTTGTGAGAGCTTCTCCGCCTAGCCGTGGGGGCTAAAGGAGAGTCACGTTTTGTAGTGCAATACTTGGACGGTGCCTCCAATGAGTGGACGTAGGTTGAGTTGACCGAACCACTATAAATTTATATGTTCTTATTTCTGCTTCCGCACTTTTATTTCAGCATCGTTGTTTTTCTGTGGTGATTTTGGTTTGTGATTTTTTTTCTTTGAGAAAAGAAATTTTTAATTACCAATTCACCCCCCCTCTTGATTAGCTTGGGCCAGTTCTATATGGCTTAACATCCCTAACAAACTTTCAAATGATATCAGAGCACTTTCTAGTGTCATCTGAGCACTTTCAAGTGGTATTAGAGCAGGATTCGAATATTTAAGTTTAAAAACTTTTTGAATTTAATCCATGCTAACCTTGGGAATCGTAACACTATGGAAGGGTAGTCTATTACCTGACCTCCCCTGTTCGATAACCTACCTTTTGATTTTTGGAAAACTCGCATGTCAACGTTTTTACAATCTACTGATTATCGCATGTGGATGCTTATTCAAGAAGGTTATTCTCCACCTTCTCGTGAAATTAATGGTGTTAAAATTGAAATTGCTTTTACTGAATGGACTTTTAATGAACGAGATTTAGCTCAATTAAATGCGAAATGTTTGAACTATTTTTTCTGTGCTTTGAAATCTGAGGATTACATGCATGTTTCAACTTGCAAAACTGGTAAAGAAATTTGGGATAAATTGTGCATCACTTATGAAGGTACTAATGAAGTTAAACAATCCCGTTTGAACTTTCTCTTGCATGACTACGAACTTTTTCGTTTGAAAACTCATGAATCGATTTCTGACATGTACACTAGGTTTACTTAGATAGTTACTTCATTGCATGCACTAGGAAAGGAACTTTCGAATTATGAAAAAGTTAACAAGATTTTGAGATGCTTGCCTTCGTCTTATGATGCAAAAATTACTGCCATCACTGAATCTAAAGATTTGAACACCTATTATATTGATAACTTACTTGGCTCACTCATTGCCTACGAGCAAGGGGTGAATCAAAGAAATCTTGATGCATGTGAGAAGAAAAAGGAGAAAATAATTGCATTAAAGGTGCATAAATTGGATTCTTAATCTTCCAGGTCTGAAAGCGATGAAGTTGCCTTCATTACAAGACAATTCAAAAGCTTTCTAAGGAAGAAACAAAAGCATCATCAAAGTTAGAGAAAAGGTAAGGATCATAAACATATTAAATGATCTTCTGATGTTGTTTGTTTTGAATGCAGGAAACCTGGACATGTGAGAGCCGATTGCCCTACACTTCAAGATCATTTAATCAAATAAAAGGAAAAAGGTGAGGAGAAAGTCAAGTCTAGGAAGGACAAGAAGAAAAACCAAAGGAGCTTTTAGGCAGAATCTGGTACTGACTCCTCTGAGACTGAACTAGAGGAAGAAACTACAAACTTGTGTTTCATGGGAGAAAATCAAAGTGATGAGGAAGAGGTATGTAAACCAACCTATGATGAATTGTTTGAAATTTATGAAAAAATCCATGCATCATACAAAAAACTTAAGAAGACTCATGCTAGTCTAAAATTAGAACATTCAAATATACAAAAAGAGCATGAAGTTTTTCTCAAAGATCATGCAACGATTGATTCAAATCACATGGCTCTTTTTGATGAATTTGATGAGTTGAACAAAAAACATTTGGAATTAGTTGATGAACATAATGAATTAAAAGCTTCACACACCTCACTTAAGGTTGATCTTAAGAAATCTAAAGAGATTGAGAAAAATTTGAAGATTGAGAACGATGCATTAAAAGGAACTAACTTGAGGATTCAAAATGATTTTGATACATATAAGAAAAATCGGATGACTTCCACTTTTAATTTTAAGACAGAACCTAGGAAGAGGCATCATAACTCAAATCATTTAAGAAACCCTTTTCCTGGAGATAGATGTTTCTCATGTGGCATGCTAGGACACATCTCATACACGTGCACCATTCACCGTAATACACATTGGGTGTGGAGACCTAAGATGCATGATTCATAGCATACCATATCTGCATTGCACTTTACTCTTCCTAAGAAGGGGCCCAAACCTGTTTGGGTTCCTAAATCTGACTGTTGTTGAGTTTTGCAGGTGTGCTCTCACCAAAGACCTCGTGGGAGCATAGAATAACTGGACATAAGGAGGCTCGTAGCTCAAAATTGCTTAAACTCGCTGCTTTATCACGTGCTTGAAATGTTTAATTTTTGTGTTTCTTTGTGCTACGTTTTGTGCTTACTTGGTGGTAGTCTAGTTTTCGTTGTTTTTATTTTTTTTTGTTTTTATGTGTTCTGTCTTCGCGTTGCTCTTTAAATTTGGTCTTTCATATGATGAATTTTTTTTAAGCCTTTAGATTTTGGAGTTTTAGAGATAGTGTTTAGCTTTTTCTAAATTGGTTAAAAGGAGTAAACTATTGATATTTTCCCTTCTTCTGACCTTATTTAGTGGTATGATTTTCTTCTCTAAACAAAAGTCTAAACTCAGTTTAATCAATGACTTTTTATTTCAGATCTTTTTCTTATCTTACTATTTTAATTTATCTTATGCATAATAGTCAAAGTTTTTAGATATCATTCAAGCTTTTGAAATCTCGCCATTGCATTTATCACATGATTTTGATTTTGTGTTGTGGATTATTCTTCCCTATGTTAGAGAGAGAGCTCATATTCTCTAATATTTGAAGGATATACTCACTACTAAGTTTTTTTTAAGGGTATATTAAAGAGTCTCTAGCTTGCAAGAGTTAAAAAGGAAATAGGCCAATGAAGCCAAATTGAAAAGAAAACTATATACGCAAAAGTGTATCAAAAATCAAAAGATACTCAAAGAGCCAATCAAAATGACAAGAGGCATAAAATGAGCCCACTAAATGCAAGCTATCCTCTCTTTGCTAAAACTCTTAAAACTTAGAGAACTCATAGATTATGTGATGCTTTCAAAGACTTGATTTCATTTTTCCATGATTCAGAAAAATTACTTTGGTTTATTAAATATGAGATATTTTCTTAGTAAACAAGCCTTGAATAGATCTTCTTTGCCTATTTTGTTATTCTGAGTTAGGCCTCTGTTTTCCAAAAGAATTTTGTACCCTGAAGGATGTCCGATCTAGGGTTAACAGAATAAGATATTCTACCTTCTTCTTATTGGGATTTGTTAAACTTCTTGATCTCATGAAACTTTCAGCAGCCACCTCCACCACCTCCATTTGATGATCAGGATCCCTTGTTCTTTTAGTCTGTGCTTTCTGTTGTTTGTTTCCTGTATTTTGTATTTTTCTTTTAGTCGTTTTTTGTTTTTTGGACCCTCTTTTTGTGATGATAAAAGGGGGAGTAGGTGTGGTAGGAAAAAGCTGTTGTAACTTTGATTTTCTAATGAACCTGATTTTTGTTTAAATTTTCCTACTTGTGTTTGTCATCATCAAAAAGGCGGAGATTGTTGCAAATCTATTTTTTCATGGCTTATGTTTTGATGATTGACAAACACTATTTCTCTTGGACTGCTTGTTGCTTCTAACTTTTCAGGAATCGAAGATCGGACGATCAAGAAGAAGTCAGTTCAGGATTGCGTAGGTTTAGGGTTGAGTCAGTCTGTACTTTTGTTTTTCACTTCTTGAGTCTACTAGTAATGGTCAAAGAGACTGATGCTAAGTAACCCTTCACACACACGCTTGAGAGACTTAGAATTTCTATTTTTACTCATATCGGCCAGGACGATTTTTTGATCGGCCTAGACGATCAGGCTTAAAACAGAAAGTCTAAATAAGGACTCTTAATTAAGGCAGCCGACATTAACATATCGGCCTGGATGATACGTATATCGGCCAGGATTATAAGCTCAAAACAGAAAGAAGTTGCCACCATAGATAATTAAGGTATACTGTATTTTTAAATTAACGGACAGGACGATCCTAGGATCGGCCTAGACGATATTCACAAATTATGCCATAATTGTTCAGGAAATCAAGGGAATAATTAAGGATGATTAATACGATCATATCGTCCTGGACGATCGCAGGATCGGCCAGGACGATCTAGTCAAAAACCTTAAGTTACTTCAGGACGATAAGTATCGGTCAGCTCGTATCCAGGGCTATTGTCAGGACAATTTTCCTCTGATTTGAACTGATCGGCCAGGACGATCGTGAGATCGGCCTGGACGATAAAGCTAATTTTTAATCGTCCTGCTTTGCATCTAGGGCGATGGTCTGGCCGATCTTCATTGATTTGTACTGATCGGCCAGGCCGATGTCCATATTGGCCTGGACGATATAGTCGGCAACTTGCAATTAATGAGCTCCTTTGAAGCTCTTCTATTCAAGAGCTCTTGTTCAACGTCTTTCAAGACCTTTGGCTGCTGCCTTGACCTTAGAAGACCTTGAGGAGAGAAAGAGAGAGAGGGAGAGAGAGAGGATCTTGTGAGGGGGAGCTTGTGAGGGGATTCACAAGGGTTGCTTCAAGGATCGCTCTGCTTGTTCTTCGTCTAGAGTTTCTCGTCCGTGGAAGGGTCGGTAGAGGTAAGGAGTTAGCTTTTGGTTGTGGTTCTCTGCCAGCTTCAGGAGGAAATAAAAGGAGGTAGGTTCTCTGCCTTGCCAGGTGTGGCAAAAAGGAGGTTCTTGTGAGGGCTTCTCCGCTTAGCCGTGGGGGCTAAAGGAGAGTCACGTTTTGTAGTGCAATACTTGGAGGGTGCCTCCAAGGAGTGGACGTAGGTCGAGTTGACCGAACCACTATAAATTTCTGTGTTCTTATTTCTGCTTCCGCACTTTTATTTCTGCATCGTTGTTTTTCTGTGGTGATTTTGGTTGGTGATTTTTATTCTTTGAGAAAAGAAATTTTTAATTACCAATTCACCCTCCTCTTAGTTAGTTTGGGACAGTTCTATAGGGCTTAACATCCCTAACAAACTTTCAAGTGGTATCAGAGCACTTTCTAGTGTCATCTGAGCACTTTCACGGTCCTCCTGACTTATGTCGCCCGCCGACTACAGTCTTTTCGACCTTCGACGCCCGCCGACTATGGTCCTCCTGACTTACGTCGCCCGCCGACTATAGTCCTCCGTCGCCAGCTGACTACGGTCCTCCTGACCTACGTCGCCCGCCGACTGCAGTCCATCTAACAAAGCAAACATGTCAATAGTGATTCTTTATATTTACATCATGTAATGTACTCCATAATATGTACATCAAGCTAAGACCTTCCACCAAAGAAGGGCCTCATTTATAATCGACTGCAATGCTAGTGGATTCGTTCAAACTGGGCTAGGCCCCGTGGTTTTTCCCTCTTTTACAGGGGTTTTCCACATAAAAATCTTGGTGTCTCATAAATGCTAGACCCACTCTCCTTATCTGATTGCGTGCTAGATTTTTGTACAATGCTAAGACGTTAAATATGATATTTCTCTACCACCGCGTGTTTGAAAAGTTGCTATTTGAATGATTTATATTTGTGCAAATTATGTAGTTTTGATAATTCCAAACATTATTGTTTAAATGTATAGTTATCTCCTAACAATTTTAGAAGATTTGCACTTGCTCTTGTGTGTACTAACAATTAAGGAAAATCAGACTCCAGACTACGATAACTTCAAATCAAATTCAACATGAGATATTTTTGTTTATTTGAAGTTTGCATTTTCTTTGATTTATTTTTGAAAGAGAGTGATTGTAATTGAGTGAATAAAAATCTTACACACACAAATAAGGAGATCAAAAAATTTTATACTGATCGTACAGGACGATATTTATCGTACTGGACGATCAGTCAGTTATCTCCTATAGAGCACATGGAACGAATAGGAACTTGCTCGAAAAAAAAATTTTCTAAGTCTTATTCGTCCAGGACAAAATTTATTATCGTCCCAGACGATGGGTTCTCTGTAAAATTTTCGTCCAGACGAATTTTATTATCGTACGAGGCGACCAGTGCTCTGGAAAATTTTCGTACAGACGAAATTAATTATCGTACCGGACGATCAGGTCTCTGGAAAATTTTCGTCCAGACGAAAACAAATTATCGTCCGTGGCGATTGGTCCTCTGGAAAATTTTCGTCCAGACGAAATAAATAATCGTCCAGGACGATCGGGTCTCTGGAAAATTTTCGTCCAGACGAACATATTTTCGTCCAAACGATTAACCGACTTAGAACAGTTTTCAGCAGTTTCTAGAACCAACCTAGTAATAACCGTTCGTACTGGACGAACCTAGTTCGTACAGGACGATCAGCTGTACTAAGTCATTTCGTACACATATACAAATTGGGTCGTTTCAGATCGTTTAAGTAAAATCGTCCAGGACAATCCAGGATCGTACAGGACGATCCACTGCGTACAGAATTGGAAACTTGCAGTTTTTGGGCGGTTTTTCTTGTCTTTTACATAAATAGTTCAAATTAGACTGCCACCCAATCTTTTTGTCATTTGATCTTCGTGCCTCTTGAGAGAATATCCAAGGAGAGAGTGGAAGAGAGCATTCAAAGGAGGATTCCTACCATTGGAGCGAGAAGGCTTCACTTGGATTACTAAGGTAAGAGTCTCTACTTGTGAAATTGGATTTCTTCACTCTTTTCTTTCTTTCTTCTAGATTCTTGTGAGAAGATCAGTCAAGGAGATCCGGTTCTCTGCCGACACTTGGAGAGTGTGAACAGCCGAAGGGTTCTCTGCCTACACTTGGAGAGTGTGAACAGTCGTAGGGTTCTCTGCCCACACTAGGAGAGTGTAAAAGGATGACGGTTCTCTGCCAGCACTGTGGATTGTGTAAAAGGACGACGGTTCTCTGCCAGCACTGTGGATTGTGTAAAAAGACGACGGTTCTCTGCCGCACCGGATAGTGGTGAAAAGTGTGTGTTGTAAAGGCTTCTCCGCCTTGCTGAGGGTGCTAAAGGAGAGTCACTTTATGGTATTAGTGCAATACTCAGAGGGTGCCTCTGAGGAGTGGATGTAGGTCTGGTTATAGACCAAACCACTATAAATCTGGTGTCATTTACTTTATTGTTTTTATGTTTCCGCACTTTAAGTTTCAGTTTAAACAACTCTGTGGTTGAAAAACATTTTTCTACAAACTTTAAAAGAAAATCTTATTTCGGTTCAGCTTTATCATTAAGAGGGTTTAAATTTTTTAAAAATACCAATTCACCCCTCTTGGTAGCCGTGGGACATTTACTTAGGCTTAACAACCTAATTACTGGACTCAACAAGTGGTATCAAAGCATAGTTTCAAAATTATAAGTTTGAACTACTTTTTGATTAACGTAGATGGCTACTTTTGGAAACCGAAACACACCTGAGGGTTACTCTATCACTAGACCTCCACTGTTCGACAATATTCCTTTTGATTTTTGAAAAACACGCATGTCTACTTTCTTACAGTCACTTGATTATCGCATGTGGATGCTAGTCCAAGAAGGTTACTCAAAACCAACTAGATTAGTTGATGGAATTAGGGTAGATACACCCTATGCAGATTGGACTATAGAAGAACGTGACTTAGCCTAATTAAATGCGAAATGTTTAAATAGTTTCTTTTGTGCTTTAAAATCTGAAGACTACATGCGAGTTTCCACTTGTAAAAGCGGAAAAGACATATGGGATAGACTTTGTATTACTTATGAAGGGACAAATGAGGTTAAGCAATCAAGACTCAATATCTTGTTACATGACTACGAATTATTTTGCATGAAACCTAATGAATCTATATCTGACATGTACACAAGATTCACTCAAATTGTCACCTCTTTGCATGCACTTGGTAGGGAATTAACTAATGCTGAAATGGTCAATAAGATTCTTCGTTGTTTACCTACTGCATACGATGCTAAAATTACTGCAATTACAGAGTCTAAAGATCTGAACATTTATTCCATTGACAATCTTCTTGGTTCACTCATTGCTTACGAGCAAGGAGTAAGTCAAAGAAAGATTGATGCAGGTGAACCAAGAAAGGATAAGAATATTGCACTAAATGTGGAAGAGTCAGAAAGTGAATACTCACAACCTGAGGATTAAGACGATATTGCACAGATGACTAGACAATTCAGAATCTTTTTAAAGAGGAAGCAGAAGAGACGCCAGCAATGGAATAGAGGTAAGTATAACAGAAATGACAAGGTTTCTAATGAAGTGATTTGTTATGAATGCAGGAAACTAGGTCATATAAAGACTGATTGTCCAAAACTCAAAGCCACTCCTAGCAAGGAGAAGGTAGAGGAGAAACTAATGGTAAAGAAGGGCAAGAAGAAGTTTCAAAAGGCTTTTTGGGCGGACTCAGCTTCAGACTCATCTGAGACTGAAAAAGAAGAAGAAGTCACCAACCTTTGCTTGATGGCAGATAAAGCTGAACAATCAGATCAAGAAGAGGTATGTGATTTAACCTATAATGAATTGTTTGAAGTTTCTGAACACATGCATGATGCATATAGGAAAATAAAAAAGATGCATGCTAGTATAATTTTAGAATTGGAAGAGCTTAATAAGGAACACAAAATCCTTAGGAAAGATCATGCTTTAATTGATAGCAACCACATGAAACTACTTGATGAATATGATGACTTGAATAAAAATTTTTGGGCTGAGGCGATTAGCACTGCATGCTATGTTCTGAATAGGGTGAATGTGAGATCAAATTTGAATAAAACACCCTATGAGTTGCTAAAAGGTAGAACACCAAATTTATCTCATTTGTATGTATTTGGTTGCAAGGTGTTCATACATAATAATGGAAAATCTTATAGAGTATTCAACAAAAGAACTTTAGTCATTGAAGAAAACACACATGTTGTTTTTGATGAATATGGAAACATGAAAGAGCCAAATGTTGTTGAAGAAGAAATTGAAGAAAACTCCCAAAAGATTGATAGATTAAATTTGAAAGAAAATGTGGAAGAAAATTTAGAAAGAGAAGACCCTTTGCCTAGAGATTTGAGATTTTCTAAAAATCACCCAAAGGAATTGATTATAGGTGAACCAAATGAGGGTGTTAGAACTAGGCGTGGATTAAACAAGGAAGTCAATCATTCAGCCTTTATTTCAACTATTGAACCCACTAACATTGATCAAGCACTTTCAGATGAATTTTGGATATTGGCCATGCAAGAAGAGTTAAATCAATTTGTAAGAAATAAAGTTTGGGAACTAACTACAAGGCGAAAAGATCAAAGTGTTGTTGGAACCAAGTGGGTGTTCAAAAATAAAATGAATGACTCAGGAGTAGTCATTAGAAATAAGGCTAGATTAGTAGCTAAGGGGTATAATCAAATTGAATGAATTGATTTTGAGGAAACTTTTGCCCCTGTAGCTAGACTTGAAGCAATTAGGGTTTTACTAGTTTTTGCCTGTTTTAAAGGTTTTAAATTGTTTCAAATGGATGTCAAAAGTGCCTTTTTAAATGGGGTAATTGAGGAAGATGTTTTTTTGTAGAACAACCTCCAGGTTTTAAAAATTCTAAATTTCCAAATCATGTTTTCAAATTAAAAAAGACATTATATGGATTGAAATAGGCACCTAGGGCTTGGTATGAGAGGTTAAGCACCTTCCTACTTGAAAGATCTTTTGAAAAAGGAAGTGTGGATACAACTCTCTTTTTGAGGAAAATTGGAAAGGATATACTTATTGTTCAAGTTTATGTGGATGACATCATCTTTGGATCTTCAAATAAACATCTTTGTGATGATTTTTCTAAAATAATGAGTAGTGAATTTGAAATGAGTCTAATGGGAGATTTAAATTACTTTCTAGGATTTAGCATTAAGCAACTTGAGGAAGGTACTTTTCTTAGTCAAACTAAATATATTAAGGACATCCTCAAAAAATATGAAATGGACAATGCTAAACCTGTTAGTACACCAATGAGTTCTTCAGTTCAGTTGGATAAGGACCTTAAGGGAAAATCTGTTGATCAAAAGAAATTTAGAGGGATAATTGGATCTTTACTTTACTTGACTGCTAGCCTACCAGATATTATGTTCAATGTTTTCTTATGTGCTAGATTTCAATCAGATCCAAAAGAATCACATTTGACAGCAGTGAAAAGGATTTTAAGATATCTACTAGGAACTCAAAACTTAGGAATTTGGTATCCTAAGTTTAGCTCTTCATTTGAAATTATTGGTTATTCAGATTCTGACTTTGCAGGCTGTAGAGTGGATAGGAAAAGCACTTCTGGAACATGTCAATTCATTGGAAATTCATTAGTTTCATGGTCTAGTAGAAAACAAAATTCAGTGGCACTATCTACTGCAGAAGCAGAATACATTGCATTAGGAAGTTGAGTGGCACAAGTACTTTGGTTAAAACAACAGTTGATTGATTTAGGATTAACTATAGGCACTATTCCAATTTATTCTGATAATACTAGTGCTATTTGCATTTCCAAAAATCCTATTCAACATTCTAGAACCAAACATATTGATATAAGGCATCATTTCATAAGGGATCATATATCCAAAGGAGAAATTGAACTCATACATGTTTCAACTGAAAATCAACTTGCAGACATTTTTACAAAACCTTTAGCCTTTGATACCTTCAGTACTTTAAGAACAAGCTTGGTGTTATTGATTTGAATGCTTAAACAAAATGTCTTTGCAACATTGATATTGTTTTTGTTTTGTTTTTTTTTTATTTTGTGAAATTTTGTGTGTTTTGATGAATTGTTTTTGAATTTTTTATTTTGTTTTATGTTTTCTGTGTTTTTGATTTTTTATTAATTTAAAAATTCAAAATTAAAATTTTTTTTTGGAGGAAATCGTCCAGGACGAAATTGGTTTCGTACGGGACGATTTGTGAAGGAACAGTTTGCGCGAATTTTAACCGTTTTGAGAGCAGTTTTTAATTAGATCGTCTGTACGATCTGATGATCGTCCAGGACGAATTTTTTTTTCTCTCAAACGTCGGGACGATTGAATGCAGCGGTTGAGTGGATAAGACAGTTTTTAATATGAACTTCGTCTGTACGAAATTTTCGTTCGTTCAGACGAACATGTGTCGGTTCATTGTAGGGGACGGTTTTCAAGAGTCATTAAAACGATTTACTTTTTGATCGTCTGTACGAAAATATTTTGTCTGTACGATCGGTCAAGTCAAAAAGCCTGTACGAAGGGACGCATCGTAAGTTGTGTTGAATACAAAAAGCCGTTACATTTTGGACGAATTGGATCGTCTGTACGAATTTCTTCTTTCAGACGAACGATAATTTTTCGTCCAGGATGAATATTTTTGTCCAGGACGAACGTATCGTTTTTCTTTAAATATGAAGGCTTTCAATCTTGACAATTACACTTCCAAACCTCATTTTCAATCCCTTTCTACATCAAATCAACAATGGCCTCCTCTAGCAAAAGACAAAAGGTGTTGGTGAAGAAACCAAATAGGAATGCCCCAGACAACTTTCTTTCTAAGGCAAATGAGGAATCTTTTCCTCGTTTTGCATCCGCAAAGATCACTCCCTCTCGCATTCTTATTCAAACTGAGTTGAAATTTCTGGTATTGCACCTCTTCGCCTCAACCCAATTTCAATTCATTCTTTCTCTCGTCCACTTCTACAATAAGCAAACCTACCATTACTTTCTAGCTAACATGAGTTTCAATTCTGACCACTCCACCATTAGTTCTTATGTTTTTAAGCAAAAAGTTGAGATCACCAAGCACGACCTTGGTGCATTTTTAAACTTAAGAATTGAGGGATATAGAGCCCACACCCTAATGTCAGAAACCTCCTTCAAATGGTTTCAAATCAATAGGATGATTAGAGAAATAGGCATAACCTATCATGTTGCTAGAGTCTCCGGTATGACCCAAGATGCCCGAATCATCCAGCATATCCTTAGATCCTCAATTATTCCTAAAGCTGGTGATAGGATTAACATTACCCCTCTCCTTTCTGTTCTAACCTTTTTAATCATGGAAAGACATCCTATTGACGAAGCCCAACTTATCATAGACCATATCTATGGGCTTTCAGAAATAGGACATGCAGAACAGAAGAGGAAGAAGAACATTTCATTAGGACACTTAATCACTTATATTTTGGAAAAGAAATACAACATAATGCATCCTGATGAAGAATATGAAGAGCCAGTTTACTATAATGATGCATCATTCAGATTGCTCTTCAAGGAGGAAAAAAGATAAAGAAAAAGCACATGCCAGTGCTTCAGAAGAGGAAGAAGAAGAATGAGTGCAAGCTTCTGCTTCTCAATCAGATTATCAGAATCTGATTGAGAGATTTGATAGATTAGAGACTCACATTGATCAAAGGTTTGATCAATTTGATGCTCAACTTACGCAGCAGCAATAAGACATTGGTAATATTAAAGATGAAGTTCATGAAATTAATACCAATGTAATGTTGATGGCCTCCTACTTCAACCTCTTTGGCGGCATTCCTCCTCCTCCTCCTCCAGAACAGTAGAAATGTTTTTATGTATTTCTGTTGTATTTTTTTTTTTGTGTTTTTATCGTGTCTGTTTTATTGTTAAGTGTTTGTGTTTATGTTGTTTTTTTTAAGTTCAATGTATTTTCTTCTGTTTATGTAATCTGTTTCTTTAGTATCAATGAAAGTTTTATTTTATTAGATTTGTTTTGAAATGTGGTTAATACTTATGAATTTCATTAGTATTATTTAATCTTCATAGTGCTTAAATTAGATTGTAATTTGAGATTATCTATATTAGAAAATCTAGTCTTTCTAAATTTATAAGTTGTTTATAACTTGTTGTAATTAGAACTTTTAAATTCATGTCTATTCATTTAGACTACATAAAAATTAATATTACTATTGCAATTTAGATGTTTTCTTATTTTGTATTTCTATGCTCAAGTGATATTTATGCATTAAGAAATATTTGAAATTTTAGATTATAGATTTTGGAAAGAATTGGTCTCAATTACTCTTGAACATTGTACAAATGTACAAAAATCAAAAGGAATTCGCAAAAATTTGCAAAGTGAAAAAGAGGCACAAAATAAGCCCAACCAAGAAAAAAATGCACAAAAATGTGCCCCAAAATTTTGAAAAAGATGCGCAAAGCGCCACATGAGGTAATTCTCTTCTTTCCAAATTCGTTCAATCTCTTAATTCAAATTGATCTTATGTTCATTTATATTCTATTGAACTTTGAAATATAGAATTTTTATACATCTCTCTTGTAATGATTTTCTATAGTCAAATGTCTAAATTGAATCATGTCTTTGATAAATTCTTCTTACTTACAATGTTATATCACTTCTTAAATTTATGAATTTCTATGATTGACCTAATATCTTTAGTTTAAAATTGCATACCCTATGTCAATCACAATTTAGATTAAATTTTAAAAATGAATTTCATATAATTACTTACATTTCTTGTCTATTTCTTCTTCACTTTTTGTTGCTGTAAAAAAGGGGGAGAAATTATTGTATTTTCTGTTTTGATTGTTCTGTTTGCAAGTTTTTTTTTACTTTGTAGTTGTTTGTGTTAAAATTTTAGAAAAATAAAAATTTTGTTCTTAATACCTCCTTATTTTAATGTACTCATCAATTCAGGGGAAGTTTAGGAGATAGGAGATTTGTTTAACTTGAAACCATACAAATAATAATTGTTTTGCCATCATCAAAAAGGGGGAGATTGTTTGAATAGTTGCTATTTGAATGATTTATATTTGTGCAACTTATGTAGTTTTGATGATTCCAAACATTATTGTTCAAATGTATAGTTATCTCCTAACAATTTTAGAAGATTTGCACTTGCTCTTGTGTGTACTAACATTTCAGGAAAATCAGACTCCAGACTACGATAACTTCAAATCAAATTCAACATGAGATATTTTATTTATTTGAAGTTTGCATTTTCTTTGATTTATTTTTGAAAGGGAGTGATTGTAATTGAGTGAATAAAAATCTTACACACACAAATAAGGAGATCATAAAATTTTATACTGATCGTACAGGACGATATTTATCGTACTGGACGATATGTCAGTTATCTCCTATAGAGCACATGGAACGAATAGGAACTTGCTCGAAAAAAAAAAATTTTCTAAGTCCTATTCGTCCAGGACGAAATTTATTATCGTCCCGGACGATGGGTTCTCTGTAAAATTTTCGTCCAGAAGAATTTTATTATCGTACGAGGCGACCAGTGCTCTGGAAAATTTTCGTACAGACGAAATTAATTATCGTACCGGACGATCAGGTCTCTGGAAAATTTTCGTCCAGACGAAAACAAATTATCGTCCGTGGCGATTGGTCCTCTGGAAAATTTTTGTCCAGACGAAATAAATAATCGTCCAGGACGATCGGGTCTCTGGAAAATTTTCGTCCAGATGAACATATTTTCGTCCAAACGATTAACCGACTTAGAACAGTTTTCAGCAGTTTCTAGAACCGACCTAGTAATAACCGTTCGTAGTTCGTACATGATGATCAGCTGTACGAAGTCATTTCGTACACATATACAAATTGGGTCGTTTCAGATCGTTTAAGTAAAATCGTCCAGGACGATCCAGGATCGTACAGGATGATCCACTGCGTACAGAATTAGAAACTTGCAGTTTTTGGGCGGTTTTTCTTGTCTTTTACATAAATAGTCCAAATTAGACTGCCACCCAATCTTTTTGTCATTTGATCTTCGTGCCTCTTGAGAGAATAGCCAAGGAGAGAGTGGAAGAGAGCATTCAAAGGAGGATTCCTACCATTGGAGCGAGAAGGCTTCACTTGGATTACTAAGGTAAGAGTCTCTACTTGTGAAATTGGATTTCTTCACTCTTTTCTTTCTTCCTTCTAGATTCTTGTGAGAAGATCAGTCAAGGAGATCTGGTTCTCTGCCGACACTTGGAGAGTGTGAACAGCCGAAGGGTTCTCTGCCTACACTTGGAGAGTGTGAACAACCGTAGGGTTCTCTGCCCACACTAGGAGAGTGTAAAAGGACGACGGTTCTCTGCCAGTACTGTGGATTGTGTAAAAGGACGACGGTTCTCTGCCAGCACTGTGGATTGTGTAAAAGGATGACGGTTCTCTGCCGCACCGGGTAGTGGTGAAAAGAGTGTGTTGTAAAGGCTTCTCCGCCTTGCTGAGGGTGCTAAAGGAGAGTCACTTTGTGGTATTAGTGCAATACTCAGAGGGTGCCTCTGAGGAGTGGATGTAGGTCTAGTTATAGACCGAACCACTATAAATCTGGTGTCATTTACTTTATTGCTTTTACGTTTCCGCACTTTAAATTTCAGTTTAAACAACTCTGTGGTTGAAAAACATTTTTCTACAAACTTTAAAAGAAAATCTTATTTCGGTTCAACTTTATCATTAAGAGGGTTTAAAATTTTTAAAAATACCAATTCACCCCTCTCTTGGTAGCCGTGGGACATTTACTTAGGCTTAACAACCTAATTACTGGACTCAACACCGCGAATACTCCTGGACGCAACAGTTTGGCGCCGTTTGTGGGAACGTGGTTCCCGACTGGGGGGCAACTTTTACTCCAATCTCAAAAGATCACTCATAGCATTAATATCATAAGAAGTAGATGCGAACTGGGGGGCAACTTTGACTCAAACCATGGTCAAATAGATCCTCTAATACCTTCAACACCAAGTTGATATTTCAAGAATATCCGAGCAAATGCAAGGATACTTCAAATCAATTACAAGCTTTATACAGTCCATTGTTGGACTTCTACTCCTCGAGCAAGGTCTTAACCTCGACCTCAAAAAGGCAGTAACGGTCTAAAAATAGACCATTCTTCACCTTTGATTCGAGATACACGCGGCATTCGCCACCTCCCAATCAAGGTAAAATCGATCCCAGGGGGATCCGATTCGGCCTCTTCCACATAGGTTAACATCGTCGAGCAAAGGCTCCGACATACAACCTCGGATAGGTCTCACATCCTTAGTGGATTCTCTCAACCTCTTCCACACAGGTTAATGTCATCGAGCAAAGGCTCCGACATACAACCTCAGATAGGTCTCACATCCTTGGTGGATTCTCTCGACCTCTTCCACACAGGTTAACGACGTCCAACAAAGGCTCCAACATACAACCTCGGAAAGGTCTTACATTCTTGGTGGATTCTCTCGGCCTCTTCCACACAGGTTAACGTTGTCGGGCAAAGGCTCCGACATACAACCTCGGAAAGGTCTTACATCCTTGGTGGATTTTCTCAGCCTCTTCCACACAGGTTAACATCGTCGAGCAAGGCTTCGACATACAACTTCGGAAAGGTCTTACATCTTTGGTGGATTCTCCCAACCTCTTTCACACAGGTTAACGTCGTCGAGCAAAGGCTCTGACAAACAACATCGGAAAGGTCCTACATCCTTGGTGGATTCTCCCAACCTCTTTCACACAGGTTAACGTCGTCGAGCAGGGCTTCGACGTACAACCTCGAAAAGGTCTCACATCCTTGGTGGATTCTCTCGACCTCTTCCACACAGGTTAACATCGTCGAGCAGGGCTCCGGCATACAACCTTGGAAAGATCTCACATCCTTGGTGGATTCTCTCGACCTCTTCCACACAGGTTAATGTCGTCGAGCAGGGCTCCGGCATACAACCTCGGAAAGGTCTCACATCCTTGGTGGATTATCCCGACCTCTTCCACATAGGTTAACATCGTCGAGCAGGGCTCTGGCATACAACCTTGGAAAGGTCTTACATCCTTGGTGGATTCTCTCGACATTTTTCACACAGGTTAATGTCATCGAACAAATGTTCTAACATACAACCTCGGATAGGTCTTACATCCTTGGTTAACGTCGCCAGAAAACCGTCAAGGGACTTCCATTTAACTTCTCCACAAAATTAAATTTCTACCCGATGTTGAATTTCCTCTTCTCGCTGAATTTTTACCTTGCAGGACTTTCGTCGGAATTCTGCCCATCGACGAATTCTCGTCGGTCTTCTACCAGACATTGAACTTCTACCAGACGTCAGAATTCTGCTCGTCAGCGGACTCCTACTCGTCGTCAGACTCCTGCTCGTTGACGAATTCTCGTCGGTCTTCTACCCGACGTTGAACTTCTACCCAACGTCGGACTTTTGCTCGTCAGTAGACTTCTACTCGTCGTCAGACTCCTGCTCGTCGATGAATTCTCGTCGGTCTTCTACCCGACGTTGAACTTCTACCGACGTCAGACTTCTGCTCGTCAGCGGACTTCTACTCGTCATCAGACTCCTGCTCGTAGACGAATTCTCGGCGGTCTTCTACCTGATGTTGAACTTCTACCCGACGTCGGACTTCTGCTCGTCAGCAGACTCTTACTCGTCGTTAGTCTTCTACCCGACGAAGGACTTCTCCTTTATGTCAGACTTCTGCTTTTCAGCGGACTCCTATTCGTCGTCAGACTCCTGCTCGTCGACGAATTCTAGTCGGTCTTCTACCCGACGTTGAACTTCTACCCGACGTCGGACTTCTGCTCGTCAGCGGACTTCTACTCGTCGTCAGACTCCTGCTCGTCGATGAATTCTCGTCGGTCTTCTACCCGACATTGAACTTCTACCCAACGTCGGACTTTTGCTCGTCAACATACTCCTACTCGTCGTCGGTCTTCTACCCGACGAAGGACTTCTCCGTTTCTTCGGACTTCTGCTTGACCGCGGACTCCTACTCGTCGTTAGACTCCTGCTCGTCGACGAATTCTCGTCGGTCTTCTACCCGATGTTGGACTTTTGCTCGTCAGCAGACTCCTACTCGTCGTCGGTCTTCTACCCGACGAAGGACTTCTCCTTTTCGTCGGACTTCTGCTTGTTAGCGGACTCCTACGCGTCATCAGACTCCTGATCGTCGACGAATTCTCGTCGATCTTCTACCCGACGTTGAACTTCTACCCGACGTTGAACTTCTGCTCGTCAGCGAACTCCTACTCGTAGTCAGACTCCTGCTCGTCGACGAATTCTCGTCGATCTTCTACCCGACGTTGAAATTCTACCCGACTTCGGACTTCTGCTAGTCAGCGGACTCATACTCGTCGTCAGAATCCTGTTCGTCGACGAATTCTCGTCGGTCTTCTACCTGGACACGTTTTTCGACATCCCGGACTCAATTTTAACACTTTCAGGGCCATTCGAGGCCCCCACATGCAAGAATAATTCCGGCTCGCTCGGGAAAATTCTTTAAAATTTGTAATGCATATTTTCGGACACTTGGAGCTTCAACATCTGAAAATAGGGGGGCAACTGATACGTCATCTCAAAATTATCTTGATCGGGCACGAATCTCGAGGCAAAAGCTAGTTGGAAACTTCAAAAATTAATTTTGGGAGTATATGAACTCTGATTTTAGCGAGCTTATAGTCAAACTGAGCGTCTCGGAAATACAAACCCAAAGACACCAAGATCAACCCAATCTGAACTCAAATGAGTCCAAATCAAGGGTTCAAAGCACTATTGGAAGGTTCAAACTATAATTTGAGTTACCAAACGGTCTCCGATTTTGACGAGCTTATACTCGAATCGAACGGCTTGACGAGATGAATCCAACGAGCCCAAGATCCCTCATTCTACACCAAGGGGACTCAAGTGAAGAGAGAGAAGAAGAAGAGGAGAAAGGGGAAAAGGAGATTCCTCACCTCCTCGACCACCGCCGGAGCTCTTCCTATCGCCTGAAGACGCCGAAACTCTGCCGGATTTTCAGGAAACGCAGGAATTTTGCACAACTTCAACGTGATGCTAAAATCCTTTCCAATTAACAACAGAGTTCCCTTCTAACGTCGAAACTCCGCCCAAGTGAAGCCGGAGTTCTCCTCTGCCACCAAAGACGTCGGACTTCTACCCGACGTCGGACCTTCACTCTTCGCCAAGTTTCTACCCGACGCAGAACTTCTACCGATTATCGGACTTCGTTGGACGTCTAAGCGAAGATGCATTTCTTTCCATTGTTGGACTTCTACTTGACGCTGTCCTACTGATCTTCGTCGTCAGACTACAGTCCTTCCGACCTCTGTTGCCAGCCGACTACGGTCCTCCTGACTTACGTCGCCCGCCGACTACAGTCTTTCTGACATCCATCGCCCGTTGAATACGGTCCTCTTGACTTATGTCGCCCGCCGACTACAGTCTTTTTGATCTCTGTCGCCCGCCGACTACGGTTCTCCTGACTTACGTTGCCCACCGACTACAGTCCTCCGTCGCCAACTGACTACGATCCTCCTGACCTACGTCGCCCGCCGACTGCAGTCCTTCTAACAAAGCGAACATGTCAATAGTGATTCTTTGTATTTACATCATGTAATGTACTCCATAAGATGTACATCAAGCTAAGACCTTCCACCAAGGAAGGGCCACATTTGTAATCGACTGCAATACTAGTGGATTCGTTCAAACTGGGCTAGGCCCCGTGGTTTTTCCCCCTTTTACAGGGGTTTTCCACGTAAAAATCTTGGTGTCTCATAAATGCTAGACCCACTCTCCTTATCTGATTGCGTGCCGGATTTTCGTACAATGCTAAGACGTTAAATATGATATTTCTCTACCACCGCGAATACTCCTGGACGCAACAACTTTCATAGGAGGAATATACATAGCTTCGAGAGAACCAGGCTACAATAGGTGAGGGTTCTTCTAGCGGATCATTAGAATATACCACATTTTCTCACAAGTACTAGGAGGAATGAAATATGGTAGGGTTAATATTTTAGGCTCGTAAGCTTATTCATACAAGGGGCAAACATCTAGTGGCTTCAGCTTCTCAGCAAAAACCTAGGAGTCCTTATATAACCAACGGGTAGTTGCCTTTACATTCGAGATAGACTAGGTTAGAAAATTACAAGTTGACTGGCAGATGCAAATGTTGATGCAACAAACTCAATTGTTGGATGAAATATGGAAATGAGGAAGTAGTTCAGTGGAAAGAAGGCAGCTTCAGTAGAGGAGGAGACTGATTTAGATTAGATCTTGTATGATTTTTTGGACATATGTACTTATTTATTTTTAGACATTTGAGTAGTTTTAAACAAATAAACTTTAAATTTCATTTTAAACAATTTAGTTAATTAATTTGGAATGTATGTTTATGTTTATATGTTTATGTTAAATATTTGGTGATATTTTTTATAAGAGATTTTTGTTTGAATGAATATAGTTTTGAAATTTTTATAGTTAAGTTGTAATTTCTTAAGAGGGAAGGCTGTTTTTTTTTTATGTTACAGGTTTCCGATGGATTATTTGCTAGAAATTCGCCTGAAAATAAGAAATGACGAAATGCATAAAAATTTTCAACGGATTCATTATGCAAGTATTTTTGACAGATTATTTGTTGATAATAGTCCACTGAAATAGGGCGAAATATTATCCGCCACTAATTCCAGTGCAATAAATAAGTTGAAAATGCTGGCAGATATAACACCAGAGTTCGATAAAAGAAAACTAGTGGTGTCAATTTTGGAATCACGGGTCAAGTTCGGGTCGAATTCAAAACTGACCCGACACTATTTGGGTCAACCCAAACTCGACCCGTTTTGTAAATCAGTCAATTTTTTAGACCTGAACACGACCCGCTTTGGGTCTGGATCAACCCGACATGACCCAAATGACCCGGCGCAGTGAAAAAATCGATAGTTTTTGGGTAAAAAAATGGGTCAACATATGCTTTTCGGGTCAAAAATGGGTATCCGAGTCAAAATCGGGTCCGGGTTGACCCTAACCCATAATTTTTGGGTCAGGCTTGAGTCAGATTTTTGGATAGTATCAAATATTGACATCCCTGAAGAAAACGACGTACTTCCTTCATTGCATTAGTCGAAAATCATCCGAAAAATTTTCTGGCTGAAATATTTCGCAAAAAGATTTTCTGACGCGCGAATTACCATCGTATGAATATCCGCCAGAAATTTGCTGGAAACTCAAGATTTTCAGCTGATTTTCTTTGTTACAGGCGAATTTTGTCCACTGGTAATAAGTCATTTTCTTATAGTGAATCCTATTAGTCATAGATTTTTTATTCAGTATTTGAGTGCTTTAATGATGTCATAATCCTATAATCTTGAGCTCATTGGATTCATCTCATTGAGTTGCTCGATTTGATTATAAACATGCAATATTTAGAGACGTTTGGTTTTTTAATTAATATCCTAAAATTTCTAAGTATATTTTAATTTGCTTGATTTGAGCTTATTTAGAGTCAGATCGGAACACTTATAATGTCAATGGGTTTGTCTCATCCATACTGTCATTTAGACTATAATTTTATTGGAATCGGAGTTTAAGTGATCCTAAATTTAATTATAGAAGTTTTCAACTTAAATATTGTCTCTACATTCGAGCTAGTAATGTGAATTTTCTTGATATATTCGATCTATTTTGAGATGAGCACCTAATAAATTTTAGAGCTATTTAATATTTTCTATCTTATTTTATTTTAAATATGTTTAATTTAGGTTTTTTATTGATTTTATTTTTTATTTTTGAAAATAAATAAAATTATTTTAAAAACAGCTAAAAATGACTTTTATGAATACCTTACAAGTTTTTATTTATTTTAAATGAAAATTAACTAGCCACTAGTCACCATAAATGGTCTCCATCACCATCACCACAACCACCAGCAAGAATTGCCTATCTTCATAACTGCTTTATGTAATATTCAATAAAAATAAAAATAATACTTATTTAAGAAAACAAATATTTTTTATTTCAGATTAAAATATAAATAAAATAAATAAAATAAAAAATGATCCCAAATAATCTCTTAGTTAGGGGTGCAAACGAGTCGAGCTCGAGTCAGGGGGTGTTCGAGTCGAGCTCGACTGCCAAATACTGAGCTCGAGCTCGACCTCGAGCTCGAGTCGAGCTCGAAAGACAAGCTCGAGCTCGACTCGTCTCACGAAACCTGGTCTAGTCGAGCGGCTCATCGAGCGGATGTCTCGTACGCGAATCCAGCCTCCCGAACCCCTGGTCCCGCAGACGCGACGCTCTCGCACCCGCTCCCGTCGCCTGATCCCGCACCGCAATCGTGCTCGCTCCGGTTCCGCCCGCGCCCAATCCCGCTCTCGCGCCTGATCCCGCGCCAGTACCCGCTCCTGATCCCGCGCCCGCTCCCGCCGCCCGCGCCCGATCCCGCAATCGCTCGCTCCCGGCCTCCCGCAGACTCGAGCGACACGCTCCCGACCCGAGCTACTCAACGAGCCAACGAGTCGATCAGCCCAGTGTCCGAGCTCGAGCTCGTTTAGCGTTTGAGCTCGAACTCGTGTTCGAGCTCGACTCGCGAGCTCGATAAGTTTGACTCGCGAGCTCGATAAGCTCGACTCGCGAGCTCGATAAGCTCGACTCGTCGAGCCCATTAACGAGTCGTGCCCGAGCTGGCTCGCGAGCCGGCTTGACTCGGTTGCACCCCTACTCTTAGTTAAGATATCAGACATCATATTCTCGTAGAAGTTTGATTTCAGATGTATGTTTTCCTCTTGACTAGAAATATAAATTGCTTTTTCCATCAAATAAAAAACAGAAATTTAAAAAAAATTACGACTTCTCAACAAAATAATTAGGCTTGGTTAACTTTTATTTCAATTTCATCACCATTTCCTCTCTTTAAACTACTTGAAACCAAAGAGAGCCCTAAATTGATTAGCATGTAAATCAAATATACAAACGACCTTGTATAAAGAAAAGGAAATCTGCATTAAATTTGGAAATCTTATTCTTTACAATACCACACTAAGGAGAAATTAAAGCACATATTTTAGAGATGAAAATAAGGGTCATTACATAATTCAAATACACACAAAGACAAAATATATAAATTATACCCACAAATAATATAATTAATATAATAGTTGAAGATGTAGGGGTTGAGGAAGCACTAAGCAATGGTCTAAGCCTCCCAAGTCTCAAAACTACCATTGACAAAGTCATAGTACCCTCCAAATAAAGAGAGAGTGTTCTTCTCCAAGCCTTCTTTAACAAAAGGATAAGTCTTCAAGTTCTCAAGATAGACTTTCACTGCCTCCTGCATTTATTTATGGGGAAATTGTAAAAATTGAAGAAAATAATAAGTTGTAAAATAATTGACAAGTTTATTTCATTAAAAAAAGTTGCGGCTCGGGTGCGTCAATTTTTTTATTTTTTTTCTTCTTCACTATTTTGTGGTATAAAGGTGATGCAGAAGATTGTGCGAATAATAGAGGTATTAAGTTAATGTGTCATACTTTAAAACTATGGGAAAGAGTTATGGAGCATAGGCTGCGGCGTGATACCGATGTTTCTCAAAATCAATTTGGATTCATGCCAGGTAAGTCGACTATGGAAGCCATACATTTATTAAGAGGTTTGATGGAGAAATATAGAGAAAATAAGGAGGATCTACTTATGATATTTATTGACTTAGAAAAAGCATATGATAAAGTTCCAAGAGAAGTGCTATGGAGAGTTCTTGAAAAGAAAGGGGTTAATAATGCTTATGTTCAAATCATTAAAGATATGTATGCAGGAGCTATTACTTGTGTTCAAACACAAGGTGGATTGACCAAATATTTTCCTATTTCGATTGGGTTATATCAAGGATCATCCTTAAGCCCATATCTTTTTGCTTTAGTCATGGATGTTCTCACTAGACATTTGCAAGAGGATGTACCTTGGTGTATGCTTTTTGCTGATAATATTCTTCTTGTTGATAGTACTAGAGAGGGAGTTGAAGGTAAACTTGAATTATGGAGGTCAATCTTAGAGTCTAAAGGTTTTCGCTTGAGTAGATCTAAAACGGAATATATGGAGTGTAATTTTAGTAGTAATAGACCTAGTGAGGGGATTGTGACTTTGGGCGATCAAGTCATTAATAAGAGTATACGTTTTAGATATCTTGGATCTGTTGTTCAGAGTGATGGTGAAATAGATGGAGATATTATCAGCATAATTCAAGTTGGATGGTTGAAGTGGAGAAATGCATCGGGCTTGTTATGTGATAGAAGTGTACCCCTCAAACTTAAGGGAAAATTCTATAAGATGGTAGTGAGGCCTGCAACGCTTTATGGGTGTCGAATGTTGGTCATTAAAAGAGAAGCATAATATTAAGTTAAGTGTGGCAGAGATGAGGACGCTCAGGTGGATGAGTGGCTTTACCCTTAGAGATAGGATACGAAATGAGCATATACGTGAAAAGGTTGGAGTAGCTCCAGTAGAAGATAAGATTAGAGAGTCGCCTTAGATGGTTTGGTCACATAAAACGGCGGCCTTTCGATGACCCGGTTAGAAGAGTAGATGTATTAGATTTGACTTATGTTAAGAAAGGTAGGGGTAGAACTAAAAAGACTTGGTTAGAAAATATTAGGAATGACCTTTCTTTATTAGATTTAAATGAGAATTTGATTTTTAATAGGACACAATGGAGAAAAAAGATTCATGTAGCTGACTCCACGTAGTGGGATAAAGGCTTGATGTTGTTGTTGTTGTTGTTACTATTTTGTGGTGCAACCTTACATTATTATTAAAAAGATTGTTTTGTTTTGTCTAACTAACTCTCACTATTATTAAGTCTGGCTATCACAACATTTTGTTTGACCTATTTCAATGGTTAAAACACCCGTTAAATTCATTACAGCGGTTTAGAAAGCATTGCAAATCCGTTAGATTTGCAAGTGCGGCGAATGACTTTCTGAGCGCTCTCTGAACCGCAGTATTATGCTCCATTTTTTACAGTAGTAGCTTTAGTAGAAGTTTTAATTGCTGTAATTCTGTAAGAAAATATTTCACTCAAATAATATGTTTGATATATAGTACCTTCTCGCATTTAGAACATTGATCTTCAAAGGAGAGATGAGAGTGAGCTTCCTTTATTACTTGTTTTGCTGGATTTGCTGTTTTCACCCAGTCCTCTATGAATTCACTTCAGAAGATGATTAATAAATATCAGTAAGAGATGAGCAATACTGAAAAGCATATAACCCGTAAAAGTATAAAAAAATACTACTATTTGTTTAAAGGAGCTCCTTTTTCTTCTATAAATAATAATTAATAACCAATTCGCATATAATTATATCTAATTCCCTAAATTAGAGAATTGTAACAATTACACAAGCTATTTTTCCTATTGTTATATTATAAAACTTTCTGGGGATTGGGCTTTTGCAGTTTTGCTCCAAAGGTTACTGGAATAGAGCAGCGCTTTGATAATATTTGGAGTTCAAAGTCTGAATAAGGTGATTAATTGCTACTGCAGGCAATTATTTTTTTCGTTGTAATCACAAACATGTTAATTATTAAAGCAATTCTTAATATATTAAACAATATATGATGATGTTATGAGTGATCCTAATCAAACCACGCATCGTAAACGCACTAATCTTGATAAAGCCGCAAGATATATTAACTTGGATTTTAATGATGAAGCTATGGATATATAAAAAAGTTATATTTATTTATAATTAAATAATAATAATAATAACAGAACTCTTACGTGCCAAGGGTGCCATCATCCTGGGCAGAGAGCAGCGCTTTTATACCTCCACAACGGCTGTGACCGATAACAATAATATTCTCCACCTATCATAAACATTATCTTAAGAATTAAATATTTGCAGATAGAAAATTGAAGGTGTCACGCAAATAGGTTTTGCCTTTTGTTTTATTATTAATATTTATTTATTTATTTTTCCTTTAAACTAACTCATCTTCCTTTGCCTGACAAAATTAAGACATCTTTGTTACCTACCAGTACCGAAGCATGCACGAGTCTGCTAATTTCCTCATAGATTTTATTTTAAATTAAAAATCAGTCAAAAGAAATCACAACTTGAAATAAAAAGCTTATGTGATGGATTGTTATGGAAAGCTAATGTTAAAAAGGATTATTATGCAGTTCAAAAAAAGGAGCTTTGGCTATCAACTAAGGCTTGTTTGAGACAGCTTTTTTAATGTTTATTAAAGCAGCTTTTTCGTGAAAAAAATTTAATTTTTGTACTAAAAAATTGTTTTAAGAAGCGGGAAGAAAGTCGTTCCAAATGAAGCCTAAGAGGTCTTAAATTTGAGTTTTGTGTATGTAATGTGTTTATAAATTTGCTTAATTGACTTAAATATTAAAAAAAAATTGTTTAAATAACTACAAGACGCATATAATTTATTATCCTAATTAATACCATGCCTATCACATTGACAAATGGCACGTTGCTATAGATTGGAATACGTCTACTATTCATTAATCCTTATAGCCGAATAAAAAATAACATACCTTGAGAAAGACGACAGGGTATTCAATGGCAGCTCCAGTGCCTGAGTATCTTGTCTGAGGGAAAGATTAACAAGATTCAATCAAGAGATCACGTGTCATCATGCATAAGATAGTAGAATTATCAAATGGACGGTCGATGATCTAATTATGGCTTGAACTCAGTAATTAACTAAGCATAAATACCTTGTCATATGGAGGTATTATATTGGCAATGCTACGAATGATGAAGGCTTCTCCTGGCAGAAAGTTGAACAATACTGACGGGCACACGCGCGAGTCCGCACACGCAAAGATCAAAAACTGTAGCGATTAAACAATGTGCATTAAAAAACTTTTTGCATCATTGAGTCCTGAAAATTTTGATTTAATTCTAAAGTTTTTCCCTTTAAATGCAACTCTTTCTTTTATTAGATTCCTAGCTTTCTTCAGCAATAGGCCTTTTTGTTGTTATAGCTTCCATCTTATCCACATATCAAGATTTAATTAGAGTCAAATTATTTATTTTTGTTAATGAAATTGGGCCTGGTTCTATAGTTTTTCAAAAAAAAAAAAAAAGTTTTGAACAATCGCGTCATGAATTGGGACCAGAGTAATGAGGTAAGAGTATTTTGCACGGATGTCGGCTTTTCAAAAAGGATATTCTTTGAATAAAAAAATAAAACTTGAAAATTACAGCAATCCTTACCTTTGGACTCTGGCTTTCAGATAATTGGCGGAACTTCTCGGGATTCTTCCTGCCAAGATTTTTTTAAGTTGGGAATGTTGAAAAGCAATTCTCAATGGTATTAAAATATTCAAAGTTGACCAATACATACAAATAATATCCACTACTCATGCAAAAACTAACCAAGCAAAATTTCTTCAGTCAACAAAATCAAAGACCCTAACCGGCAAAGACAAGGCTCGACAGTTGAACGGATCACCGACTATACAGTTGGATTGAACAAAATTCATTAATGCTCATCAAAGCCCGACGAACCCGCACGAATTAAAATACAATTTGAAATAAAGCCTTTACAGTCCAGAGAGAAATGCAGTTCGAATCTCGAATAAAGTAGTAGAAACCAGCAAAGTAGAAACCAGCAACAGGGGAGACTCAAACTGACAAGTTAGAGCAGAAAACTGCGAAGAACCGAGAGGGTAAGAGATATAGCTGCCTGCTTATAACAGGGAGAAAAATCCTGTTAACGATCCAGACCTCTGTATTTTTTTTAAAAAAATCAAGCATCTCAATGATCCTGAGAGCCAAAGCGCAAATATTATTATACATTTCAAAATTTTCTTATTACCAAGATAAGCCAATCGTATAGCTCGCTTGTTTAAGCTTTCAATCAAGGTAGATTTAGCCATGTAAAACCTTTCTACAGTATTCCCAAACATTACAAACGGATCAAGGAAATTAAAATCAATGAAATACATGAAACACGTTGGAAGAAGAAGACGGAATAAGAAGAAGCTTCGTCGTTATTTCGCGCAATTAAATAAAAAATATCGGCGAAATATCGATCATGTCCGATTTCTTTTAAAATTTTCCTGAATTTCCGTTACAGTGAGTGAGATTGGGAAAGTATTACTCACTCGTAGATTTCTTTCTTGAAGTGCTCAAACCCAGATTTCAATCGCTGAATCGGCTCGGCCATTTCCTGCAATTCGTCCAAGAAATCAGATCAATTCCAATTAAAAAAATAAACTTCAATCAAGTTAATCCGCACAATATAGATGATGGAACCAATCCTCAACACTGAACAGATCAGAAATCTGAGAAAACTTCTGAGAAATGAACAGAATAAAATAAGAAAATTTTCTGAAAAATTTAGCAGACAGTGAGCTCGGAAATTACTCCTATCTCAGCTATTTCGATTGAAGATTTCGTTTCTAAAATGCTGCAGAGATTGAAAAGGGGCTAGTTGGAGATGGCAATGAGAAAGGGGCCATTAGTTTTTGGTGGATTATATTGCTTGCTGTAAGAGGAGTGGAGAGAGATAGAGAAGCTGAATCGGAGTCGGCGACAACGGTAGATGGGGCCCACAAGCCTGGGATTTGCTCCGCGTACGGTGTACATCTAAATAGTCGGCACCGATCGGGTTAACAAGTCGTTTCCGTCAGTTGGGAATCGGCTGCCGTCGTTACTGTTCCATAGTTTATATTTATTTTTTTTAATTAACTACAATTATAATTAATCTATAATTAATCAAAAAATATTTTTTATTTAAAATAAAAATATAGGGAATTTAAATATCAACTCTAAAAATTTACCTATTTACTAAGGCTTCATTTAGGATAAATTTCAATCACTATTTTTTTTATTTATTTTCAAAAAATAATATAAAAAATTGTTGTAAAAAATAATTAAATTTTTTTTTTTCCAAACGAAGCATAAGAAGAAAAATTATATATTTTTTTAATGATTTGAATTAATATATTTTTGCATGTATAATCAAATTATTATTCATGTCATGATTATTCAACTTATTTCTCGCAGGCCGTCGACTATTCAATGCAACCTTTAATTTTTGGCATCCAAAGCTTAGGAGCAGACAACGACAGTTCTAGAGTTGTTGAAGTCTTCTTTTATTTGACATAATTTTGATTAAAACAAAGTTTATATACTTTAATTTAAATTAAATTATTTATGACTCTATATAAATTTTAAGATAGAGTTAATACAACTCGCTCCATATCAATATCTATTTGTTGGTAATTATACCTTAGCAAAAATGCCAATTTTACCTTTGTGCTATTATTGCTCATACTCATTCATATGGCATGATGCTTAATTATTATTTATGATAATCTCTACTTGACGGTTCGGCTATGGTTGGCATATTAAATATAGAGATGTTAAAGCGTGCTGCTGCTTTATAAGGAGAAAATTGTCTTTTGTGAGATTGCAACTCATCGATCTTTCTACTTTTTGGGTTAAACGGTCAATGGTCAGCCATTTCCCCGAATATAGACTTACTATTTTATTATGATTGATAAATTTAGAATTAAAATATTTTGATCATTTTCTAAGTTATAAAACTAATTATTTTTTTAATATTTATATTAAATAATTTTGTTAATTTTAAATTTTTTTTTGCTAAAATAATTAATTAGACTATTTTGAATTTAATTTTTGACACATTATACCTTTTTTTTAATTACTTATTGTTGAAGCTCCGTCTAATTATTTGGAAGTTGATAGAAGCTTTTACATTAAAGATTAGTTAGAACTGCACAAATAGATCTGTTAATAAAAAAGTTTATTAAATATATAAATTTTTTTTCTTCTTTTTTAAGCATCTAACAAATAAAAAAAAGGATTAAAGGGTTTTCAAGAAATAAAAAAAGATTTTTTTTTTTGTTAGATGCTCACCGTCTTGCTTAAAGGGGTTTTAAGAAAGAAAATGGAAATATTAATTGAAATAAAATTTAATTAAAATTAATTTTCACCCTTATTTGCTTGATAAGAAATTAAGGAAAAAATAGTATTTCTTTTATTCTTTGGCTGATAAAAATTTTTGTTTATATTTTATGTGAGTATCATAAATATATATAAAATAAAATAAATGCATTGTTTCCAGTTCTTTTTATTTAGAAAGTAAAAAAATTTTATGCACACTATGCAAATCTGAACAAATAAAATAAAATTAAAAAACAGATATATAGTATTAGATGAATTCAAATACAACAACAACAACAACAACACGCCTTTGTCCTACTACATGGGGTCGACTACATGAATCCTTTTTCTCAATTGTGTCATGTTAAAAGTCAAATTTCTGTTTAAATCTAATAAAGAAATATTATTTCTAAAATTTTCTAACCAAATTTTAAGTTTTATCTCTACCTTTCTTAACATAAGTCAAATCTAACACATCTACTTTTCTAACCAGGTCATTGGAAAGCCGCCATTTTATGTGACCAGACAATCTAAGATGACTCTCTCTTATCTTATCTTCCACTGGAGCTACTCCAACATTTTCACGTATATGCTCATTTTGTATCCTATCTCTAAAGGTAAAGCCACTCATCCACCCGAGTATCCTCATCTCTGCAACACTTTAGTTTTATGCTTCTCTTTTATTGGCCAACATTCGGCACCACAAAGCATTGATGGTCTCACCACCATCTTATAGAATTTTACCTTAAGTTTGAGGAGTTCTTTAATTTTCTATCACACAACAAACTTGAGTTAGCATATTATCACAAGGGAGTTCTTGAGCTAATTAAACAGATTGCAAATGTAATGCTAACGCGAATCTCCCGAGGTGAGAACGGTAATGCTGATTGTTTAGCAAAGTTAACCAAGGATATGACAGTTATGATCAATGAATATCTGATAATTTTTGTCCATACTGGTCGAGCCTTGCTGATTTTGAGGAGCTATTTGTAAAGGAGTGTAAGGAACAACTGCAGTTGTATTATGTTGGCTTGTACTTGGTGACCCCTCTTCCAGCGGGAATCACAAACTTGCCGGTTGTAAGACTCGGCGAGTATGAAAAAAAAATCATCAGATATTCTTCGGTCATAATTGCAATCTCCTTGATTAGCTTTGCTAAACAATTAGCTTTATCGTTCTCACCTTGGGAGATTCGCCTTAGAGTGACATTTGGAATCTGTTTCATTAGATGATTTCAAATATTTGTAAATATTTCCTTAAATGCCTAAAAATATTAATTTCCTTAACTGCCAAAATTATTTAACAACTTGTTCGGCCAATTTATCTCATTCTTATTTTTTAGAGATGCAGCATTCATTTATGTCATAAAAGATCCAATCAAAAGGATTAAATAACTAGGTTAGTGGCCAGAAATACTTTGTTGGCGGGAATTAATGAAGCATGTATTTGTGGTTCTAATCCGTTCAATTTACAGCCACAAATTAATATGGAAGCGAAAATTAAAACTAAAAGCAAATAATAATAATAATAATAATTTTTGTTTGTGTAAAAAATATATGAAGAATTAATACATTTCATTCTATCATTATATTTTAACTTATAAGAGACTTTTCATTTATTAGATTTACTAATTAATCTCAAAACAAATGTATTACTTAGAAAAAAATTACATAAAAATAATTTGAAATATTTTAATTTTTAAATTTGTACTAAAATTAATGCAATTCAGCTAACATATTCTCCACAACGTTTATCAGAAGAACAATAAGCCTTATCATATTTAAAATAATAGGCAAATATAATAAAGAAATATAATATTGAAATTATATTAATATTTCAATCCTACTGCATGTCAAGAATTTTTTCTTCATGAAGAATTTATTAGAAAGAGGAGAGAGAGAGCGTACCGCTGCTCTTGTGGGGGCGAAAGTGAAGAGGGTGGCGAGGATGGTGGAGTTACGAATCAGGCGATGCGTTGAAGAGGACTGAGGAGATAAGCAACTGAAAGAAGAGAGCGCAAGAGGAGTTATCAAATGAAGCTTAGAAGGAGCAACGACAATGGCGGAGAGGTGGCGACAACCGAGGGCGGTCGTCCACATGAACTATGAGAAGAAAGAACACACCCTTTTCCCTCTTTTATATAGTTGTAATTTGAGCTAGGCCCTACTCACCATTACTCTGTTAGAGGTAGAGGCACTTATCTTTCGCTTCTATCCGGCGCTATCTCCATTCTGTGGCTACAGGGAAAATTGGAGGATGATGATTGGATGGAAAAGGGCCCACCGCCACATTGGTCCATGGATAAGGAGGATCGTCGTTTCCTTCAAGCCATTCAAAATCCAATTTGCGCGAATGTAAACAAAATTAGAGTTCTGCAAACTCGCCAAGACACAGGATTATGACGCTAATTATATGAGAGTTTAGCTCGTCTTATAAGTTTATCTTGGTAACAGAATTGCTACCAAATAAATATTCATTAAAAATGAGCTTTAACAAAAAATATTATAAATTTCCGAGAATTAACTTATCTATTACTATTTTGTAATGTAACATAACAATTGAAAAATTATTAGATACAATTAATATATCTATATATTAAATTCAAATTTGTCTGTGAGCGATATGTTAATCCTACTGAGGAGTCTAGTTAGGAATACATGTCAAGGAAAAAGATGAACGAGTGTACGAATAAGGATAAGATCTATGTCACCTCACCTAAGGAGATGTTGGATTCAAATTTATCTATGGCTGGATGGCACATTGACCCTATTGACAAGTCTAATTATGTAGAAAAAGGCAATATTAGATGTGAATGAGCAAGTGAGCAAGGGGAAAGATCCACACTTACCATATATAAAAGAATGATTTCATCCAAATTTATTTGTCGGTGATACATTAACCTTATAGGTAAGTCTAACAAGGTAAAAAGGGGAAGAAGAAGTGTGAATGAGTGAGTACTCACTCAAAAAAATTTCTAGATTCACTACTTTATATGAACAGTGAAAATATCTTAATCTTCATAATAATAATCTTAATATCAAAGAGATACTTTTTAACCACATGTTTTTAGGGATGAGAGAGCTACAATAGATATTACATCTAGAAAAAAAAAATAATAATAGATGTTTGATTGGTTACAACCAATTATAGACACCTGAATTAGTCCATGACATGTACATGTGGACACCAATATCTAATCTTGCTTTACATGTCTTCATCTTGTGATGAGTTCTCTTAACAAATTAATGTCTATTAAACGAATGCCTCGGGCTATTGCCCTGAGCGAGTCCTCTCTAGTAAATGTCTTGGGTGAGTGAACTGAGTGAGTCCTCTGGGGCAAGTGTATTTATCTAGCTCATTCGGGTGAATACCTTGAGTCATTGTGCCATTGGTAAGTTTCTTTGAGCTTGGTTATCTAGCAGGAATGATGATATCATTATTATGCGGTTGGCATGTGTACATCCCTTATAGTTTGGATGAGGGGGCCTCTAAGAAAGGAAAGTCTCCTTGGCTTGGATAAGTCTTTCTTGATGATAAGTTTTCTAGAGACAAGTACTTCATTGGGTTGAGGTCTAATGAGGTGAGTTCCTCCCTAATTTAGAGATACTTGGGGTGCGTACTTGGTCAACTTCTCTTAGCTAGACGAGCTACATTAGGGTAAGTGCTTGCCCTTATTTTATCTTATTGAGTACAATTTACCATTGAATGGGGCATGTCTTAGATGAGTGAACATCTTACTCTAGCTCCTGTGAGACAAGCTTCATTGAGAGCCAATGCTCATCTTTACTGAATCTTATTAGGGTGAGTCCCTCTCGAAGTAGGACATATGTTAGACATGGGCGAACTAACCAATAAAAGAAAGGCAGTTTCAACTTTTAAAGAAAATAAGTATATAGTAGATGTGTAAAAATATAAGTCATTTTTAAATTAGAGAGAGGAATATTCTCTAGCAGAGTGACTAGAAAAATGATGAAAAAATAAATTCACGTAGATTTGTTGTGCTCTTTTTTTGTAATTGAATTACATAGAGAATAACATACCAATTTGAAAGATGAGATTGACATTTTATGATGGATTCAAAGATTAAAACAAAGTTTAGAAAATTATTATTTTTATAATCAAATATAATAAGAAGAATCACACACTACTTTGAAAGATAAATATGATATTCTTGAAAGTTTAGAGAGATTGTAATATCTCGTTGAGCTATCCCTAAAAATCCGAATAGATTGTTAGACCTAAAGCAATTGTCCCAAGGCTAACCAAGAGGGGGGGGGGGGGGGGGGGGGGGGGGGGGGGGGTGGTTTGAATTGATAATTTAAAAAATTCCTTAGAAATTTTAGAAAACCAATTTTAGATTTTTTAGTCATAATAATAAACTTTTTCAACAATATTTTTCAACCACAAAATTAAAACTTCTAGAAAATAAAAATGCAGTAAAAAAATAAAAATAGAAAATAGAAAATTTTATAGTGTTTCGATCCAACTAGACTTACGTCCACTCCCTGAAGACTCCCTCTTCAGATATTGCACTATACCAAAGTGACTATCATTTTGCTCCCATAATAAAGTGGAGAAACCTTACAATTAATCTCTCTTCCACCAAACCCCAGTGCGGCATAGTACCATTATCCTTTCTCACCCTTCTAGTGACGGTAGAGAACCGACATCTTTTCACACCCTCTTGGTGTTGACAGAGTACCATCATTCTTTCATACCTTCTTGGTATTCGCAGAGTACCATCATCCTTTCACACCCTCCTGGTGTCGGCAAAGTACCAGATCTCCTTTAAAAATCTTCTTTCAAGAGCCTTCAAGAAAGTAGAAAAGAACTTTGAAGAACAAGCAAGAGATCCTCACCGTTGGGAAACCTTATGAATCCCCTCATAAATCCCTCTTAAGAAATCTCTTACTCTCCAATTTGAAGATACGCTCCCAAACACTCTCTAAGTGCACTCTCAAAAGGAATTCATAGGAGTTTTATAGGCATTCAGGTTTTAGGACCTTATATAAAAAGGACAAGAAAAACTATCCAAAAAATTAAAAAAATTCAATTTGATTATCTTGGATCATACAATACGATCGTACTTAATACATACGAATAGTTTAAAAATCTTGCTACAAATCTAAACAAACCTATTTTCATACTCTGTTATTCGTATGTACAAGCTGATATTATACTGTACGATCAGTTCAAAAATAAATAAGTTCGTTAGGTATGATTATGTATGAATGCATTTCATACTTTAGTTGGCATACTGTATGGAATTAATTTCATACAATACGATCAGTTTAACCAAATCATGCTTCATTTATTACGAAAATGGACAAGTCTATTTTGTACTTTGGACGTCATCTATATGAACCCAAGTTCATACTTTATGAACAGTCCAAAAAATTTACATGTTCGTATGGGACGAACTAGTACTCACACATTTCATAATCTGGACATCATCTTTATGAAACTCATTTTGTATAGTATAATCAATATATAAAATGATGAGTTCATTCAGGATGAACTGGTACGTATCCATTTATACTCTAGATGTCGTTTGTACAAACCAATGTTTGTATAGTACAAATAGTACAAGAAAAAATTCTAAGACATGATTCGCTTAACTTTTTTTGGAGGAACATAGGTCAAATTGTCCAGTATGATTCTAGCATTGTATAATACGATTAGTTTTAAAACTATAAGTTTTGACTCACTCGCTGTAAAGGCCACTTTGCTCCCAGGTTCGTCCGGACGAAGTCGGATCGTCCGGGACGATCGGTACAGGTTGTGCAGGAAAAACATGTTTGGCTGAAGGGTTCGTCTGGACAAAATTGGGATCGTCTGGACGAAAAATTTTCAGAGCCCTGTCGTCTGGGGACGATAATTAATTTTCGTCTGGACAAAATTTTCCTGAGCATGGATCGTCCGAGACGAAGTGCGATCGTCCAGGACAATCAGTCTGGATATATATAGAAATGAGATATTTTGAAGAGAGAGAAAAAGCTCAGGAGAGAGAAAAACGAAGGAAAAGAAGGAAAAGTTGATTTTTGGGCCACGTCGGTCTGTTTTCGTCCGTTGTGACAGTTCAGGAAATTGTTGTAAGCACGGTAAGGCACAATCCGCCTTTCTCAATTTTCAGAACCGTCGTGTTTGGCGGTGTTATCTGTCCGGAATTGATTGTTGTTCGTGATTTTCGTCCGTATTTCCTGTCTGGTTCAATTTTTACCGCGAAATTTTCCGTATGTTGTTGACGTGCCGAGTGTGCACATTTTGATTATTTTTTGAAGATTTTTGTCCAAGTAGTTTTGATTTGACGGTATTTTTTGTCGACTGTATTTTTCTGTGTAGTCTAAAAATGTCTGAGCAATAGAATTAAAGTCTTGCAATGTTGTTATCTATATTCTGTGCAAATTTGATATTCTGTGATTTTTCAGGAAAATTGTGTAAATTCCGTATACAGCCGTTGTGCTGCCCGATTTTTGGGTGATTTCTGATTTCGTCCGGATTTCTTCTGAATTGATATGCTATTTGTATATGCTATAAAAAAGGGAGTTATAAGTGGCCCGGATCCTAAGAGATTCGGTTAGTGTCTGGGAAATCTGAATCTGAAATGAGCTCAATCTGAAATCTGAAATCAATTCTGTTCCGGATCCGATGAAATCTGTTCTGGTGCTGTAAGCACATCTGTCTGGTGCCGAGAGCACAAAAGGGAGCCATAAGGGGTCGAAATCCATAGAGATTCTGTCAATGTCAGGGAATTTAGCTATTAATTAAATATCTGATATCTGATTTGAAAGGACTTCTGATTTCCGTACATGTTCTGTAAGCAAGTTTGATTTTGATTTGATATATGTCCGTATCTGTTCTGATTTGATCTATTTCGTTCTGATCCGTATGATTTGATATCTGTCCGATTCTGTTCTGGTTTCTGTATGGATTTGGTTTGAAGTGTTTGGTTTTGGGATTCTGAAAGTTTTGATTGGAGGTTTGTTGCTTTGCTGAGCTGTTGAGCTCACCCTTGCTTTCTGGTGATTTTTAGGTTCTGGGAAAGGGAAGGAGGTCTTGGACTAGAGTTCAGAGTCTGATCTGTAGGTATTATTTTGTACTTTTGATTTTTGTACAGACATGGCTCTTCTGTTCTGTTTCTTTCTGTCTGAGCAATGGTCTGTAGTTGTATATGATTATTTTGAGGAAAAGAAAAGAAAAAGATAAATCTTTTGTTCCGCTGCATTTGATATTTCATAGTAGCTCTGTGTGTGTCTGTTTGTATTTAAAATGTTTGGAAGAATCAGTTCTGAAGTAAATTCCAAAGCCAGATCCTGGTTAGTTGGTCAATTTTGGCCTGTCGCGGCCCGGTGCGAGCGGGATCCGTCCTGGTTCGGGTCGGGTCGTGACAAGCTTTAGTGGTATCAGAGCATTGGTTTTGGAATTTAGATTGTATAAGACAGAGCTATAGGAAGTGATCTGTAGTGAGTCTGTCTGGGGTAGTTTTGGTTTGTTCGGCTTTTTATTGTGTTATTTTTGTGATAGTTTTCTGGATTTTCTCTGGATTTTCTGTATGGATCAGCCAGACTCAGACATGACAGACGATCAGAGTGCCGATCAGGCAGCACCAGTGGGGAGTACAGCCCTAGTGGTCGGTGCTGATACACTGTCTCAGTTTGCTACACTTGTTGCTCAGATGATGAGTGAGACTCAGAGCAGAGCTTCTACCGTCAGATCTGATGATATTGATAGACATCTCCAGATGTTTCTGAGATTGAAACCTCCAAGGTTTGAGGGCGCTGTTGAGCCCAGAGCTGTTGAGGAGTGGTTGAGGAGATTGGAGAAGACCTTCGACGGAATGCAGTGTCCGTCAGACAGGAAGGTACCATTGGCAGTATTTCTGTTGGATGGTGAGGCTGAGCATTGGTGGGTTGGCCCGCAGGAGGCTAGATTTCAGGGCATATTGAACTCTTTGATTACCTGGGAAGAGTTCACTAATGTTTTTCGAGACTGGTTTGTTCCCCCTTCTGCACAGCAGCAGATGCAGGAGAGTTTTCTGAGGCTTGTTCAGGAGAGCAAGACGGTGATGCAGTACGAGGCCAAGTTTACTGCATTAGCCAGGTATGCTCCGCAGTTGGTTAGTACTTCTGCTGAGAGGTGTTACAGGTTTCTGAGGGGATTACGAGATGTTCTGAGGCAGCCTCTGATACCGTTCCGTATTACCGACTTTTCTGAGCTCGTTTGATAGAAAATGACCTGATGGCTACTCAGCAGCGGTGGACTGCGAGTAGGAAGAGATTTGGAGGCGAGGCTTCAGGCAGTGGTTCCTCTGGGAAGAGGAGATTCGTAGCTGGTTCTGGATCTAGTGACTCAAGGAGGAGTGGAGGGTCGTCTGGTACTGCTACCAGTACGACGAGTTCTGGATCTGTGAGTGGGGCACCTGTGTGCCAGAGTTGTGGACGCCGACATTTTGGCCAGTGCTACAGGATGACTGGTCTGTGTTTCAGATGTGGTCAGCCAGGACATCAGATTGCAGAGTGTCCACAGACTGGATTTGATCGGGATTCTGAGTTCCGATCAGAGGGCTTCGTCAGACCTGCCGGTTCTGCAGGAAGACCGAAGACTGTTCCTCCACGCCCTGAGGGATTTTCTGGTAGAGGTGGTGGTTCTAGTTCTGTACCACGGAGACCACCTACGGTTCAGAGGGAGCCGAGTAGTTTTGTTGCTTCAGCTCCAACTCCAGTTCAGCCACGAGTTTACAGCCTGAGTCAGTAGGAGGCTCGTGATGCTCCAGATGTTGTGACAGGTACGATTTACATTTCTGATCAGCCCTGTCGTGTTTTGTTTGACTATGGAGCTAGTCACTCTTTTCTGTCTGAACGGTGTTTTGAGGTTTTACGTTTGGATTCCATTTTACTTCCGGTTTCTCTTTCCGTGATTTTGCAGGCTGGAAGTAATTTGATTGCTCGAAAGTTTTGTGTTTGCGAGATCGACATTGCGGGCAAGAAGTGGAAATCAAGTCTGATTTTATTGCCGATTTCCTCTTATGATATGATTCTGGACATGGATTGGCTGAGTCTGTATGAGGCTCAGATTGATTGTCTGAAGAAACAAGTGAGTTTGATTATGGCTGGGGAGAGAATTGTATTTCAGGGCTTACGAGGTGTTCTCTCCAGTCTGATTTCTGTGTTGGAGGTGAGCAGAATGTGGAAGAAGGGATGCCCAGTCTTTTTGACTTCGGTGCGAGATCTGAACCTGGAGGTTGGTTCTGTTTCTGAGATCCCAGTGGTATGAGAGTTTGCTGATGTTTTTCCAGAGGAGTTGGTTGGTTTACCTCCGGATAGAGATGTGGAGTTCTCTATCGATATTTTTCCAAGTACCGCTCCGATATCAAAAGCTTCGTACAGGATGGCACCGAAAGAACGTTCTGAGTTGAAAGTTCAACTTCAGGAGTTGGTTGATAGAGGCTTTGTCCGTCCTAGTGTTTCTCCTTGGGGAGCACCTGTTCTGTTTGTGAAGAAGAAGGATGGGACACTTCATATGTGTGTGGATTACAGAGATTTGAACAAAGTCACGATCAAGAATAAGTATCCTTTGCCTCGGATTGATGACTTATTTGATCAGCTTTCTGGATCTTCGGTATTTTTGAAGATTGATTTACGATCCGGATACTATCAGGTGAAGGTGAAGGAAGCTGATGTGGTGAAGACTGCTTTCAGTACTCGGTACGGGCACTACGAGTTCTTGGTTATGCCTTTTGGGGTAACCAATGCGCTTGCGATTTTCATGGATCTGATGAACCGAGTATTCAGGGAGTATTTGGATCAGTTTGTGATCGTCTTCATCGATGATATTATGGTATATTCTGCTTCTGAGGATGATCATGCCAGACACTTGAGTATTGTGTTGGAGACTCTGAGACGGCATCAGCTGTATGCCAAGTTCTCCAAGTGCGAATTCTGGCTGAAGAGCATCTCTTTTCTGGGGCATGTGATTAGCGGTGAAAGTATTTCTGTTGATCCCCAGAAGATTCAGGCGGTTGCTGATTGGCCAAGGCTGACTACGGTATTTGAGGTACGTAGTTTCTTGGGCATGGTCGGATATTACAGGAAATTTGTGAAAGGATTTTCACAGATCTCGACGCCTCTGACGAAACTGACTCAGACGTTAGTACCTTTTGTTTGGACACCGGAGTGTGAAACTAGTTTTCAGAGATTGAAGGATTGTCTGACTTCAGCTCCAGTGTTAACACTTTCGTCAGGTACGGAAGGTTTTCAAGTGTTCAGTGATGCTTCACTGAAAGGTTTGGAATGTGTACTGATGCAGAATGGAAGGGTAATTGCTTATGCCTCTAGACAGTTGAAACCACATGAGAATAATTACCCGACACATGATTTGGAGTTAGCTGCAGTTGTGTATGCTTTGAAGATTTAGCGTCATTATCTGTATGGCGTCAGATGTGAGATTTTCACTGATCACAATAGCCTGAAGTACATTTTCACTCAGAAGGATCTGAACTTGAGGCAGATAAGATGGCTCAAGTTGATCAAGGATTATGATCTGACCATTCAGTATCAGCCTGGTAAGGCTAATGTGGTAGCGGATGCTTTGAGCAGGAAGTCTTCTGGATTATCAGGTTTGCAGCTTACTTTTGATAACTACCTGATTCGTGATATGGAGCGCTTGCAGTTGGAGGTGATTTCCTCCAGTGATTTGGATTTAGCTCAGATGAGCATTCATTCTTCTTTGGAAGCAAGGATTCAGGAAGCCCAGAAGTCAGATTCTGATTATTTGAAGTTGATTGCTCAGATTGGATCTGGTAAGACTCATGAACTTCGAATTTCTGATTCTAGTGCTATTTTCTGTAAGAACAGGTTGTGGGTATCGGTGTTTGGAGATTTGAGGAAGGAGATTCTGTATGAATCTCACCATTCAGACTACACTGTACATCCAGGTGGTAGTAAGATGTATACTGACATGAAACTTTTATTCTAGTGGCCTGAAATGAAAAAGGACGTAGTTGAGTTTGTGTCGAGATGCGAGGCCTGTCAGTTGGTGAAGGCAGAGCATCAACGACCAGGTGGACTGTTGCAATCGTTGCCTATCCCTGAGTGGAAGTGGGAAGAGGTAACGATGGACTTTGCAATGGGTTTTCCTCGATCTAGACAAGGGCACGACGTCATTTGGGTGGTTGTAGATCGACTGACGAAGTCTGCCCATTTTCTTCCGATCAGGCAGACCGATCCGGTGGATTGTTTGGCACAGATATATGTTAAGGAGATAGTCAGATTGCACGGTGTGCCTCGAGTGATAGTTTCTGACCAAGATGGACGATTTACTTCCAGACTTTGGAAGGGCATTCAGCAAGGCTTGGGTACGAAACTGCATTTCAGTACAGCCTTTCATCCTCAGACAGATGGACAGTCTGAGAGGACTATTCAGGTACTGGAAGATCTGTTGAGGCTTTGTGTTTTAGATTTTGGCGAAAGCTGGGAAGATCATATCCCTTTGATTAAGTTTGCCTATAACAACAGTTTTCAGTCTAGTATCGGTATGGCACCGTACGAGGCTCTGTATGGCAGGAAGTGCCGTACTCCTTTGACTCTGACTGAGGTCGAAGATAGACAGGAACTGGGTGCCACTTTCTTTGAAGAAACTGTTAAGAAGATTAGTTTAATAAAAGAAAGATTGAAAGATGCTCAAGATCGACAGCAGAAGTATTATAATCAGAAGCACAAGTTTGTTGAGTTTCAGGTTAGGGACTTTGTGTATGTCAAAGTCAGCCCGATGAAGGGTGTGAGCAGATTTGGTCAGGTGAGCAAGCTTAGTCCAAGTTATGTTGGACCTTTTATAATCCTGGAAAGGATTGGAAAATCTGCTTACAGACTGTTACTTTCCGATTCGATGCCTGACGTGCATAACGTGTTTCACGTATCCACTTTGAGGAAGTGGGTATCTGACTCTGGGAAGAAGCTGTCAGCTGACGAGGTTGAGATTCAGAAGAATCTGGCGTACAAGGAAGAGCCAGAGTTGATTTTGGCATACGACATCCGAAAGCTACGAAGTAAACAGATTCCGATGGTTAAAGTCCAGTGGAAGCACCGTACTGCACGGGAAGCCACTTGGGAGGAGTCTGACATGAGACAGTTTTACCCATACTTGTTTTGACTGAGTTTGGATTGGATAATGTCGAGGACGACATTTTTCAGAAGTTGGGGAGATTGTAAAGGCCATTTTGCTCCCAGGTACGTCCGGACGAAGTCGGATCGTCCGGGATGATCGGTACAGGTTGTGCAGGAAAAACATGTTTGGCTGAAGGGTTCGTCTGGAAGAAATTGGGATCGTCTGGACGAAAAATTTTCAGAGCCCTGTCGTCTGGGGACGATAATTAATTTTCTTCTGGACGAAATTTTCCTGTGCATGGATCGTCCTGGACGAAGTGCGATCGTCTAGGACGATCAGTCTGGATATATATAGAAATGAGATATTTTGAAGAGAGAGAAAAAGCTCAGGAGAGAGAAAAACGAAGGAAAAGAAGGAAAAGTTGATTTTTGGGCGACGTCGGTATGTTTTCGTCCGTTGTGACAGTTCAGGAAATTGCTGTACGCAAGGTAAGGCACAATCCGCCTTTCTCAATTTTCAGAATTGTCGTGTTTGGCGGTATTATCTATCCGGAATTGATTGTTGTTCGTGATTTCGTCCGTATTTTCTGTCTGGTTCAGTTTTTACCGCAAAATTTTCCGTATGTTGTTGACGTGCCGAGTGTGCACATTTTGATTATTTTCTGAAGATTTTTGTCCGGGTAGTTTTGATTTGACGGCGTTTTTCGTCGACTGTATTTTTCTGTGTAGTCTAAAAATGTCTGAGCAATAGAATTAAAGTCTTGCAATGTTGTTATCAATATTATGTGCAAATTTGGTATTCTGTGATATTTCTAGAAAATTGTGTAAATTCCGTATACAGCCGTTGTGCTGCCTGATTTTTGGGTGATTTCTGATTTCGTCTGGATTTCTTCTGAATTGATATGCTATTTGTATATGCTATAAAAAAGGGAGTTATAAGTGGTCCGGATCATAAGAGATTCGGTTAGTGTCTGGGAAATCTGAATCTGAAATGAGCTCAATCTGAAATCTGAAATCAGTTCTGTTTCAGATCCGATGAAATTTGTTCTGGTGCTGTAAGCACATCTGTCTGGTGCTGTGAACACAAAGGGAGCCATAAGGGGTCGGAATCCATAGAGATTCTGTCAGTGTTAGGGAATTTAGCTATTAATTAAATATCTGATATCTGATTTGAAAGGACTTCTGATTTCCGTACATGTTCTGTAAGCAAGTTTGATTCTGATTTGATATATGTCCGTATCTTTTCTGATTTGATCTGTTTCATTCTGATCCGTATGATTTGATATCTGTCCGATTCTGTTCTGGTTTCTGTACAGATTTGGTTTGAAGTGTTTGGTTTTGGGATTCTAGAAGTTTTGATTGGAGGTTTGTTGCTTTGCTGAGCTGTTGAGCTCACCCTTGCTTTCTGGTGGTTTTCAGGTTCTGGGAAAGGGAAGGAGGTCTTGGACTAGAGTTCAGAGTCTGATCTGTAGGTATTATTTTATACTTTTGATTTTTGTACAGACATGGCTCTTCTATTCTGTTTCTTTCTGTCTGAGCCATGGTATGTAGTTGTATATGATTGTTTTGAGGAAAAGAAAAGAAAAAGATAAATCTTTTGTTCCGCTGCATTTGATGTTTCATAGTAGCTCTGTGTGTGTCTGTTTGTATTTAAAATGTTTGGAAGAATCAGTTCTGAAGCAAATTCCAAAGCCAGATCCTGGTTAGTTGGTCAGTTTTGGCCTGTCGCGGCCCGGTGCAAGCGGGATCCGTCCCGGTTCAGGTCGGGTCGTGACACTCGCCTAGTGTGTGTGTGCATGATTACCCAATTACAATCATACTCTCTTAGACTCAAGAATAATAGAAAAATTACAGACTTTAATTATAATAAATCATAATCTAATCTTTCTTGAAGTCTTTAACAGTATGAAGTATGATTTTCCTGAAACATTAGTACACACAAACAACACAAATAAGACTTGTCCAATATATGTTAGGATAAATAATAATCAACACAATAAGATTTTAGTATCATCAAAAACTCACATGATATATATAAATATAATTTTAAAAGCTAAGTTACAATAATCTCCCCCTTTTTGATGATGGCAAAATAATTATTATTTGAGTTAATATTTAAAGCAAGTTTTCTCTTTAGCTCCCATAAATGAATGATCAATTTAAAATAAGGTGTTTTCTTAAAAATCAAAACAAAAACCAAACAAAAACTACTAAAACAAAAATAAAATAACAAAAACAACACGAATACAATCATACACACACTAACACAAAAAATACACTCACAATAAAGCATACACATACACACAAAAATAACATATACAAACACACAAAAATATTAAACAATCACAAATATTAAAAAATAACTAATAACTCCCCATTTTGACAGCAACAAAAGGGAAGTACAACTTAAAATAAAAAGTTTATATGAATAAATCAAAGTAGTTGATAAAGAAGGGGATTTTAAACTAATTGTAAATACAAGAGTAACTTCCTATTGCTAAAAAAAAATTTCAAATTTTAAATTAAAAAAAAATAACTTAGATAAAAAAAGTCAACCTTATTCACTATTCATTCTAGACAAATTAAATAAAAATGATTATTACAAAAAATAATGAAATAAAGATTAAATAATTTCTAATTTAATAGTGAAGATGATTGTTATCATGGGTTTGGATTAGAGATAGAATGATAACGGAAAGAAAAATATGAATTTTTCAATTGACGATATTACGCATGTTTTCAATTATTTGTGACACACTTTATGCATCTTTTCTACTTGGGATAATTTTGTGCCTCTTTTCACATTACGAACAGTACACATCTTTTCAATTTTTGCACGCTTTGTGCATATTTTTTTTTAAACTTATTGTCTTTTCAATATCAATAATCTTAATTCAAATTCTAATAATAACAAATATATATATATTGAAAAAGAAAATAAAATAAAATAAGACATATATTTTGCAATAGTTATATTTAAATAGTACTTGTCTATACAAATATGAAATTGATTTCCTTATCTACATCCAATTATAAATTTAATTTAATTTTTGAAAGATTAAATTTTACAGTAAATTAATTTGTAAATTAAATAATTTAAAATTCTATTCAAGAGATCAACCTCAAGTGATTTGTCTAAAGAAAAATAAATATTTTAAGAAGTGAAATTTGAATGCATGTTAACACAATATTTCATCATTTTATTTATCATTCAAGAGCACATACAAACACATTTATCTATTTAACATCATCCCAAATAACATCATCCCAAAAATGAAAAAAAAAACACATGAAATCACTAACACACGAAATCACTAAAATCATAGGAAAACATCTCAACAACAAACACATAAACTAATCAGCAACTACATCACATAAGTACAACTAATAATCATAGGGGTCTTGATTTGGAGGAGGTGGTGGGTTGAACATTAAAAAGTAACTACTGATCGTTGCTACATTACAGTTAACCAAGTCAAATTTCCCTCAGATCTAACCCATGTCCTCGTTGTATCTAGCATCGTATGGATTCAAGTGATTCTGAATTTGATTAAAGTATTGATCAAAATGAGTTTCCATTTTTTCAAAGAGCTAGGCCATTTTTTGATAGAAGTTCTGGTCAGGTCCAGTTATAGGTGTTGGAGTAGGAGCTCCTCCTTCTTCCTTAGAATCATCTCCCTTGAAACTTTAATCTCGCCTAAAAAGTGCCTGAAAAGTGGCACCAGCAAAAAAATAAGAAGTTTAGTGAGTGGATCAGGATGGATTATGTTATATTTTTTCTCTAAGATATATGCAACTAGATATCCTAAGGCCACATTATTCTTCCTTTTATTATGAGGAAGTCCAATATTAGAAAGTTTGAAAATATAATCCATAATAAGTTGGCCTTCATCAAAAGGTTTTCCAATCATAATCAAATATGTAATAATGGACAAAAGAGGAGTCAAGTTTGTGCGATCACCAGATTTTAGAATTATGGAGGTTCTCAAAATGTACTGAATAATCCTATCATTTTGATTAAGATTATACACACGAGACATATGGCTAACTTGGACAACACCTTTAGGTGTCTGGTTTATTTCAGACCATTCAAAATATGCTATAGGGGTTAAGGTGTGCGCTCTAATTCCTTGGGTTCTAAGATGAAGGAAGTTGCCTATATCTTCATTAGTGATTTCTATATACTGGTTAAAGATGAAGGAGGTAATCCTAGTGCGATCTTGATTTACTTTCATGTTTGCAAGGAATATTTAAAAGGTTTCATGGTGGTAGGTATAAATCAAAGTAAGGATGAAGGAAAATTTGGTTGAGGAAAATAGGGGCATCACAAAAAAGTTGATATCATTCTAAATGAGGAGTCGAGAAGGAGTTATTTTGACAGTAAAATCCTATTAAAAGCTTTCTCATTCTCTTTGAAAAGAAAGTTGTCGTCCCTACCAAATCAAAAGGACGAGCCCCTAGAAGTTCGAGGTCGTTTGCTACTACTGGCTATTCCTAAGGTATGGACTTGAGAAGGTTTGGAAACAAATGAGAATGTGAAGAAAAACTTACCCTTGTATTTAAAGAAGAAAAATTGAACTATTGTACAGTGTGAAATATGAATCGTATATACGATTGTAAAATCGTACGACATGAAAAACGTTTTGTACATATGAATATAAACAGAAAAAAATGAAACAAATTTTTGTAAAATTCCATTTTTGAGGCATCATTTCGTATAGGATTTTTGACCAAAATGATCGTACAACAAACCTCTGTTCGTTTGAGATTATCAAAAAATTAAAGACTGTTTTATGATGGTTAGGTTCATCCACATGAAAAATAGACAACAAGGTCATATAGATAAAATCCAATTTCGTACGTATGATTTGACAAAAATAAATGAACGCTTGGAAAACTATCCCCAATCATACAGAAAAAATAATACAGTTTGTACAGATGATGACGACATTATACAATATGAAATTCAATGAAAAACTCAGTTTTGTGTGCTCAACTTAGGAATATATCATGCACATGCTACAAAATTCTTGCAATACAAAAACTTTTATACAGTATAAAGAGAATACTTAAAATAAGACATGATAAATAGAAAACCTTTTCAAATGAAATGATATGCTTCTGATAAAATAAAAAATAACACAAAACTAAACAAATAAAAAATAGATAAGATAAGTAATAAGAGAAAATAAATAAACACATAATTACACAAGAAATCAAGTTTATAGAATTTCAATTTAAGCATTAAAATCAGTCACACCTAATCTAGTTCTTATAGTGCTAAACATGTCAAAAGCTAGTGGTTTTATGAAAATGACTACAAGTTGATTCTCAGAAGCAATATAATGCAATTCAATTTCTCCATTAGCTATATGATCTCTAATGAAGTGATGCCTTACATAATTATTCTTGGTTCTAAAATATTAAATAGGATTATTTGAAATACATATGACACTAGTATTATCATAGAAGATCAAAACGGTGCAAATTAAAAATTCTAAATAAATCAGTTGTTATTTTAAACAAAGAACTTCTGCTACACAACTATATAAGGCAATGTATTATGCTTTAATAGTAGATAGAGCTACTTAATTCTTTTTTCTATAAGACTAAGAAACTAAAGAGTTTTCTATGAATTGATTAGCTTCAAAAGCACTTTTTTGATCAATCCTACATCCTACAAAATCTGAATCATAATATCTAATAATTTCAAAAGAAGACCTGTACTTATGATACTAAATTCCTAAGTTTTGAGTTCCCAAAAGATATATTGAATTCCTTTAATTGCTGTTAAATGTGATTTTTTTGTATCAGATTGACATCTAGCACATAAATAAATAGTAAACACAATATTTGGTCTGCTAATAGTCAAGTAAAGCAATGATCTAATTATTCCTCTAAATTTTTTTTGATCACCAAATTTTCCCTTAGAGTCCTTATCTAATTACATTGAGGAACACATTGGTGTAGTCACTAGTTTAGCATTATCCACTTCATATTTTTTGAGGATATCCTTAGTATGCTTTGACTAACTAAGAAAAGTTCATTCCTCATTTTTTTTTCATTCTAAAATTAAGAAAATAACTCAAATATTTTATCAAACTTATTTCAAATTCACTACTCATTATTTTTGAAAAATTATAATAAAGGTTTTTATTTATAGATCCAAACAAGATATCATCAATATATATTTGAACAATGAGTATGTCTTCTCTTATATTTTTCAAAAAGAGAGTGGTGTCCACACTTCATTTCACAAATGACATTTCTAATAGAAAAGTACTTAATCTCTCATACCAAGCCTCAGCTGCTTATTTTAGTATGTACAAAACCTTTTTTAATTTAAACACATCATTAGAGATTTTAGACTTTTTAAAATCTTGAGTTTGCTAAACATAAACATCATCTTATATCATCCCATTAAGAAAGACACTCTTAACATCCATTTGATATAATTTAAAACATATAAAACACGCAAAAGCTAATGAAACCCTAATTATTTCAATTCTGGCTATGAGGAAAAAAGTTTTTTCAAAATTAGTCTCCTTTATTTGATTATACCTCTTGACCACCAATCTTGCCTTATTTCTAATCATAACGTTGAAATTATTCAATTTATTTTTGGACACCCACTTAGTTCCAATAATACTTTGATTCTTAGGCCTTTCAATTAAATCATAAACATCATTTCTAATAAATTAATTTTATTCTTCATGCATGCACAAAAGCCAAAAATCATCCAAAAGTACTTGATTTATGTTTGTGGGTTTAATCATTGATATAAAGGCAGAATGATTCTCTTTTTTGCTAAGTCCATGCCTAGTTCTAACACATTCACTAGGTTCACCTAAAATAAATTTCTTAAGATGACTCTTAGAAAATTTCCATTCTCGAGGCAAAGGGTTTTTAGTTCTTACATTCCCTTCCAAATTTGACTTTTTAATTCCTTGGAGATATTTTCAATATAATCATCTTCCAGCTTGGATCTTTTGAAATGCCAGATTCATTAAAAATAATATGTGTGGTCTCTTCAACTACCAAAGTTCTCTTATTAAAAACTCTATTGGATTTGCCAACATTAGAATTTTTAAGAAAAATTTCTTTATTAGATTTATGATCAAATTTTCCTAAAAGAGTTTTACCATTATTGTGAATGAATACCTTACATCTAAAAATATACAAATATGAAAGATTAGGTGTTCTTCCCTTAAGAAGTTAATAGGATGTCTTATTCAATTTGGATCTAATGTTCACTCTATTCAGAACATAACAAAATGTACTAATTGCTTCAGCCCAAAAATATTTTAGAAGTGAGTATTTTGCCAACATGGCTCTAATGGCTTCTATTAATGTTCTATTCTTTCTTTTGACTACCCCATTTTACTGAGAGATCCTTGGTGTTAAAAAATTATGATTAATTCCATATTCTTTATAAAAATCTTTAAAATTTTCATTTTTAAATTCTCATCAATAATCACTTTAAATTGACAAAATCTCACAACCTAGTTTCCTCTGAATCCAAGTAGAAAAGCTTCTAAACTCATCAAATGATTCACTCTTATGAAATAAAAACTTAACCCAAGTGAATCTTAAAAATTCATCAATTATTACCAATCTAAAAACTTCAACTTCTAGACTCATAGTGCTAATTGGTCCAAGAAGATCCATATGTATGACTTTCAATGGTTTGATAGTTCTAAGAACCTTAATGGAATAAAAGGAGGACTTCACATGTTTTCTTAATTGACTTGCATCACACAGGTTATCCTTAGTGAAGTCTCATTTGGGTATCCCTTTAACCAAATCTTTATAAGTAATCTTTCTAAGATTTTTCATGCTTGCATGAAAAAGTCTCATATGTTATAACCATGATTCATCAATAATTATTTTGAGAAAAAAAATATTAAAAGATTTAACAAAATTCAAATCTAGCATGTACATATTATTAATGTTATTTTTATACAAAACATCAATTTTATTTTGGCTTATTATGTAGTTTGTGGGAAAAAAAATTACACTATAACATTTATCACATAAATGACTAATACTCAATAAGTTATGCTTTAAACCTTCTACCAATAAAATATTTTTAATGAAAAAATTGTTCTTATTACCAATCATACCTATAACTACCACTTTCTTTGTGGTATTTTTTCCTAATATAACCTTGTATCCATTCTTGGCTTCCAGCGATATGAATTGTGTCATGTCTCCTATCATATGCTTTGAACATTTGTTGTCCAGGTACTAAATGCTCTCATGAGATCTTGTATGATAGTGATTATATAAGATGATCAAATATTAGAGTTGGGAACCCAAACAAGTTTGGGTTCACCTTTTGGTAATAATAATCTAGATGCATATTTGATATGTAATTGGAGTTTGGGTAGAAGGCTCCTTTGGACATTTCTTTCAAAAGGTTGAATACAAAAAAGTTTCTACTTTTTGTTTAAAGTGTGGGAAAGTGGGCCATCTAGATGATAAATGTATAGATGATGTGGTGGCATATCAAAAGGAACTAGTGAATTCATTAGAAAAGGGAATGTAGTCTAAATTCCCTCAATCTCAGCATGAAGTTGATTTAGACAAAATCTATGGGCCATGGATTCTTGTCCAAAATTTAAGAAGGAGGAAGAAGCCAGTACCTGATTTGGGTAAGGTAAATCTGAAAAATAGTAACTTCAGAAAAATTAAATCTGTGTATGTGCAGAAATCTTCCTACAATCCAACTTTAGTTCAGTCTGTAGATGAGAATGTTGGTAAGGGAAATGTAGAGGATCCTGGAAGATTTGTTGAAGAAACTCTTGTTCCAATAGTAGACGATGAAGTTATAGTTGAGGAGAAATAAATTTCAAATTCTGGTACTTGCATGGAAGGTACATTGAAAGCTGATTTCAAGAAGGTTGATGCAACAGTAGTAGATAACAGGGATTTATCTGGTGATAATGAGATGCCGTGCAATCATACTATTCGTATTTCAACTGAAGATAAAAATATGTTCAAAATATTGAGCAATAAAAAATTTGTTGAAGAAGGAATTATTAGCTTTGTTAATAAAGATGGAGATCTTGAAGAAGGAGAAATTAATTGTTCCACATCTGATCTTGCTGTTATTAAAATAGAGAGGATGGATGAATTTGTTAAAAGTAAAGGTAAGCTTCTTAAAGAGCTTAACTCTTTGGGTAAAGACAACATTTTACTTCAAAAAAGGAAGGCAGAAGGTACTAAGAAGATTAAAAATGGGAGTAATCCCATTTTTAAATCCAAATGACGTCTCTCTCATTTTGGAATAATTGAGGGGCCAGAAAAATTGAAGCCTCTCGATACTTAAGGGAGTTTGTCAAAGATCTTGATGTTTTTTATGTTGGGCTTGTAGAAACTAAAGTTCAATCTTTTGGAAGAGAAGAAGTCAACAAACTAATTGGTAGTAATTGAGATTTCTTCAATGTCCTATCCGAAGGTTTGTATGGAGGAATTCTAGTATGTCGGATGTCTAGCTTTTGTTCTTTTTCTATTATTCATGCTTCTCCCCAAGTGGTTATTGGTTTGTTCAAAATTCAGAATAAAGGAGAGTGGCTTATTTCCACTATTTATGGAAGCAAAGACATTTATAAGTGAAGACAACTTTGGGAGGATCTCCAAGCCTTTTCTAATTCCAATATTCCGTTCATCATAGGAGGAGATTTCAATTTCATTCATTCTCAAGAGGAGAAGAGAGGTGGGAAGAGGTATGTTTTCTCTCAAGGGCCTCAAGATATGAAAATGTTTATGAAGAGGGGTGACTTTCATGACATTGGGATAATAGGTCCTAAATACACTTGGTGTAACAATAAGAAAGGAGGAGCTCGCATTCTTGAAAGGCTAGAACGTTGCTTATTGAATTATGCAATTTTGAGGATCATTCAACCTACAACAATTCGGCATCTTGGAAGAATTGCATTAGACCATTTCTCAATAGCCATCAATTTATTCAGTACGGGGTATAGAAGATCCAAGAGATTGTAATTTGAAGAAGTTTGGTCTTCTTTTCCTGCATCTAGAGGAATTGTTGCCAATTCGTGGAAAAATTTGTTGGTGGGGATGATGTACAAAAACTTAATCTTAAATTCAAGAGAGTTATTAATGCTTTATTTCATTGGAGTAGAGCCAAACATGCAAACCTTAATAATCTGAAAGAAAAACTGAAAGCTGGGATCATTGCTTTGCAAGAGGAGGAAGCCGGTTCTGGAAGTCTCTCTAAAGAGAAAATTTCCCTGTTAAGATTTAAAGTAAGGTAGTTGAACACTACTTTGGGAAGGCTAAGCTCATGGTGGAGACAAAGAGCTAAAGTGAAGTGGTATAAAGAGTTTGACTCCAACTCTGAATACTTCCACTTGGTTGCTTATACTAGACGTAACAGTAACTTTGTTAGGCAAATTAAAAATCCTGAAGGTACTTTGACTGAGGATCAAAGCTGCATTGAAGAAATCTTTTCAAATTATTTCCATGAGAAGTGGAGGTTGAAGAGGTGTTCTCTTTCCGGATGGCCAAATCTTTCCAGAATTTTGGATGAAGTAGACAGGGAACGGCTCAAGACAATTTTACTGAGGAAGTTTGAGATTGTTATTTCTCAGTTGGAGAGCAATATTTCACCTGGTATATATGGTATCTCTTATAATTTTTTTAAATGCTATTGGCCCATTATAAAGTTTGATGTTTGGAAAGCTATTTGCTTTTTTTTAATTCCTGTTTAATGTGTGATGAATGGAGAGAAACTGCTGTGGTTCTTATTCCAAAAATTAAGAATCCTTTAACACCTTCAAATTATAGACCTATAAGTCTATGTAATTCTATATATAAGATAGTGACAAGAATGTTATTGAACAGGATTGTCAATTGTATTACTAAAATCATTTCTGAAAATCAAGTTGCATTTATCAAGGGGAGATCAATTTCTGAGAACATCTTGCTCACTCAAGAAATCTTCCATAAATTCAGAAATTCCAAAGCTAAGAAATTTTGATGGCCATTAAAGTAGACATGGAGCAAGCATACGATAGTATGGGGTGGAAAACCTTGAAACAGGTGTTGGAACTTTATGGTTTTCCATGGTCTTTTACGAATCTCCTTCTCCAGTGTGTGGTGGACACTAAGTATTCCATTATTGTGAATGGTATTAATACCAATTGGATTCGGGATGAATGTGGGTTTAGAAAGGGATGTCCTCTATCCCCATATTTGTTTATCATGTGTTCCCAATTGTTAACTGAAGCATTCAACAAAAATGGAAGTAAGATAGGAGTGAAGGTGGCCCCAAATGCAGAAAAAGTTTTCGATCTTCAATATGTAGATGTCATCATTGTATTTGCAAAAGCAAACCAAAGAAATGCTAAGAAAATTAAGAAGATCTTGACAAAGTATAGCTATTGGACAGGAAAAAAAATTAATGATTAGAAATCTTCTTTGATTTTCGGCGAGGCTGTTCACAAAGATAAGTCCAAGGTGTTGTCTAAAATCCTTGGTTTTAAAATAGTGGAAGAAATGAATTACCTTGGCATTAAGATGACAACGAGAAGACTCAAATCTTCAGACTTCCAAGATGTATTGGAGAAAGCATTTGATAAGCTAAACGTTTGGGGTAATCTTTCCCTCACTTTAGCTGGCAAACTTCAATTAATTAAAACCTCTCTTCTATCTATTCCAATTTTTATTTCTAATCACTCTCTTGTGCCGATGGGGGTGTTGAGAGATCTAGATAAGCTGTGTAGAAATTTTATTTGGACTAAGCAAGATAAGAGTTATGGAATTCATTTTATGGAATGGAAAAGTCTTTGTAAACATATCAAGTTTGGAGGGCACGGTGCCATGTCTGCAACAGATAAAGTCAGTTTTTGGAGAGCCAAATTTGCTTGGAGTTTGGTCTCTAATCCTGCTTCTTTGTTGAATAGAATCCTAATTGCCAAGTATGGAAGAAATTTTAGTTTTCTGAAACAAAGTTTCGGAGTTCTCCTACTTGGAAAATCATTAATAATGGAGGTAAACTTCTTCAACAAATTATTAGATGGAAGGTTTCTGATGGTGAGAGCATCAACACTACTAAGGATATTTGGATCCTTGATAAGTGTATAGACAAATGGCCTACTTTTGTCTCTAATTTACATGAAGATCAATGTTGTTTGAAGTTCTTCCTTCATGAAGGAAGCTGGAACATCCAAAATCTGAATCAAGCTTTTGGTAAGGATTTAGTTGAATTGATTTCTTCGGTCCCTATAAATGCTGGAATTCAAGGAGATGAAGTGGAAATCTTATACAAAAATTCTGGGAAGTCTATAGAAGCTTTGATTTCTGAACAAAGCAACATTCATTAAGAAGAGGATGTAAGTTGGAAATGGCTAAAGCTGAAATTGAGACCAAGAGTAAGAATTTTCTGGTGGAGATTAATCCACAAAGCTATTCCTTCTAATGAATCTTAATGTATAGAAAATAATCAATCATATAGAATGCCCAAGAGGATGATGTGATGTGGAAGACGCCAATCACTTAGCAGTTCAATGTTTTTTTCTTAAATAAGTCATCAATATCATTTAAAAATGGGGATATGATATACCAGTTTTAACAGATTTGGATAACTGTTACAATTGGCTTTCTAAATATTCAAATTACAACCCTTTCATGGGAAATTTGTATTGTTCTGCTATTTTCATCTCATGGAAAAGCAGGAATAAGCTTGTTCATGGGGCGAAAGAAGATAGTCTACATGTTATTGCACCTAATGCAATCAGCTTTGCTTCATTATTTTTCAGCCATGATCTTATTTCAGCAAACTGGGTTTCTAATAAGCATTTACTGTTTCCAATCACTTGGAAACCCCCTCCAACCGAATGGATCAAACTCAATGTGGATGCTTCTCTTGCTCAAAATTATATAGCTGGAATCGGAGGTATAATTAGAGATATCAAAGGTAAATTTTTGTTTGCCTTTGGTTTCAAACATATTCATTGGAATATCTCGGCCCTTGAGATGGAAGCTTTATTGGCCTTCAAGAAGGTAATACAAGAATGGATGTATGATGCTAAAGGAATCATAATTGAAGGTGATAACTTCAATGTTATGAAGCACATCCAGAAGATCTTTAATGAGGGTTTAACCGTAGGTAACAATCCTCAATTTCTTGATTTTTTCTTTCTTAGAAATTTCAATGAAGTTATTATTCAATATGTAAATAGAAGATGTAATAAGTTAGTCGATTGTTGTGCTAACCATGCTAGGTTTGGTGATTTTATTTGGGATAATTTGGTTACCAATAACATTCCTCCTTTCTTCTACAAAGTGTTGAAGGAGGAATGTGACGCTCTTTACTTTGTTTAGAACTCTTATTTTCTCTTGATTAATAATATTGCTTAGTGCATCTTCTAAATTTTTTTTTGATATCTAATGTTTTATGCATCTTAGGTCTCCACACTTGATATGATTTACTATAAATAGTACAAGTGTGAGAAAAATGACCAATCATTCCATAGGAAAAATATTTAACTCCAAGAAAAGGATTCATTAATCTATGTGTATTATATTTTCTTTTCCTAGGTTTTGATATTTTAGACTTCTAATCAAGATTGAAAAATTGTTTAGGTGTAGGTGATATCCTATTTTTCTTAAGAGCTTTCAATTCCACTTTAAAATATGAGTTAGCACTTTCTAAAATAGTATTATTAACTTTTAAATGATGCTCTCTATAATTAAATTTATCCAAAAATATTTTAAAATCACTTTTAAGTTTAGTATGTGGTGATTTCAGTAGTTCATGCTATTTGTTCAAATCATCAAATTCATCTAATAATTTCATGTGGTTTTTATCAATCAATTCATGATTGTTCATAAGGATTTCATACTCTTTTTGTAAATCTAAAAAGTCTAAGTTCAACTTAGCATGCAACTTTTTGAGTTTCCTATATACAATATGAATTTTCTCAAAAGCTTCAAATAACTCTTTATAGGTTAAGTCAAATACCTCATCTTGATCTAACTGATCATGCTTGTTGGCCATTAAACACAAGTTTGTGACTTCTTCCTCTGCTTTTGTTTTTGAGGAATTTGAAGCTGAGTCTGCCCATAATTCTCTCTACAATTTCTTCTTACCCTTCCTAATATTAGTTTTCTCCCTAATCTTCTCCTTGCTAGGATTAACTTTGAGATTTAGGCAATTAGATTTGATATGTCCAGGCTTCCTGCATTCATAGCAAATTATATCATTAGAAGCTTTAGCATTTTTGTGAACTTACCCTTATTCCACTGCTGACATCTCCTTTGCTTCTTTTTAAGGAAACTTCTAAATTTCCTTGTCATTAAGGTAATATCATCTTCATCCTCAGGCTAAGACTGATCACTATCTGCATCATCCACTTTCTATATGATGTTTTTCTCCTTCCACTTGTCACATGCATCGATCTATCTTTGAGTAACTCTTTGCTCATAAGCAATTAATGATCCAAGAAGATTATTACAACAACAACAACAACATCAAGCCTTTATCCCACTATGTGGGGTCGGCTACATGAATCCTTTTTCTCCATTGTGTCCTATTAAAAGTTAAATTCTCGTTTAAATCTAATAGAGAATGGTCATTCCTAATATTTTCTAGCCAAGTCTTTTTAGGTCTACCCCTACCTTTCTTAACATAAGTCAAATTTAATACCTCTACTCTCCTAACTGGGTCATCAGAAGGCTGCCGTTTTATGTGACCAAACCATCTAAGGTGACTCTCTCTAATCTTATCTTCTACTGGAGCTACTCCAACCTTTTTACGTATATGCTCATTTCGTATCTTATCTCTAAGGGTAAAGCCAGTCATCCACCTGAGCATCCTCATCTCTGCCACACTTAACTTAGTATTATGCTTCTCTTTTAATGGCCAACATTCGGCACCATAAAGCATTGCGGGCCTCAAATCCTGGATGAGAAAAGTGGAGGGTTGCGTTAGGTAGTCGACAGCCAGCGTAAAACTTGTCGAATAATAATGACATGATCCAAGAAGATTATTAATAGAATAAATATTTAAGTCTTTTGATTATGTCATAACAGTTATCTTTGTATTATAAGCAGTAGGAAAATAATGAAGACTTTTATTTACATTTTTTAAATTTATTAGTTCCCTACCTAAAGAATACAATGAGGTGACTATTTATTTGGAACAAATATACATGTCAGTGATTTATTCATTTGGTTTCATGCGAAATAGTTTATAATCATGTAGTAGAATGTTCAATCTAGATTATTTCATCTCATTAGTTTCTTCATATGTAATGCAAAGCCTATCCCAAATTTCTTTTCCAATTCTATAAGTTGAGACACACATATAGTCTTCAGACTTAAGTGCACATAAAAAGATGTTTAAACATTTAGTTTTCAAGTGGGCTAATTCTTTTTCATCTACAGTTCAATCAGTAAAAGGTGTTTCAATTATAATGCTATATACAAGTCTAGTTGGTCGAGTGTAGCTTTCCTGTACTAAAATCCACAAGCGATAGTCAAATAATTGAATAAACCAGATATACATATTTTTCAAAAGTCAAAAGGGATATTATCAAATAATGGTAGTCTAGTGATCGATATCCTTCAGGTGTTTTACGATTTTCAAAAGTAACCATGATCATTTTCAAAAAATTGTCTAAATCTTAATTTCAAAAGTAGGCCCTAATATCACTTAAAAGTCTGATTAGGTTGTTAGACTAAGAGTAATTGTCCCAAGGCTAACTAAGAGGGGGTCGGGGGTGAATTAGAAATTTAAAAAATATCTTAAAAATTTTAGATTTTTTAATCATAATGATAAATTTTTTAAAAAATATTTTACAACCACAAAATTAAAACTTGTAGAAAATAAAAATGCAGTAAAAAAGTAAAGATAGAAAAATATAAAACTTTATAGTGATTTTAGTCCAACTAAACCTATATTCACTCCCTTAAGACTCCCTCTTCAGGTATTATACTATATCAAAGTGACTCTCCTTTTGCTCCCACAATAAGATAAAGAAGCCCTTATAATTAACCTCTCTTCCACTAAATCACAGTGAAGCAGAGTACCATCATCTTTTCTTACCCTTCTGGTGATGATAGAGAACCGATGTCCTTTCACACCTCCTAGTGTCGGTAGAGTACCATTATCCTTTCACACCCTCCTGGTGTTGGCAGAGCATTATCATCCTTTCACACCCTCCTGGTGTCGGCAGAGTACCATATCTCCTTTGAAAATATTTTTACAATATCCTTCAAGAAAGTAGGGAAGAACTTTGAAGAACAAGTAAGAGATCTTCACCGTTGGGCAACCTGGTGAATCCCCTCACAGATCTATCTTAAAAAATCTCCGACTCTCCAATTCCAAGACAGTCTCCCAAACACTCTCTAAGTGCACTCTCAAAAGAAATTTTGTAGTAGGAGTTCTATAGGCAGTTAGTTTTTAAGACCTTATATAAAAAGGACAAGAAAAATCATCCATAAAATTAAAAATTTCAATTTGACCATCTTAGATTATACAGTATGATCATACTTTATATTGGCAAATAGTTTAAAAATCCTGATACATACTTGGTTGAACCTATCTTTTTACTATGTCAATCGTATATATGAACTGACATCATACAATACGAATAGTTCAAAAAAATAAAAAAGTTTGTCAGGTATAATTCTATATGAATGCATTTCATACTTCGATTCATATACTGTATGAACTTAATTTCAGACAGTACTATCAGTTTAACCATATCATGCTTTATTTGGTACAAAAATGGACGAGTCCATTTTGTACTCTGGACATCATCTGTACGAACCCAAGTTTATAAAGTACGATCATTTCAAAAAAAATTACCTTTTCATATAAGATGAACTGGTATACAATAATTTCGTACTATGTAGATTTGTACAAAACACATTTCATATAGTACAATCATTACAAAAAATGATGAGTTCATTCAAGATGAACTTGTACGTATCCATTTTATACTCTAGATGTCTTCTATATGAATCAATGTTCCTACAATATGAATAATACAAGAAATATTTCTAAAGCATGATTCGATTAACTTGTTTTTGGAGGAACACACAAGTCAAATCGTCTAGTATAATTCTAACATCGTATAATATAATTAGTTTTAAAACTATAAGTTTTGACTCACTCCCCCATTGTGTGTGTGTTTATGATAACCCAATTATAATCACACTCTCTCAGACTAAAAAAAATTAAAAAAAGTACAGACTTTAATTACAATAAATCATAATCTAATCTATTTTGAAGTATTCAATAGTTTAGAATATGATTTTCCTGAAATATCAGTACACACAAATAACATAAATAAGAATTTTCAAATATATGTTAGGAGAAATAGTAATCAACACAATAAGATTTTGGTATCATAAAAAACTCACATGATATAAAAACATAGTTTTGAAAGCTAAGTTGCAACAGTTCCTAGGCACACCAAGAGGGGGGGGGGGGGGGGGGGGGGGGGGGGGGGGGGGGGGGGGTAGTGAAATGGTAATTTAAAAAAAAAACTAAAATAAAAACTCTTTTTTTTTTTTGTTTTATGCAATATAACAACTTTTAAAAAAAAATTATAGATGAGTAACTAACATAAGTGGAAATAATTTAAAACTTATTTTTTTTTTTCAAAGTTTTGAATCACAAATAAATGAAAAAGGAAAATTTAATTTTTTGTTAACACAAATTAAATCTAACTACAACTTGAAATGAAAAATTAAACTCGTGTAGAAAATTTTAAGTGTAAAAAATAAAAGAGCATAAAAGAAAAATAAGGAAGAACACATAAGAAATTTTAGAGTGATTCAGTCAACCTTAAACTATGTCCACTCCTCTGAGTCAACCTCTCCGAGTATTGCTCTAACACTATAATGACTCTTCTTTTCCCCCATAATGAGTAAAAGCCTTAACAATCACTTCCACCAAACCTAGTGAGGCGGGGAATTGAAAGCAATGTCATATTCTTAGTGATGGCAACAAGCATTCAATATTTTTTCACTGTCCTAGTGAAGGCAGAGAACCCTCAAAATCTTTCAAACCCTTATAGTGGTGACAAAGAACCCACTAAATATTTCTCACCCTCCTAGTATGTCAGAGAACATTTAATCCTTTTTTAACCTATTGGTGAAGGAAATGAACTCAAAACTCTAACATTGAAGTTTCTCTCTCAAGAGTAACTCTCAAAACTGACCAAGGCTATTGAATGAAGCATGGTGTAAGCTTACTTGGAGAAACCATGTGAACACCCCTCAAGAACCTCACACAAAACCTCATATTTTTCCTCTCTAAGCCCAAAGCTCTCTCAAGAATTCTCCCTCAGAGTTCCTTCAACAATAAAAAATCTTACTAGAGACTTTATTGAGTTGCTCAAGTACAAGGCTTCAAAAAAATCCTAAATTTTTAATTAGGTTGTCGCTCTTCATACATTACGATGTGGGTTCATACATTATGGTTAATTAAAAATAGGGGTTTATCTTATACAATGGAAGAGTGGTTCAGACGAACTATTCAAATTTTGTGAACTTATCGTACAGTATAATTGTAAGTTTGTATGGTACGATTATTTCAATTTTCTTATATTCTTACAAGACGATTACTAGGATGATTGGAAATTTCCTCTATCAATCTTCCAGTATGATTAACATCATATAATATATTCAATTCAAATATAAAGGGTTTATACAGTACAATTAATATCATACTATATGATTAGTTTAAAAATCAAGAATTTCATTTAGTATGATATTTAATATGTCTGAATTTTGTCTCTATCAATCATACGATATGATATACATTATATAGTATAGTTAACCATATTTATTAAGCATTGATATAATGGACTAATCATGAGGAATAATTTAGGCAAAATTTCAAATATTATAAAATATAATTAAGATTATACAGTATGATTAGATAAAAACTTAATTTTTAAAATACTTAGTTAATTTATCTTGGGGCTAAGGTTTCCTGATAGAAAAAAAATCGTACAGTATGATCTTCATTATACAATATAATTAGTTCATTAGTATTAATTACACAATTAAGCTTTAACCCTTTTTGTATTACTAGTAATAAAATATGATTCTAACTGTACAATACAATCAGTTCAAAAAATCTCAGTTCACCTTTCTCATTCCCCTTTGTGTGTGTGCACATTCGTCAATTTAGCATACTCCCTTATATGACGAGAGTTAAGAAATATAAAATAAAGAAAAATGAAATGTATAGTCTTTTGAAAGACATCCTATTCTAGCCAAACTTGGGCCTTAAACAATCTTGAGCAATGTATGATGTACTTGAAATGGTAATACACAAAAGCATAATATCTAATATTTATGCTAGAAGAAATAATATTTCAATCAATAATGTTTATTATCATAAAAATCACAAGCTAGGGATCCTGGATTGTAATAATCTTCACCTTTTTTATGATGATAAATATTTTTGGTTTAATAAGCAAGTTAATAATTTTCTCCTATTTTCCCCCTCAATTGGTGATAAAATTGAAAATAAGGGTGGGTAAGATCAATTTTAATTTTATTATATATATATATATATATATATATATATATATATATATATATATATATATATATATATATTAAATTTTAAAATAAAATATTAAAGAAAAAATGCACTACAAATAGAAGATACACAAGATATGAATAAATACACAAATAATTAACTACTACTTTCCCTTTTGACATCACAAAAAAAAAGAGGATCAAGCAGAAACATAAAAAAGCTACAAGATAGGGAAAAGAATAAAAAAACACTAAGTACAACATATGAATCCTAAAAGCAGGAAGCCCCCTAATGCGGCGAAGGTGGTAGTGGTGGCTAAAAATATATGTGAATGGATAAAAATTATTCCCCAAACCACACCATATTTACCATGACATATTTGCCTAATGTTATTGTTGTTGTTACTGAATATGAGTATCTAGGCGAGGCTCCAATCACTATATCAGCTCCTCATAAGGGTAAGGCTGGTATGCTAGGATAGGTGGTGGCATTGGTAATGGCACTGGTACTAGTGCAGGCTCTAGTGCTATTGTAACAACAAGATCATCTCCCCTTCCTCATCAAAATCAGGCTCCTCTTGCTCTTTCCCTCATGATGATGAAAACGAATGTGGAAAGATCCATTGGTGTAGAAGATAGGAAAATGTTCAACAGTAGTAGGGTAGGTAAGCTCATATTTTTTATCCAGGATATATGCAATGACATAACCATGAGAAATATTTCCCTTCCTTCAAGTCGAAGGAAGACAAATGCTAATAAGGTTATGAATATAATCAATGATCATTTAGGCTTCATCAAATTGGGTTTTGGATATAATGAAGTAGGTGACCAAGGAAAAAAGTTGAGTAATATTTACATGATCCCCAACTTTAGGAATGATTGAGATTTGAAGGACATATTGGATAATATACTCATTTTGAATTAAGGTGTAGACTAGCAGTTGATGTTGATATAGGCTAACATTTTTAATGATTAAAATTTGTGCACTCTAATCAAAGTATCCTCTAGAAGCTTTTGATTGAAGTCAAGGTCCTTCTGTTGATAAGTGAATATACGTGCCTAAATTTTTCTTTGTAATTTATGTGTATCCTACAGACATATGTTCGCATAATAGGAGTAACAGCATTGACCTTTAGGTTTGAGAATAATTCATAGATAAGTTCTAAATTGAACGGAAAGGCAAGGGTAAGCAAAAATTTGAGAGATGTGGATATAAAGAGGTTTATCACCTCATAGTTTAGGGCTTGTTGATTCAACACTCTAGATGATGTAATGCAACTTCCTTGTACCTATAATATGCAACTTCATCTTCTACAGATTGGAAACAATCATCAATAGGAAAATTAGAGGAAGAGGCTACTTGGGTTAGTTGATCACGCTTGCTGCCACCGGCCATTTAAGCAAGTGAAATTATGATTCAAGGATGAAGAAAAGATTTGAAGGATTAAATGAGTTAAACTTTAGAAATCCTTACAATTTATAGAATTTAAACCATTCATACAATATGATTTGATATCATATAGTATGATTAGATTAATTTAAATTTTATGGGTGATGTTTTGGAAAAGAAGGAAATGCGTTCGTCCGAAAGAGTTGTTTGTATGACTTTGACTAAATTGATTGTAAAATGCGATAGGTTAATTATTATCATGCCGACTGATTTGAAACATTTTAATGGATTTTAATATGTGTATCATATAGTATGAAGAGGTGTTCACACGGTATGATCACCAATAATTTAACATATAAAGATCAATGTTTTAACTGAGGGGAAAGATTTATACAGGGATGTGTAGATCGTACATTATGAAGGTATAATGTGAACAATTTTAATTTTTTAATTTTTTTTAATTTAAAATGAAGGGTGTGTGATGGTAATAGAATATATAACAAATACAAATATATTAAAAAAATATAAAAATAAAAACAAAAAATACAAAATAATAAATAAATAGTCACAAAAATTTGAAAAAGTGAAGCACATTTAAAACATACAAAATGAATGATTTAGTTCAAAAATAGAGGAATTCATATTCATCATGAATCAAGCATGAATGTCTATAACACTTATTCTAGTTCTCAAGGTACTAAAGGTGTCATAGGCAAAAGGTTTGGTAAATATGTCTACCAATTGATCTCCAGTAGCTATATGATGTAGTTCTATATCTCTCTTAGCTACATAATCTCTAATGAAATGATGCATAATGTCTATATGCTTATTACGGGAATGTTGGATTGGATTTTTAGAAATTCATATGGCCCTAGTGTTGTTGCACATAATAAGAATGGCGCATATAGGTAGTCTAAGATCTATGATTTATTGCTTTAGCCATAAGACTTGAGAAATAAAACTTCATACACTAATTCATTCTACCTCAGTGGTGGATAGAGCCATTGAATTCCTCTTTCTACTAAACTAGGAAACTAATGAATGACCTATGAAAAGATAGGTTCCTGAGGTATTTTTTCTATCTACCCTACATCCTATAAAGTTAGTGTCTGAATATCTAATTATTTTAAATGATGGTCTATATTTAGGGTATCAAATACCTAGGTTTTGGGTGCCTAATAGGTATATAAGGATTTTCATAATGTTAGTCATATGAGATACTTTGGGATCAACCTTAAATCTAGCATAGATATATAGACTAAACATGCTATTAAGTTTATTAGAAGTCAAATAAAGAAGTGATCCAATTATCCCTCTATATTTCTTTTTAATAACTAATTTTTTATTGAGACCCTTATCTAATTGAATAACAGAGCTTATGGGAGTATTAGTTTCCTTAGAATTATCCATCTTATATTTCTTAAGAATATCATTGATATATTTTGATTGGCTAAGAAAGGTTTCATCATCCCTTTGTTTCACACTAAATCCAAGGAAATAGGTAAGTTCTCCCATTATGCTCATCTCAAACTCCTCATTCATTCTTTTTAAAAATTCATCATAGAGATTCTTATTTGTGGATCTAAATAATAATCATCAATATAAATTTAAATAATGAGTAGATCTTCTCCTACTTTCTTAAGGAATAAGGCGGTGCCTACAAAACCCTTAATAAAGGTTGCATTTAAAAGGAATGTGCTCATCCTTTCATACCAAGCTCTTCGTGCTTACTTCAATCCGTATAATTCTTTCTTTAAATTGAATACTTGATTGAAAAATTAAGAATTTTTAGTACATGTGGGTTGCTCAACATATATATCTTATGTAATCACTCTGTTTAAGAAGGCATTTTTAACATCCATCTGATAAAACTTAAATCCTATAAAGCAAACAAAGGCTAATAGTACTCAAATGGGTTTTAGTCTAGCTAAAGCGGTAAAGTTCTCCTCTTAATCAATTCCTTCAATCTGATTATACCCCTTAACTACTAATCTAGCCTTATTCCTAATCACTTACTAGAGTCATTCATTTTATTCTTAAAAATCCACTTAGTTCCATCCATACTCTGGTCCTTAGGTCTTATAACAAGTTCTCATATATCATTCCTAATAAATGGATTTAATTCTTCTTGTATTTCGAGGATCCATATCTCATTGGCTAGGGCTTGATATATGTTGGTGTATTCTTCCATAGAGATTAAGGTAGAAGGACTAACCTCCTTTATAAGTTTATGAATAGTTCTAATACCTTCAAATGTATCTCCTAGGATAAGTTCTCTAGGGTGACTAGATGAGTATCTCCATTCTTTAGGAAAAGGATCCTGAGGTTCTACTATATCTCTTAACTCAATGGATTCTACCCCTTGGGTGACCTCTATTGCTTCTTCTTCTTCTAACTTAGGCTTAAAAATTTTATTTGATTAATTAAACACGACATGTGTAGACTCTTCTACTACTAAGGTCCTCTTATTAAAAATCCTATAGGCTTTGCCTAGAGATGAATATCCTAAGAAGACTCCATCAAATTTGTGATCAAACTTTCTTAGAGATTATTTTTGATTAATAAGGACAAAACATCTACAACCAATAGCATGCAAGTGAGATAGGTTGGGTGTCCAACCCCATAAGGACCTCATTGGGTGTCTTATTTAACTTGGATCTAATATTGACCCTATTCAACTCATAACTAATAATCTTTACTACTTATGCTGAAAAATATCTGGGGAGAAAATACTTCACTAACATGGCCCTAGTAGCTTCTTCTAAAGTCAAATTCTTTCTTTCAAATATTTTATCCTTCTTAGAGGTCCTAGGGGTAGAAAACTAATAATCGATTCCTACCTCCTGATAAAAGATTCAATCTTATTATTTTCAAACTCTCCACCATAATCATAATGAATAGTCAATATCTCACATCCTAATTTTCTCTGTATTTGGGTGGAGAAGGTTTTAAATTCTTTAAATGATTATTTCTTTTGTGCTAGGAATCGATACCAAGTGAATATAAAGTAATCATGAACAATCACAAATCCATATGATTTCCCTCCTAGGCTCGCTGTACTAATGGGTCCAAACAGATCCATATATAGAATTTATAGTTGCTTAGAGGTGATGAGTTCCTTGATTGAATAAAATGAAAACTTAATTTGCTTTCTTATTTGGTAGGCGTCAACTTGGGTATACCTAAAACTAAGTCTTTCTGGGTAATCTTCCTAAGGGTCTTTATGCTTGCATGACATTGTCTCCTATGCCATAGCCAGGATTCATCAATAGTGGTTTTTAAATATAAAATGTTAAAGTATTTAGTGCAATTTAAATCAAGTATATAAACATTGATAACACCTTTTCCTTCTAAAATTAATTTACCATTCAAACTAATCATATAGTTTGTGAATAAAAATTTATTTTCTAAGGATTTATCACATAACTGACTAATGCTAAGTAGATAATGCTTTAAATCATCTAGAAGTAAAATATTCTCAATGATAAAATTTTTTAAGTTTCCCAAAATGCTTATTGTGTCCTTTATTTCCCCGTTTGAACTTAACCTTCTCATCACCCTTCTCCTTGATTAGATGATTTTTTTTTATTGGGGCATTCAGTTCGCAGGTGACTTGGTTTCCTGCATTCAAAGTAAATTGTGTTAGATAAAACTTTAAATTTTTACTATTCATAATTTTTCTCCATTGCTGATGATACTTCTACTTTCTTTTCAGGAAAATTCTTAAACTGACAAGTCATCAATGCAATGTCATTATCATTTTATGCTATAGAGCTATCACTGTCTAAGTCATTGACTTTCAAGGCCATAGTCTTTTTATTTTTCCTATCACCCACATTGAGTAATCTTCAACTCACACCCTACTCGTAGGCAATAAAGGAGCCAAGCAAGTTATCAATCGAAAACACATTCAAATCTTTAGATTCAAAAATTATAGTGACCATAACATCATAAGAAGTAGGTAGGTAACATAAGTTATTATTAACCTTTCCAGAGTTAGAAAGTTCTCTACCTAATGCATATAGGGATGTCACTATTTGAGTGAATCTAATGTACATTTTAAATATAATCTCACTAGGTTTCATGCAAAATAGTTCATAGCTATGCAGTAAAATATTCAACCTAGATTGTTTGCCTTTACTTGCTCCCTTAGAAGTGATGCAAAATCTATCCCAAATTTTCTATCATGTAGTAGATGTAGACACTTTCATATAATCTTCAAATTTTAAAGCATAAAAAATCAAACATTTTGCATTCAATTGAGTGAGCTCTTTATCCTCATGACTATATTCAATAAATAGGACATTAGTTTTGGCTCCATTAACTATTTGGGATAGAAGTGAATAACTAGTTTGAATTATATGCTAAATTTTAAAATCAATAGTTTGCAGAAATATAGTCATATGATTTTTTTAAAAATTAAAAGGAATATTTTTAAACAGAGGTGGACAGATTATAAAATAACCCTCTACATTATTTTTATTACCAAAAATGCACCATAAGATCTTTACTTGGGGATTTTAAAATTGTGGATTCCAAGGCCAAGTCTGATACCACTTGAAAGTTCAGGGATATTGCAAGACATTATTAAACTATCCCAAGCACAAAGAAATTGGTACTAAAAAAAAAAAACAAAAATAAAAACCCTTTTTTATGTTTTATGCAATATAAAAACTTTTAAAAACAAATTTTAGATGAATAAATAACACAAGAGGAAGCAATTTAAAATTTGATTATGTTTTTTAAAGTTTTGAAGCATGAAAAAATCAAGAGGAATATGTTATTTTTTTATAACATAAATTAAATCTAATTATAGCTTGCTATGAAAAATTAAACTCATGCAGGAAATTTAAAGTTTCGAAAATAAAAGAGAAAAAAAGAAAAATTAGAAAGAGCACACACAAAATTTTATATTGGTTTGATAAACCTTAATCTACGTCCACTCCTTGGAGTGCTCATATCTAGGTATTATACTAACACTATAGTGACTCTCCTTTTTCCCCCTTAGAAAGGCAAATAAGACCTTACGAATCACTTCCATCAAACCTGGTGTGGTAAATAACTGAAAGCTATGTCACCCTCCTGGTGACGACAACAAACCTTCAATCCTTTTTTACACTCCTGGTAAAGGTAGAGAACCCAAAAAATCTTTCTCACCCTCCTAGTGCTAGAAGATAAGCCACAAAATCCTTTTCACCATCATGGTGATGGAAGAGAACACTCAATCATTTTTCACCTTCATGGTGAAGGCAAAGAACCCAAGACCATGACTTTGAAGCTTGTCTCCCAAGAGCAACTCCAAGAACTCACCAAGTCCACTGGAGGAAGCAAGGTGCAAGCTTACCTAGAGGAACCATGTGAACAACCCATACACTCCTCCCTCACATACAACCTCACCTTCTCCCTCTCTAAACCCAAAGTTCTCTCAAGAATTCTCCCTAAAAGCTCTTTCAACAGCTAAATGTCTTATTAGAGACTTCATTGAGTTGCTTAAGTAAAAGGCTTAAAAAAAACTAAATTTTTAATTAGGACATCGCTATTTGTATAGTTTGATTTAGGTTCTGTAATACTATTAGCATAAAATAGGGGTTCATCCTGTACGTTGGAATAGTCATTCAAATGAACTATTTTAATTTTACGTAGTTATCATACATTATGATCGTAAGTTCGTATGATATGATTAGTTCAATTTTCTTCTATTTATATAGAATGATTAATGGGATGATTTGAAATCATCTATGTCAAATTTCTAAAATGGTTAACATTATATAGTGTGTTTAATTTAAATATTAAGGGTTTGTATAGTACGATTAACATTGTACTATATATAATTAGTGTTAGGAAAGTTGCTATTTGCATATTTTACATTCTTGCAACTTGTATAGTTTTGATGATTCCAAATATTATTGTTTTATGTGTTGTTATCTCCTAACATTTTTTGGAAGATTTGTTTTTTCTCTTGTGTGTACTAATATTTCAGGAAAATCGAACCCAGACTATGAAGACTTCAAATCAGATTCAGCATGAGATACTTTGTGAATTTGAAACTTGTACTTTTATTTGAATTAAATTTGAGAGGGAGTGATTGTAATTGAGTGAATAAATTTACACACACTTAAAGGAGATCTTTAAAAAGTTTTTGTACTGATCGTAAGGGACGAACATTGTTCGTACGGGACGATCAGATCAGTTATCTCCTTGTAAGAGCAATAGAACGGACAGGAACCGAACTGGAAAATTTTTCTAAGGAATGATTGTCCAGATGAAATCATTTTTCATCCCAGGAGGAGTTTCTCACTGTAAAAATTTCATCCAAATGAAGTCTAGTTCGTCCAAGACGATGGGAACCGACTATGGTAGTTTCTGTCAATGTTCTGCAGTTTTCGAAACTGACTTTTGATATAACTGTTCGTACCGGACAAAATGTTTCGTCTCGGGATGAACCAATTTCATCCAGGATGAAATTGGTTCGTACAGATGAACAAATGGTTCGTACGGGACAGTTTTTTACTCAGTTCGTCCGTACTAACTCAATTTCTTACGGAACGATCCAGTGCGCAGAAAAACATATTTTTAGCAGTTTTTTGAGCGGTTTTTCATGTCCTTTCTATATAAGGAGTCCTAGAAACTATTTCAAGTACATTTGGAGTTGTTTTCTCTTGAGAGAGATCATTGAGAGTGAGAAGATCCTTGGAGGGAACTTCAAGGGAGTGTGGAGGGGATATTCACACGGTTGCTCCGGCGAAGGCTCTCAAGTGAAGTTCAACAACATTGATCCGGTTCTCTGCCGACACTTGGAGAGTGTAAAAGGACGACAAAGTGTATCTTTGAAAGCCATTATGTCTTCGTTCTTTTGGAAAAAACTAGAAGAGAGAACTTGAAAGGGAGAGAGGAAAGGGTGGAGTTTGAGAGGGAGAAGATCCTTGGAGGGGATTTCAAGTGAGTGTGAAGGGGATATTTACACGGTTGCTCTGGAGAACTTGCACTTCAGTACCATTGGATTCAAGGGTTATCTTGAGGGAAGTTTTGGCGAGAAGAAGATCTCTTTGGTGTCAAAGAACCCGGCTACTCCGCCGCACCGGGGAAGGTGAAAGTGATTTTGTACAGGATTCTCCGCCTTGCTGTCGGGGCAAAAGGAGAGTCATTTTGTGGTATTAGTGCAATACTCAGAGGGTGCCTCCGGGGAGTGGACGTAGGTCAAGATTTGACCGAACCACTATAAATCTGGTGTGTTCTTTCTTATTTTTCTTCTGCATTTAATTTCATTGCAAGTTGTTTACTCTGGTTGAAAAGTTTATTTTTTAAACTTTAAATTTAACTTGCATTAATAATTAAAAAGGTTTTCTAAAAATCTAAGAGTAGAAGTATAATTTTTAAATTACCAATTCACCCCCCCTCTTGGTTAGCCTTAGGACATTTAATTAGGCTTAACATCCTAATTCATATTGAACGAGCCCGAATAATTAGTTCAAAATTAAAGTTTTTATCCAGTATGATTTCTTAGATGATCGGATTTCATCTCTGTTAATCATACAGTACGATCTACATTATACAATATGATTAGTCATTTTTAATAAGTCTTTATTTAATGGACTATTCACATGAATTAATTTAAGTATGATTTCAAATATCATAAAATATGATTATGATCATATAGTTTGATTAGTTCAAAATTTGATTTTAAAATACTTACATTATTTAGCAGTTAGGATTTCTTGATGGAAACAAATCATATAATATGATCTACATCATACAACATGATTTTTCATTAGTATTAATTACACAATTAGGCTTTAACCCTCTTTTTCTTTATAACAGATCATATAGTATGATCATAATCATACGATACGATTAGTTAAAATTCTCCACTTACTTTTCTCACTCTTTTGTGTGTGTACACGATTGCCAATTAAGCATATACCTTTATATGACCAAACTCAAGAAATATTGACTCTTTTGAAAGAGATCCTATTCTACCGAAACTTGAGCCTTGATCAATCTTGAGTAGTGTATGGTATACCTAAAATATTAGTACTCAAAAAAGAATAATATCCAATATATATGCTAGAAGAAATAAAATTTTAATAAATAGTACTTATTATCATCAAACTCACAAGCTAGGGATCCTAGATTGCAATAATTCTATAATGGTATTTCAAAATGAAAATAGAGTTTAAAAATTTATTATTTATGTAATTAAGTATAGTAAAGAGAGTAGCATATCATCCCAAAAGATAAACATAATATTCAATTAACGAATTTGAATATAGAGAATAATGATTAGTTAGAAAAGTTTCCACCAACACATGGCCCTTGGATCAGAAGGATCATAATTTCCTTCCATCCATTCAAAATCTAATTTACATGAATGGAAGAAAATTAGAGTCCTATAAAATTGCTAAGTTAATGGATTATGAAGCTAATATGAGAGTGTAACTCATCTAACTTTATATTAGTTCTAAAAATGCAACCAAATATTCATTAAGAATGAGCTTTAAAGAAACCATTATAAAATTTTGAGAGTTAAATAATTTATTCCTATTTTATAATGTAAAAACCCATTTAAATCCGACAAAAAATTATTAGATGTGGTCAGTATACCAAAATATTAAATTTAAATTTGTTAGTGGGTGATATCTTGACCCTATTGAGAGTCTATTTAGGCATAAAAAGCAAGGAGAGAAGAATAAGGAGAAGATGTATGCTCACCCCACCTAAGAATATGATGGATTCAAATTTATCTGTGGGTGGTACATTGACCCTATTGGAGAGTTTATCTTAGTAGAAAAGGAAAGATAAGAGGAGATTAGGTAGGCGAGTATGAAGAATATGCACACTTACTGCATCTAAAAGAGACAACTACTTTACTTGCGAGCCTACCACAACAAATAGAGAAAGCAGAAGAAAGAATGATTGGGTAAGGATAAACATTCTAGAATCAACTACTCTATATAAATAGTGAAAATAACATAATCTTCATAACAATAATCTTAATATCCAAAAGATACCCTTCAACTCCTTTATAAGGATGAGAGAGATACAAGAGATATTACTTCTACATAAATAATATGTAATACATGAGTGATTAGTTATAGACTATTATAGGCACTTGAATTAGTTCTTGATATGTACACATAAACATCAATTTCAGATGTGGCTTTAGTTACCTCGAGTGGGTACTTATGAAGAGGGCTCTTAGTCTTAAAAATGTCTATTAAGTGAGTTCCTTGGGATACTATCCTAATCGAGTTCTCTTTAGTGAATGTCATAGGTGAGTGAGCTAAATGTGTCCTTTGGGTGAGTGTATTGAGTGAGTTCTTTTGGTGAATACTTTAGGTGGGTGCCTTTTGTAAGTTTTCTTGAGCTTGGTTTTCTAAATGAATAATGAAATCATTATTATGAGGTTGACTTGTGTGCATCTCTTATAATTTTAATGAGAGTGTGATGCCTCATAATCTAATTTGAAATAATTATTCTTTTATCTTTTAATAAATAACTACCAAAGCTACCTAATTTCTTTTATCAATATAAATACCTGCAAAAAATAAATTAACTATCGATCAAAACATCAATATATACATTTATATATATTTCATCAAAAAATTATATATATAATCTCAGAATCTATACAATTATATCATAACTACTTTATCATGAGTATAAAAGATTAGCTAAAATAATAAGAATCTAAACCTAAAAGATCCTGATCAACCTCACACTCACTCTCCCCTTCCTTGACTTGAGATCATTTAACCATATATATTAAACTTAAGAGCCCAACAAGTAACCAAATTCTATAATTTAACTCAAAGTATGATAAATAAACAATATGCATGTTAGTAATTTATACACAAATAATAAAACCTACATATATTAGGCAACAATAGTAAAGTCTATAAAATGTAAAATAGTACATTGGTAAAACTAGTAAACCAATATGGGTGTTAGATTAATTAAGCAGTGAACAAATCAGCAAAATAAAACCCTACTAAGCAGAAACTCATATTTTTAGAAATTAAATAAATTACTAGAGATTATATATAACTATATTATGAAAATTTAATTAAATTAAAACACTATTTTTAAATGTCATAATAAAATTTTGAAGTAATAAAAATTGCTATTTTATTTTAAAATTAGCTAGCTAAAAATCTCAAATAAATACTCAAAATATTCATAATCTAAATCTCTATAACATATAAAAAGTTATGCGATGAAAGCTTTACCAATACAAAATTATCCTCATTTTTTTTATAACACAAATATAAATTTGATTAAAAAAATCTAAAAAATATCAAATTATTAAAATCATAAATGAGATGATAGTCCCTTATAATGAAACGAGAAAATCTCCTGATAGGGTCAGCTGAAAAAATTGCTCTACGACCTCTAAATCATAGGTTTATTTTCACTCTCTTTTATTTTCTCTCTAATTTCCTTTTTGATGCTCTTTGCTAAAAATGAATAGGAGGAGAAATGGCTTATAATAGATTAGGATATTTATAATAACTTAATAAAATACTATAAATATAATTATTTAATTTTAATAAAAATTATTTATAAATTCTTTTATATTTTTGAATTGGGAGCTCTAAAAATTATAAATAAATAGTCATAAAATAACTTATCATATTTAGATTTTTTTATAAAAATTAGTTTAGAAAATAAACATGTGTCAATTTCTTAAGAATTTGCACCAATGCCTCATTGGGTTGAGGTCTGTTAAGGTTATATGCTTCTTCCTTAGTTAGGCTTGCTTGAGGAGTGTGTTTGAGATTCCATCTCTAGGTTGAGCTTTAATATGGTGAGTGCCTGCCCTTATTGAATCTTACATAGTGAATGTACCTAGTAAATAGGGATAATATTGGACAAGTGGACCTCTTAGTCTTACTCTTGTGAGGTAACCTTTAGTGTAAGTAAGTACTTGCCCTTATTAAACCCTATTGGGGTGAGTATGTCATGCCCCCAAATCTAATTTAAAAGAATTATTTCTTTATGTTTTAATTAATAATAAGAGCTAATTAATTTTATTTCAAAATAAAATTTTAGCAGAAACACAATCTGATTATGAATATAAATAGAAAAAATAAAAACATATATAAAGAAATAAAATCTATAAAATCATAAATTTGTACGGATGTAGAAGAAAAAAAGTAATAAACAATCATTCATAAATCACATGTCATAGTAGTGCTATTTAGTAATTAAAAAGATAATATAACTAATTAAAATTGAAGCATCTATGAAGACAATCATAATCCATAAGAAGTCAGCACCATCAACTCAATATAGACATGATGTTGAGTTGTTCTATTTTAGTATCAAATCAGTACCATACACAACTTGCTTATTAATAGGAATCACGTGCTTAGTAATAGTAAAATTTTAAATGGTGAATCTATAGTAATAACAATGAAAGTGAATTAGTAATCGTATTAGTATCAATAAAATCTATAGTAGTATTAGTAAAATAATATGGTAATAGTAAATCAATATAGTGATAGTAAATCAATATAATGAATGCATCCCAATAATCACACTAAACAAGTAAGAAAATTTAGCTAATATAGTGCTTTTTCAATAATAAGAAAATCATTAACTATTAAATTAGTAAACAGAGTCATCACACTTTATCCATTGGTATATTAATCATCTCCTTATAACTCCCAATTAGTGAATCACTTGAATCAGAAGAGGATAACACCAAATTACAATATTTAAAGAAAAACTTGTTGATAGGGGTGTGGGTCTCTGAAAGGATTTTGCTAATGGGAATTCGAATGCAAAGGTTACGATCGCACTATCCCTTAGGAAAAAACGGTCGTAGGCCTTTACAATCGACACAAGCAGGTCGATGGAAGAGCAGATGGAGTTATGTATACGATTAGCTATGGAGGATAGCAGCTTTCACCTACCAACCTCGATGGATAATAATATACATTACTCAAAAGTTCACGAGATTTCCCCCATTCGATACATCAGCTCGAATGGGGTTTATTTGATTGTGTGGATCGGTTTCATACGGACGTAAGCCCCCGTAGTTAATTACATCTTAGACCTCGGTCTAAGAAAACTCTCTATTAAGGACATTAGATTATCTTCTCTAATGGGTTTAGCGTAATGGGATTTCTAGGTTTTCCTAATCAAAGGGGAAGAAGGTTCCAACTTGGTTCAATCAATCACACATGGTTCAGCCAACATCCGGTCGGCTCAAAGAAGTGGAAACTGGAGAAAAGAAAGAGATAACGCATCTCAGACATGCATGAGAGAAAGATGGAGGTGGCGTCATCTGCGTGACACGGATGGGTAGGATTTATAACTTTCCGAAGAAAGGAAAGCTTACCCACCAATAAGGTGTATAGTGGTTCACTCGTACCACTCACCTTTAGACCCTAAATCTATAAAAGATGTAGTATCATACATACAATACTAACATCTACGACCTAACTAGTGCAATCTTGGACTTACTCCTCGCTTGAAAGAGGAAGCCAGCTAAAACCACCTAATCGTATAAAATTCATATTATCCAGTCCATATAAAAGAAGGGAGGATAGTTTAGACATTGGAATTTGGAATTGACAACTAGAGAAGTTCCTAAGTGATCCCACACTTATGAATGATATTATGCACCTAAACTAATGCAATTAAGTTTTAATTTTGATTAGTTGCTAATGAAATTTATGCTGGTCAAAGTCTTCAAATCAGAAATATATAAAATTTTAAAAAGACTTATAAAATAATTTTTTAGAATGACTAAACGTCCCCCGGTCCGGGCACTTTATCCTCATAGGCCAGATTATCCGGACTCTACCCGTAGGCGGGGAAGTTGTCTAAAAGAAGAGAGAATGCATGTATGCGACCCCGGACAATTTTGGCTATTCCCTAGAATCGTTATATTTCTATGTGAGTTAATCTTAAATTTTTATTATTAATTATGAGTAGAAGAATTTTTATTCCTAAAAGAGCCTAGCTAATCAGGCACAAGCACATGCAAGAAAGAAACCTATGAAAAGTATGTTGGTTCTACTGTGCAACCAAAGTAAACAAACAATCAACAAAACAATAAAAAGCCCACAAAAAAGTGTGTCCATGGAAAATGCCATATAATCTTACATCGCAGAGTACAGAAAAGTAGTGGTGGCCGAGCTCCACCGATAACAACCAGAGAACGATGCAAATCTTAAAATAAGGCATTTTTTATCTTCAGTCTGCATCTTCCCCTTACTTGATTCTTCTATGTATCATCTTCATTCTTTCGGGCTCCTCATAGGGTGTGCTCCCAGAAGGATATCCAAATGAAAAAGGAAACCACATGTAGGAGTTTTCTTTTCCCTTTGGACCCCCTCTAAAATTAAAATGCTATATTTTAATAATTTTCATAACAATTACTATTAAATACATTACATCAGAAAGAAAAGAAAATCTAGACTCTGCTGTAGGGGTTATCCTAAGTAGTTATAATCAAAATAAAAAAAAAATCATCCAAGTAGTTATATATAAGTGAAAATTCTAAAAATAAATCACACTTGGCCATGCTCTAATTATTTGGGGCTAAGCAACTGAAGCGAGTACCTAAAGCAATTATACATGATTATTATTAATTTTAGCCCCCTTTAGCGCTGTGTGAGCACGGCCACCTGCAAGAATACAATATTAGTATGAAAAACGTGCCTAACCTATGAGTATTCTAACGCTCACAAAAACAGTACAAAAAGAAAGCTACAAAAACGTCATAGAAAAGTGTCATAGAAAAGCTAACACAAATAGTAAAGCGAATAGCACACTGGTCACATGCAAAGCGTCACAACACACAGACAGAAAAGAAAAGCATCGGCCTAACCTAAGACTAGTAGTCGTGTCATAGCAAACCAGTCTAAGTGTATGTAGGCTATATGGTTTTGGTAGGTCGTATATAGAAAAGTTTAATTATAGTTACTTGTATTTGAATTATTAAAAGGTAGAAGGGAATTTTTAATTCAAGTTTAAGTATTAGTATTTTTTAGGATTGCTTTTAAATATTTTGTTTTAGTGTTTGATTGATTACCACCTTTATTTCACACCGAGGCCGTGAGGTTTATTTCACCCTCATTGGGGCTAACTTAATAGCCTCGTAGGCCTGGGTTACCCAGTGGCAACCAATTTTTGTTGAATTATTTTAGTTTGTTATGAAAAGAAAAAAATGTAGATTAAGTATTTGATTAATCAAATTTATTGGTTGATTTTAAAGATTATTCTGAGGTTTGATATTTAGAAGTATTTTATTCTAATGAATTTTAGCTTATAATTTGATCCCCTAATTAAATCTATATCTTTTAAATTTTAGATTGGTTAGGAGTTAATTATTAGATTAGTTGAATTAAATTTAGATTTATGTTTTAGATTTGCAGTTAATTATTATAAAATGTTAATAATAACTTAATTAAGAAATAAGTGTTTTAATAGATTTTAAGAATTAGATTAAAGTTAGTTGGTTGATTATTAGTGGATTAAGAAAAAGAAACTAAATCTAGGAAAGTGTGTCACTAAATTTTTGTTTTAATGTTTCTATCTTATAGGGAGCATGCATCCTAAGTCTATATTTTCTAAGACTCGGTCCTTAATTTTGTCCTTAGCTGTCACTAGTGTTGTAGGACTAAAAGTGGTGTTATTTTCTAACCCTTAAGACTTCTATACGTATGTCAAGAGGTTTTAGGGATCTAATAAAGTAAAAGAAATCCTAATTATAAATGAAGCTTCTACAAGGCCCTAAAGGGTGGGAGGCGTGCAAACATCTAGGCCCCTAAAGGTTTTCTAAGTTTTAAAGTAAACATACAGCACCGGGGGTTACGACCCGATGGTTCCGCCCGTAGCGCCCCTACCGGAATGAATAGGGGCGACTGATGCTCGGATCCGATTGTCCTAGCTCCCTCTCCAAGTGCTCCAATGCTCCTTGTCCTTTGCTTTCCAAAGCTTACCTCACAAAACATAGAAAAGATATGTATCAGAGCATTTTCTATAAGCAAATAATAATAAAAGAATGAAAATGCATAAAAGAAAAAGAACATACCTTTTTGTTACTTGTTGAGCCATTTGTGTTTTTGGGTTCTCATCAATTTGTAAGTGTTTAGTATTAAGGCACGAAAGAAATGACAAAGAAAACTAAAGGTAAAGCAAAAAACAATTAGATGCAATGAAAAGAAAAAGAACGAAAATCAAATATGAAAAGGGATGTAGGCATTATTGTTATTGGGCACACTTCTTTGAAGTCAAGTGCACCCTAAAGCGACATTTACAATGCCCTTTGCTATCCCCACAGTCCAAATAAAGCACTTGATACGAACCCAACTCGACTACACAAACTATACCCTACCAAACTCAAAGCAACAAGGGAAACAAACTCCTAAAACTAAACTTAAAATAATATTTTCTTATTTTACATTCATCCAAAATTTTATATTTTATTTAGGAGCTAATACCAAAGAAAGAAAATTCAAATAAGCATGGACCACCTTGCTCTAAAAAGACACTGAAAGCCTTCCAACACAAAGCTATCTAAAGTTTCAAATAAAAAAAAAACTCATTTAAAAAAAAAACACTAGGAGAATCTAGCTCAAATGAGAAAGCATCATTTGTCCCCAAAAGATAGTTAAGGACCCTACTACACAAGTCTAATTAATCCCAATCATGACTTGTAAGAAACTCTAAATGAAATACTACATAAATCATTACAAAAATAAATCTATCAAACTCTTTTGACACAAGACCCTACAAAAATAATAAATAATCAAGTGCCTCTTTCTAATTTCGGTGTGGGGTAGAAAACATAAAGCTTTCCAACAAGAAGGTTTTATAAATCCCCTCATTGTAAAGCACTCATGAAATTCATTGCATAAAACTTTTAAAACAAAATCGATCTAAAGCCAATACTAAGCCATCTCATCACAAGTAAAACAGAACCTCTTCCTAAAGAGAAGGAGTCCGGGTAGATATAGGCATCGTGCTCGAATTTCACGAAAAGAGAGGCTGGCGTCGGGCTCGGGTTTCGCGAATAGGGAGGCTGGCGTCTTCGTCGAACTGGAGTTTCACGAGTAAAGGGAGGTCGGGGTTCACGGCAATAGAGACGGAGGAGAGAATAGAGGGGCTTCAGCTTCTCCTGCTTGCGTGAACTGAGGGGGATCAAGAGGGAGGCATCGGGTTTCCTCCTGGAGGTCGTGAGAAGAGGCGTTGAAGAGGGCTCGGGTCGTCCGAACAGAGAGAAAACTGAGAAGAGGAAAAGAGTCGCGTGAGAGAGAGGGCCCCCCGAGCTCGGAGCCTTCGTTCTGAGTAAATTGAACTCGCCACCGAAAGAGGAAGCATGCCAAGCATCGTCCCGTGCTCCAGCTTCCAAAAATTCCCTGAAATGGCTTTGCTCACGACTCGACGTCTGTTCAAGTTGTAGAAAATCACTGAGATGCGAAATTTCGGCCGAATCGCAGATCTCACTCGATCGTGGCTGTTGATGCGATTACTAGATTTAGGGAATAAATTCATAATATTTAAAAAGTTAAGTGGCATTTAGTAGGATAAAATTGGGCTAGATCAAATCAAATTCAGCTAAGATCAGGTTAAACTCGGGTCCGAATTTTACTCGATTTGAACCAATTCGGGCTCGAGCCGGCGCAACAAAATTAATCGTACAAAATTGGGTTCAAAATAATAATCAATTTAAATCAACTCGAGCTCGACGCAACCAAAATAAAATAATCAAGTCTAATTGAACACATTCGAGTCTGATCTGGCTCGAGTCGGGTTGATTCGAGTTCGAATTGGGATCGATAGGGTTTGATTAGATCGATCGACAGTGCCCAAGGGTACACAAACTAAAAACGAGGTCAACAAACGGACCCCCAACATATGCGGAGAATAACAAGTGAACCGTATATGTTGGCGTTGACCTTCCTAACTTTAGAAAGATACAACCTTAGGTTAACCAATGAAACTCACTAAGAAGATGCAATCAATCTAAAATTAACTGATGAGACTCAGACCAACAAAGAGAGAAAGAAGGTCAACTATCTGCCCAACCAAAGTGGAAAAATAGGAAGAGTGGATCAAAATCTCATGCTCGCATGAATAGAATGGAGCAAAATCACAAAGAATCAAATAGAATTCAACGATCACCTATGACAAATATCTAAGATGATACAAAGATAAGAGAAATCAATAGTAACTTAGAAATCAAAGGAAATATCAAAGATAAATAATCAAAGGAAAGCAATAATAATCAAAAGTAAGAAAGTCATCTATCTGCCTGACCACATCGCAACAGCAGAATAGAGAAAAGAAAGGGGGTCCCACATTCACCTGACCATATTCGTAACAGCAAATGGGGACAACTCTGGGTTTGCTTGACCATATTCGAAACAACAAAACAAGGAGTAAAGAAAGGGAGGGAGTTCTATATTCGCCTGACCATATTCGCAACAGCGAATGAGAATAGCTCAATATCCACCTGACCATATTCACAACAACGAATAAAGAGCTTCCCAAAAGGTCTAATGTCCACCTGACTAAAATCGCAACGGTGGAACAAAAGAAAGAAGTCCAACATTCACCTAACTAGATCGCAACAATGAATGAGGATGACCCGATGTCTGCCTGACCAGATTGTAACAGCGAAACAAATGGTGAAAGAAAGGGGGTTCAACATTCGCCTGACCAGATCACAACAACAAATGAGAACAGCTCAATATTCATCTGACAATATTCGCAACAACGAATAAAGAGCTTCCCAAAAGATCTAATGTCCGCATGACCAGATTACAACAGCAGGATAAAAGACAAAATCTAACATTCACCTGACCAGATTGCAACAGTGAATGAAAAAGACTCAGTGTTTTTCTGACATTATTCAAAACAACGAAACAAAGAATCAGAAGATAACTCAACAACCCCCAAACAGGAAATAAAATAGGGGGATTGAAGAGGTGGTGAAGTATGCCTCCCAGGGACTTTATTAGGCACCCAACCAGAAAGGGGAGTCAACATTCGCCTGACCAGATCATAACGATGAATGAGAATGGCTCAAAATCTGCCTGACCATATTCGCAATAGCGAATAATAAGCCCTCCCGAAAGTCTAATGTCTACCTGACCAAAATCGCAACGGTAGGACAAAAGAAGCAAGTCCAAAATTCACCTGACCAAATCATAACAGTGAATAAGGACAATCCGATGTCCGCCTGATTAGATCACAACAGCGAGACAAAGGGGAAAAGAGAGAGGGAGTTCAACATTCGCCTGACCATATTTGCAACGACAAATGAGAACAGCTCAATATTCATCCGACCATATTCGCAACAACGAATAAAGAGCTTCCTAAAAGGTCTAATGTCTGCCTGACCAGATCGCAATAGCAGGACAAAAGAAAAAAAATCCAACATTCACCTGATCAGATCGCAACAGTGAATGAGGATGACTCAATGTCTGCCTGACCATATTCAAAACGACGTAACAAAGAGTGAAAGTTACCTATACAACCACCCAACGCACATGTGCGTGATGCTGTGAGGGAAAGAGAAGTAAGTAATTCATCATCTAAGAAATCCCAAACTTATATTTTAGTTACCACATGGTAGAGGACAAATCATCGTAGCCATGAGTAATCCAAATATAATTAGAATTTATTTAGGTAAAATGAAATCATATACAACATGAAGTAATCGACTGATGTACATCCCTCTAAACAAGGAATACACAAACAACCAAGAAGAAAGAATAATCTCAAATTAAATGAATAGCAATAGAAGTGGCGAGGGGACACACCTGCCTCTAAAAACAACAACCATCATATCAAAAATTAATGATCACTAAAGGGATCACAGTGGTAATACCCAAGCTAACTGATGGGACCTTGTGAGAAGTTCAAGCAACATTTATACATTGAAAGAGACTACTTTTATAGCTAAAAGTAAGGTCTCAATGAGAAATTGTGTTGCTAAAAGAAGTAATGGATTGACTTTCTACTAGAAGATCAAAATCCACTATGAAATAATGTTAACATCTAAAGAAAGACGTACCACATCACAAGCGAAAGAGAATAACACCCATTATAAGTAAATAACCATAATAGAAGGAATGAATATATGGCTATCTCCTAAGCGATCAACAAAACACTTTAAGGAGATAGAAAGAAGAGAATTTGGAGGGACTTCGGGCTCTTGGAGTGTAGAACCGGATTCCACCTATGACAAGGGAAATCGATTCTTCTCCACTAAGAGCTTCCCTCTCTTTTTATTATTATTTTTTTCATATATTTTCAAATTATATTCACCATTATAGATCAAGTACACTGGAACATAAAGAAGGGAAAATTGTTGGCTTTAAAATCCTAGGCCATACTCGCCACATGAGTAAATCTGGGGAGAGAAAAATATTATGCACAGGATATGCAAAGAAACTAAGTATTGGCTTTGGTAACCCATGCCACATTCAAATCATATGAATGAACTGGGGAGCAGAAATGTCACAACAAAATTTATAGAGAAATTCGTATAATGGCAATGGGTTAACATCACTACATTTAACTAATATAGATCAAGGATGGACCCAGTATCACATTCCATAGAGATTCAAGCTAGTAGTTTTGATATGCCAGACCACACTTGAATGTGACAAGCAAAACTGGGGATAGTCAACCCTCGAAGGGGACTAAAAAAGAGATTTTGTGCAAGAATATCAAAATGATTAGTGAGTGTGGACATAAGCACAAATATCCCTGCAACGTATTTACACACAACCCTTAAGGATGATCTCATACTTTGCATGACGAACATCACGTGGTAGAGGATAAATCATCGTGGCCACGGACTGCCGAAAAGCATGAGAAATCTTTTAGAGTTATATCTATACAAAAGGATATTTACAAGTGGCGGGGGATGCCTCTTGTGATGTGAAAACTCAAGCATAATATTTTCTCAAGTACTGTTCATTGATGACAAGCATGGGATGAACACCATTCACATCAACTAGCAAATAAGATCCACCTTCATATACTTGCTCTACAATGAATGGACCTTCCCAAATGGGCTCAAATTTATCACCTCGGTGACGACGCGAGATGATAGGCCTACGCAAGCTAAGAACTAATTCGCCAACTTGAAAAAGCACGGGGTCGAATAAGGCGATCATGTGCCTGGGCCATACGGGCCTGATACAACTTAACGTTTTGATAAGCTTGCAAACGAAGCTCTTCTAAACCATCAAGTTCTTCCAACCAGAGTCGGGCATTATCCTCATGAAAAAGATTATGGCTAATTGCTACACGCAACGAGGGGAGCTCGACCTCAAGTGGGAGGACAGCTTCAACCCCAAAAGCTAAAGCATATGGGGTAGACTTAGTATGAGTACGGTATGTAGTCCTATAGGCCCATAATACTTCAGGAAATTTATCGTGCCATTCTCTTTTATTTGCCACAAGTATTTTTCTTATCAATTGGACTAAGGTCTTATTGAATGCTTCAGCCAAACCATTAGCCCTAGGATAGTAAATCAAGGAATACCGCCAATTTATGTTATAGCGGCGGGCAAATCTAGCGATTTTAGTGCTTCTAAAAGATGGGCCGTTATCAGAAATTATACGGTGCGAACACCAAAATGGTAGACAACATGATCACGGAACAAGTGCATCATATCTTCTGATTTAACTTCCTTAAGTGGGATGGATTCCACCCACTTAGAAAAGTAGTCAGTAGCAGCCAGAATGAACCTATGGTCCTTAGAGGAAGGAGGGTCGATAGGACCCACTACACCCATACCCCAACTCTCAAAAGGCCAAGAAGACATAGTGGGGTGCAACGGATTAGGAGGTTGGTGGATAACAATATAATGAATCTGGCATTGGTGACACTTCCTAGTGTGCTCCATGCAATCACCGATTATAGTTGGCCAATAATAACCAAGGCATTTAATTCTAACCTTCATCTTAGGTCCGGACTGAAGAGCACCATAAAGTCCCTCATGTACCTCGCCCATGACCTTACGAGCCTCCTTATTGTTGAGGCAGCGCAACCACATCTAGTCAAAAGAGCATCGGTACAGAGTTTTATTCACATAGGAGAATGACAACGCTATCTTTCTAATCTAAGTGGTAAGAGAGCGGTCATCTAGAAGTCTGCCACGCTTCAAATACTCAATAAAGGGGATTCTCCAGTCTGACTCTTCCTCAACAGTAAGCACTACAAGGATCTGATCGGGAGAAGACAAGTCCACGGGGCATAAGGCTTGCCGATACTGGACAACAATCGACACTGGATTTTCAGTCGGGTTAACCAACTCCGTAGCAAGTTTAGCTAGTGCATCCGCTCTACCATTCTCAGATCGAGGGACTCTAACTAAAGTTACTTCAGGGATAAAACACTAGAGCTCCATTGCCTTGTTGTGATAAGGCAAGAGCTCAGATTTGAGAACTTTAAAAATTCTAGCCACTTGATTAATAATTAGTTGGGAATCTTTAAAGATTTTCACCCGCCCAATGCTCATCTGAATGGCCAACTCAAGTCCTACAATTAGGGCTTCGTACTCAGCTTCATTATTAGTACGAGGCTCTGAAAGACTGTAAGAGTAACGAAGGGTATGGCCTTTAGGAGACACAAAAATAAGTCCCAAACCTACCCTAACTATGGGAGTTTCATAAGAGCGTAGTGATTTGATGGAAGAGGCTCCATCAAAGTAAAACTCCCAAGTAGGGGACTTCTGCTCTTCCACACTCATGACTAATTCATCGGGCAATTCATCATTAAGTGGGAAATCTACAGGGATCGGGTGAGAAGCAAGAAGGTCAGCTAGAGCTTGTCCTTTGACGACCCGCTGATAGACAAAGATAATGTCAAACTGCAGTAAAATCATGGACCAACGTGCTAGACGACCTGACAAAGTCGGACAGGTCATCAAATACTGCAAAGGATTGACTCGAGAAATCAAACTGATTTTGTGTGAGAGCATATAGTGTCTAAGCTTCTGCACAACAAAGATCAAAGACAAACACTGCTTTTCCATCGCCGGGTATTTTAGCTCTACAGGAATCAAACGTCTGCTAAGGTAGTATAAGGACTTCTCTTTGTCTTCCTCATTTTCTTGAGCTAAAAGTGCACCAAGGGACTCATCCAATGTAGTGGTATAAAGAATCAACAGTTTATCAGGGATTGGTGCAGCTAACACTGAGGGATTTGTCAGGTAGCGCTTTATACTCTCAAAGGCCTCCTGACAACTCCTATCCCAATAAAAGCGGGCATCCTTTTCACTAAAGCTGCAAAGGGATGACATCTACCGGCAAGATTGGAGATAAATCTCCATAAGAAAGCAAGCTTTCCTTGAAATAACCTCAGCTGGGTAAGACTCTTAGGGGGTTTCAAGTCCACTCTGGCCTTAATCATGGAGGGATCGATCTCAATGCCATGATAACGAACAATAAAACCAAGAAACTTCCCTGCAGTGACGTTGAATGCACACTTTAAGGGGTTCATCTTTAAATCATGCTTTCTTAAGCGCTAAAAAATGATTCGAAGGTCTCGGAGGTGATCACTACGGACCTTGCTTTTGACCACGAAATCATCAACATAATATTCAACTTGCTCTTGAATCAGCTCATCAAAAATGACTGTTATGGCACGCTGATAGGTGGCTCCGGCATTCTTGAGGCCGAAGGGCATCACTTTGTAGCAAAACACACCGAGAGGGATGCGGAAGGCAGTGAATTTCTCATCTTCAGGGGCCATCTTAATCTGATTGTAACTAGATGAACCATCCATGAAGGAGAAAATACTATGAAACGAAGCAATATCAACCATAAGTTCAGGGATATGAAGAGGAAAATCATCCTTAGGATATGCCTTGTTCAAATCATGGAAGTCTATACAGACACGGATCTGACCACTCTTCTTCCAGACTGGAATGACATTAGCATGCCAAGTGGGATACTTCTCTTCATGAATGAAATCAGCTTCTATAAGCTTCTTAGTCAAAACAACCTCTAAACTCAAAAATGAGTGCAACATATTTTTGAGCCTCTGATTCAGATAGAAAAGCACTATGAAAGATAGGCCGATGATCCGATTCAGTGCCCAAATTGATCTCACAAAATTCATCCATGGCAGAACTCGAGCCATCTTCGAATTCACGTGGAGCTTCAAGGACCCTATCCTCATTCTCCTCTGGATCTTCATCATCGAAGATGGAATCAATCGGATAGGAATGAGAGACAACCCGAATATTGGTGGAAGGGGACTGATTCTCTTGAGAATAGCCTATACCCTGCCCAGTTCGAGGAAAATCAGTTCGCCAGATACGGGCCTGTTGTTGAGCCTGTCTACCTGACCAAGTCAAAGGGATAATGCCTTGCTCAACAAAGTTATCCACAACAGGGGAAAAGTACCAGGGAACTTCCATGATCTCATTGTACACAGTGAATTCCACAGGATCCTGTATGTCAGAACTCTGTGGGACACCTACACTATGGAACAACGATGCATGCCAAGCAGATTGTGGTGGAACATAAAGAGTGTGCAGCTCTTGTACAGAGTGCCTATCTAAGGGTAGTGCACCACAAACACTGGCGGAAGGTGTAGGGGATGGTTGAGAAGGAGATTCTTCAATTCTTATCCCGTACATCTGGTGAGAAAGGAATTGTTGGCTAGTAGTCTGACGTCCGACATCTGTGTTGTCGTCTGAGTCACTATCAACAGTCAAACCACCCTGAGGTATCAAATTCCTATGAAATGTGGGATAAGAATTATGATCAACACTAAAGGCGGGAGAGGGAACTGAATGACGAGAAACTTCGATCATCTCATCATCAGAGTTGGACTCAACAGTCAAGGGGGAAGTGTAAAGCTGCAAGGGAGGAGGGATTCGAGTATCAAAGTTCTTAGGAGGGCAAACTGACTATCTACCTCGACCTCTACCACGCCATCCCCTACCTCTACTAGGGGGAACATCGTGCCTGATCACAAACTGTAAATATCCATCGAGGTCTTCAGTGCAAACATCTGCCCCAATCCTAACCTGTGATGGACCCTATACTAGTGGTTGTATAGGACCCTGTGCAAGAGACTGCGCAGGACCTTGTATAACACTAGTGGGTATCACTGGTGACTGGGCAGTGGGAGGTCTACGAGCTTTCTGAGGCATGTAGTGCTCGGCATCATCATAGATAGAGACCTCATACACGATAAAGGGTTGAGTATCTCCAGGAATGGAGAACTCTACATCGTTCCTCACATACTTCATTCACTGGTGCAGTGTAGAGGGCACCATTCCATACTCATGAATCCAAGGCCTTTCTAAGAGAGCCTTGTATGAGGTATCTGCCTCAACAGCGTAAAACTTTGCCTTAGTTAAAAGATACCCAAAATGCAAAGGCAAAGTAATGGAACCTTGAGCACGCTGACCTTGATCATTAAAACCCTTCAGCATAATCTTATCTGAAGTCAGTTTCAAATGTCCAAGAGAGAGGATCTGTAGGGTGGCATGATTAAGTATATTAACTGAAGCTCCTTGGTCAATGAGGATCCTGTTCAACCCGTAACCATTAACTTCAGCGGTGATGTACAAGGGACGGTTATGATCAAAAGTCCCCAAGAGAAGATCCTGGTCTGAAAAGGTAATGTATGGCATCTCTCTACAGTAGCATGCATCCTTAACTGACTTAGTGGCAAAGAATGCTTGATAAGACTCTGGTTCAAGCAAAGCTTTCACCAAAGTCTCTCTCAAGTCAGGGGACATCATTAGTGCATCATAAACACTAAGAACAGAAGGGATCTTTCTCAAATGAGCTAACACATTATAATCAACATCCAACTGAGGGCCTTTTCCTTTTTCCTTAGCCTGTGCTTGAGAAGGTGGGATAGGATCATCCTATTGGGTAATAATGTTTATATCTTTTTCTTTATTATTTTTAGCCATTTTAGGTGGGAGAACCTTACCTGAATGAAATTATATCTCTCGTATTGAGTCAAACTCAATAGATGACTCATTTAGTTCAGATACTATGGCTTGTATTGGTTCAACAAAAGATGATTGAGGAGTGTTCTCGGATTCATCTCCAGAATTCATGTAACAACCTCCTTCAGGAATAACAAATACATGCTCTTTCTCACACTCAAACTCTTCTTCAAAAGAAGGATTATCATCATTATTTTCAGAAATAAATAAAACAGAAGAAGAACGAGTGCTAAAAAAAGTAGAACTAGAAGGAGCAAGACACCAAAAATAACCAGAATCGTTATCTTCTATTAATTCATCATCAGTTGAAGGGAGAATAAAATCTTTCAACGTAAGTGCTGTAAGAGACCCCATCTTATCCTCATAAGTTACAACAAATTTCTCTCTTTCATACATCTTTCTAGTACAAACAGAAGTAGAAGAAATGTGCTCAGTAGGCACTACAACAGAAGAAGAAAATGAAACGGGCAAATGAACTGGGCTGGCAACTGTCGACTTGGCCTGTGGAGGCTTCCTCTCAACTGCCTCTAAACTCTGAACTGTTCGTCTGATCATACCCCTTGTCTTGCAAGAGAGTGCAAGCTGCCACCCCTCCCCAGAACTAAGAGGTGCTCTACTATCACTACTCTGAACATCACACTGACTATCACATTGATTGGAGCTAGTAATCATTTGAACAATCTGAGCAACTTTGCCTTGAGGATTCACTAGGTCGCTGTCCTGCAAGTGAATCTCACCCCTAGCCATAAGGCTCTCCACTTTGTCCTTAAACACATAATAATCTTCAATCACATGACCAATATGCCTATGAAATGGACAATACAAAGGATGCTCTGTCTGCCCCTCCTCTTCCACTCTCCTGTTGGGTGGAAATGTCAAAATATTCTTCTTAACAAAAAACTTGAAGATCTTCTTCACACTATTCCTTTTAAAGGGGTACTCCTTGCTAAGCCTCTCTTGTAGATATTTTTGGTTTTTTGGAGTTTTATAAGAGGGCCTAGACTGCTGACTCTGTGGTCATGGCTGAAACTGACCAGAAGGCTATACTGGTGATGGTAATTGAGGTCGGGGCTGAAACTGAGGTCGTGGTGGTGGTGGACGCTGTGGTACTGAACTAACCATGGGCCTCTTGCCCTTATCATGAGCATCATATGTACTATGCACTTCCCCCTTCCTAGGAGGTGGTGCCCCAGAAAAATCCAAACGCTGAGGTCTACGTGGGGGTTGACTCTCAACCTTAGAAGGGACTACACTGGGTATGTTGTCATGCAGGCTAGTGACTTTGGTTAACAACTTTTGAAAGGTTTGAATGCTAAAATCCTTCTGATACGGAGAGATAGGACCATCTATGTTCTTCAACAAAATCTCAACTGCTTGTTGTTCTTATAATTGAGGTTCACACTGAAGACTAAGATTTCTCCACCTAACTATATAGTTAGGTAGAGACTCATGGGGGTGCTGTCTGGTCATTACCAACTCACCAACAGTCACTCTATGCTCTGTACTAATGAACCTCTGAATAAATATTTGCTCCATCTCAGCAAAATTACGAACTAAATCATTAGGGAGATTGGCATACCATTCAAATGCCACTCCCCCTAAGCTACTAACAAACAATCTCAACATCAATGCATCATTTTCTCCAATATTACAACATATGGTCCGATACTGAGCCACATGTTGTCTTGGATTCCCAAACCCATCAAACACATAGAAACGGGGAGGAACAAAACTTGTGGGGTAAGGCTCCCGCTCGTATTCTATTGGGTAGGGACGACCTCTACTAACAGAATCTCCAGACTTTCTAGAAGAGATAGCTTGGTCAACCCTCTGTGCAATTATGTCCTAGATCTGAACTTATGACAACTGAACTAACTGACTCTGGATTGGCACACTCAATTATACTACTGGGTGAGACATTGGAACTGCCCTCTGAACTCTATCAACTCTAACAGGCTCTGGCACTGCTAACTGTGGTACTGCTGGCTCATCTCTGGATGTAGCAAGAGTACCTACATCCATGATATAGGGTGTAGCCCTCAATGCCGTCAGCTGGGCGGTCATCGCCGTCATGGCTCTAGCCATCTCTACAACTGTAAAACCGTGGCATCCGTGTCTACTGAATGGGGAGGTCCACCTTGTGCTGAGGTGGAAGGTACATCGGCCTCTCCTTGCTCCTCTAAATCATCATACTGGTCACGCTGATCATCTGACGTGCCTCATCTCGTGACAACACAAACATGGTGAATGGGGATGTCTTCATCTGACTCCTCTCCGAGCAAGTCCTCATCGGAGAGGTTCTAACAAAGAGCATCGATGTATGGACCCAAAGGAGAAGAAATCCTATGGGGACTAGAAACAAGAGCTAGCTCCACTCGAGGCGGAGCACTATCCTTAACATCTACTGCATCATGACTCATCTGAACTGGTACCGATCCCGAAGGGGCAATATCAACTCAACAGATCGTCACGACTATCTGTTCTGTCTCGATAGGTGGGTCCACCTGTCGACGTCTCCAAACCCATCTACTATGATGGGATCTGGTATGAACATCTAACTGAGTGGAAGGGGGGACGACAACTGAACCAAGCTGAGGCCAAACAGGCTCCAACTGTGGGTGACGTTCGTGATGGAGGGGGTGTCATCCAGCAGTAGGAACACTTGTATGGGGTCTGACAGTAGGAACTACTCTGGTCTGCTATTGTTGTGGCTATCCTCTCTACCACCGGTAACTCTATCTAACTAACTATCACTGAAACTGGGCGTGCACCTGAGAGATATAGTGGAGTAACCTCTCCTTGCTAACACAACCTCTACCGCGCGTTGAACGGATAATGCCTCGGATCCTCTGGGAGAGGGTCCTAGTAACAGTATCCCTGGGGACTCAAGCGCGAGGAAGAGTAGTGGGAATATAAGGAACAACTGCAATGCGAACAACATCCTCCTCTTCACCACTGTGTACTAGTGGTGAGAAGCATCCTCCCTGGACTGCGTCGATCTCAGGGGCGACTGCAACATCTGAGACTGGGGTAACTACTCGTCTACGTGGCTCCCTCTGTAAGGGAACCATCCTCTACTGAACAGGCTCCTGCTGAGCCACAGAATCTGCCATCTGTTGAACTACTGCATCAGATGTCGCTAAACACAATCTCATATTCCTATTTCTTCTAGCCCTTCTCCCATGTCTGGAGGTAGAGGAAGACGCTACATCAGTACCCACATACTGTACTGAAAGAGTAGTAACTACTGACTGAGGGAGTGTCGGGGTCTCCTCGGCAGTCTCAGGGTGAGACAACCGGGTGAAAACAGAAACCCAATGGGTAGGGGGTGGAGAAAGCTTGGCCTGAGAAACCCTCTTCCTTGAAGAGGAAGGAGGAGGGGAGACCCGAACACGAGCAGCCTCTACCGGGACAATAGGTAAAGGAACTGCTGGCTGCCGGCGTTGAGGGGCTGAGGCCACACGAATAACTAGGGAAACAGGCGCTGGCCACCTGACTACCGGATGAATTGGGTGAACGGGGAGTGGCCTAGGCACTGGCCGCCTAGTCACCTAGCGCACTGGCTACGCATGAACTGCAACGGGACGAACAGGTGCCCGGGCTGGCTGCCGAGCCACTAACTGTCCAAAAGGTTGCATGGCTGGGCATCCTCTCCTCTGAGGGGGAGAAAAGGTAGCAACCTCGGAGGAGGTCGGACCGCCCAGAGTGACGTACGCCGAGTCGGTAAAGGATCCAAAAGTAATCCCCCCCCCCCACAGGTGGGCTCAATAACAGAGACTCAAGGAGTGTCACCCGCGAGTCAGAGCCAAAACAGAAAGTAACTGAATGACCAGAGTACGTCATTGCACTGTCTGTTAACACAAATTATAATAATTAGCGTATAACAAAACCACCGAACGGAAAGAGAAGGAAAGGGACAGAATAGCCTATAAAGGCTAGAAGAGGAAGAACCTAACTAAAGAGCACTAAACCCGAAGTACACACAAAAGAAGATAATTTAACATCCAAAGATGGAGAGAGAAACCTGTCCCACCGTGGTCGCCAGAAATCTGTGGGTCTCCGAAAGAATTCTGCTCATGGGAATTCGAATGTAAAGGGTACAATCGCACTATCCAGTAGGACTAAACGGTCGTAGGCCTTTACAATCGACACAAGAACGATTAGCCATGGATGATAGCGACTTCCATCTACCAAGCTCGATGGATAATAATATACATAACCCAAAAGTTCACGAAATTTCCCTCATTCGATACATCATCTCGAATGGGGTTTATTTGATTATGGGGATTGGTTTCCTACGGGCCCAAGCCCCCGTAGTTAATTATATCTTAGACCTCAGTCTAAGAAAATTATCGATTAAGGATGTTAGATTATCTTCTCTAATGGGTTTAGCGCAATGAGATTTCTAGGTTTTCCTAATTAAAGGGGAAGAAGGTCCCAACTTGGTTCAATCAATCACACATGGTTCAGTTAACATCTGGTCGGCTCGAAGAAGTGGAAACTGGAGAAAAGAAAGAGACAACGCATCTCGGACATGCATGAGAGAAAGAGGGAGGTGACGTCATCTACGTGACGCGGATGGGTAGGATTTATAGCTTTCAGAAGAAAGGAAAGCTTACCCACCAATAAGGTGTATAGTGGTTCACTCGTACCACTCACCTTTAGACCCTAAATCTATAAAAGATGTAGCATCACACATACGATACTAACATCTATGACCTAATTAGTGCAATCCTGGACTTACTCCTCGCTTGAAAGAGGAAGCCAGCTAAAACCATCTAATCATATAAAATCCATGTTTTCCAGTCCATATGAAAGATGGGAGGGTAGTTTAGACATTGGAATTTGGGATCGACAACTAGAGAAGTTTCTAAGTAATCCCACACTTATGAATGGTATTATGCACCTAAACTAATGCAATTAAGTTTTAATTTTAATTAGTTGCTTATGCAATTTATGCTGGTCAAACTCTCTAAATAAAAAATATATGAAATTTTAAAAAGGCTTATAAAATAATTTTTTAGAATGACTAAACTTCTCCCGATCCGACACTTCATCCTCATAGGCCAGATTATCCGGACTCTACCCGCAGGCGGGGAAGTTGTTTAAAAGAAGAGAGAATGCATGTATGCGACCCCAGACTATTTCGGCAATTCCCTAGAATTGTTATATTTCTATGTGAGTTAATCTTAAATTTTTATTATTAATTACGAGTAGAAGAATTTTTATTCTTAAAAGAGCCTAGCGAATCAAGCACAAGCACATACAAAAAAGAAACCTATGAAAAGCATGCTGATTCTATTGTACAATCAATGTAAACAAACAATCAACAAAAAAATAAAAAGCCCACGAAAAAGAGTGTCAATGGCAAATGATATATAATATTACATCGCAGAGTACAAAAAAGTAGTGGTGGCCGGGCTCAACCGACAACAACTAGGGAACGACGCAAATCTTAAAATAAGGCATTTTATATCTTCAGTCTGCATCTTCCCTTACTTGATTCGTCTATGGATCATCTTCATTCCTTCGGGCTCCTCGTAGGGTGTGCTCCTAGAAGGATGTCCAAATGAAAAAGGAAACCCCATGTAGAAGTTTTCTTTTCCCTTTGGACCCCCTCTAAATTTATAATGCCTTATTTTAATGATTTTTACAACAATTACTATCAAATACATTATATTAGAAAGAAAAGAAAATCTAGACTCTTCTGTAGGGGTTATCCTAAGCAGTTATAATCAAAATAAAAAAACCGTCCAAGCAGTTATATATAAGTGAAAATACTGAAAATAAATCACACTTGGCCATGCTCTAATTATTGGGGGCTAAGCAACTGAAGGGAGTACCTAAAGCAATTATATATGATTATTATTAATTTTATCTCCATTTAGTGCTGTGTGAGCACGACCACCTGTAAGAATACAATATTAGTATGAAAAGCATGCCTAACCTATGGATATTCTAACGCTCATAACAATAGTAGATAAATAAAGTTAAAAAATGTCACAGAAAAGCGTCACAGAAAAGCTAATACAAGTAGTAAATCAAACAGCACACTGGTCACATGCAAAGCGTCACAACACAGAGACATAAAAGAAAAGCAGTGGCCTAACCTAAGACTAGTTGTCGTGTCCTAGCAAACTTGTCTAAGTGTATGTAGGCTGTGTGATTTTGGTAGGTCCTATATAGGGAAGTTTAATTAGAGTTACTTGTATTTGATTTGTTAAAAGGTATAAGGGAATTTTCAATTCAAGTTTAAGTATTAGTATTTTTTAGGATTAATTTTAAATATTTTATTTTAGTGTTTGATTGATTACCATCTTTATTTCACATCGAGGCTAAGAGGTTTATTTCACCCTCCTTGGGGCAAACTTAATGGCCTCGTAGGCTTGGATTACCCAGTGGCCACCAATTTTTGTTGAATTATTTTAGTTTGTTATGAAAAAAAAGAAAATATAGATTAAGTATTTTATTAATCAAATTTGTTGGTTAATTATAAAGATTATTCTGAGCTTTGATATTTAGAAGTATCTTATCCTAATGAATTTTAGCTTATAATTTGATCCCTTAATTAGATCTATATCTTTTAAATTTTAGATTGGTTAGGAGTTAATTATTAGATTAGTTGAATTAAATTTAGATTTATGTTTTAGATTTACAGTTTAATGACTATAAAATGTTAATAATAACTTAATTAAGAATTAAGTATTTTAATAGATTTTAACAATTAGATTAAAGTTAGTTGGTTGATTATTACTGGATTAAAAAAAAGAAACTAAATATAGGAAAACGTGTTATTAAGTTTTTATTTTAATGTTTATATCTTATAGGGAGAATGCATCCTAAGTCTATATTTTCTAAGACTCGGTTCTTAATTTTTGTCCTTAGGAGTCACTAGTATTGTAGGATTAAAAGCGGTGTTATTTTCTAACCCTTAGGACTTCTATACGTATGTCAAGAGGTTTTTGGGATCTAATAAAGTAAAAGCAATCCTAATTATAAATGAAGCTTCAATAAGGCCCTAAAGGGTGGGAGGCGTGCAAACATCTAGGCCCTTAAAGGTTATCTAAGTTTTAAAGTAAACTTACAGCACCAGGGGCTATGACCCGGTGGTTCCGCCCGTATCGCCCCTACGGAAATGAATAGGGGCGACAGATGCTCAGATCCGATTGTCCTAGCTCCCTCTCCAAGTGCTCTAATACTCCTTGTCCTTTGCTTTCCAAAGCTCACCTTGCAAGACATTGAAAAGATATGTATCAGAGCACATTCTATAAGCAAATAATAATATGAAATAATGAAAATGCAGAAAAGAAAAAGAACGTACCTTTTTGTTACTTGTTGAGCCATTTGTTTTTTGGGTTCTCCTCAGTTTGCAACTGTTTAGTATCAAGGCACGAAAGAAACGACAAAGAAAACTAAAGGTAAAGCAAAAGAAAACTTGATGCAATGAAAAGAAAAAGAACGAAAATCAAATACGAAAAGGGATGTAGGCATTGTTATTATTGGGCACACTTCTTTGAAGTCAAGTGCACCCTAAAGTGACATTTACAATGCCCTTTGCTGTCCCCACAGTCCAAATAAAGCACTTGATACGAACCCGACTCGACTACACAAACTATCCCCTACCAAACTCAAACTAACAAGGGAAATAAACTCCTAAAACTAAACTTAAAATAAGATTTTATTGTTTTACATTCATTCAAAATTTTATATTTTATTTAGAAGCTAATACCAAAGAAAGAAAATTCAAATAAGCAAGGACCACCTTGCTTTAAAAAGACACTGAAATCCTTCCAACACAAGCTATCTAAAGTTTCAAATCCCAAAAAAAACGCATTAAAAAAAAAACACTAAGAGAATCTAACTCAAATGAGAAAGCATCATTTGTCCCCAAAAGATACTAAAGGACCCTACTACACAAGTCTAATTAATCCCAATCATGATTTGTAAGAAACTATAAATGAAATACTACAAAAATCATTACAAAAATAAATCTAACAAACGTTTTTGACACAAGACCCTACAAAAAAAATAAATAATCAAGTGCCTCTTTCTAAATTCGGTGTGGGGTTGAAAATATAAAGCTTTCCAACAAGAATGTTTTATAAAACCCCTCATTGTAAAGCACTCATGAAATTCGTCGCATAAAAACTTTTAAAGCAAAATCGATCTAAAGCCAATACTAAGCCATCTCATCACAAGTAAAACAGAACCTCTTCCTCGCAAAGAGAAGGAGTCCGGATAGATCTAGTCGTCGGGCTCAGATTTTGCGAACAGGGAGGCCGGCGCCGGGCTCGGGTTTCCCGAACAGGGAGGTTGGCGTCATCGTCTAACTAGAGTTTTACGAGCAAAGGGAGGCTGGGGTTCACGGAAACAGAGACGGAGGAGAGAATAGAGGGGCTTCGGCTTCTCCTGCTTGCGCGAACTAAGGGGGATTGAGAGGGAGGCATCGGGTTTCCTCCTGGAGCTTGCGAGAAGAGGCGTTGAAGAGGGCTCGGGTCATGCGAATAGAGAGAAAACCAAGAAGAGGAAGAGAGTCACGTGAGAGAGAGGGCCTCCCGAGCTCGGAGCCTTTATTCTGAGTAAATTGAACTCGCCGCCGAAAGAGGAAGCCTGCCAAGCGTCGCCCCGTGCTCCAGCTTCCAAAAATTCCTTGAAATGGCTTTGCTCACGGCTCGACGTCTGCTCAAGTTGTAGAAAATCACTGAGACGCGAGATTTCGGCCGAATCGCAGATCTCACTCGATCGTGGCCGTTGATACGATTACTAGATTTAGGGAATAAATTCAAAATATTTAAAAAGTTAAGTGGCTTTTAGTAGGATCAAATTGGGCTAGATCAAATCAAATTCAGCTAAGATTGGGTTAAACTCGGGTCCGAATTTTACTAAAATTTGAACCAATTCGGGCTTGAGCCGGCGCAACGAAATTAATCGTATGAAATTGGGTTCAAAATAATAATCAATTTAAATCAACTCGAGCTCGACGCAACCAAAATAAAATAATCAAGTCTAATTGAACACATTTGAGTCTGATCTGGCTCGAGTCGGGTTGATTCGAGCTCGAATTGGGCTCGACGGGGTTCGATTAGATCGATCAAAAGTGCCCAAGGGTACACAAACTAAAAATGAGGTCAACAAATGGACCCCCAACATATGCGAAGAACAAGTGAACCGTATATGTTGGCGTTGACCTTCTTAACTTTAGAAAGATACAACCTTAAGGTTAACCAATGAAACTCACTAAGAATATGCAATCAATCTAAAATTAGCTGATGAGACTCAGACCAACAAAGAGAGAAAGCATGTCAACTATCTGCCCAACCAAAGTGGAAAAATAGGAAGAGTGGATTAGAATCTCATGCTCGCATGAATAGAATGGAACAAAATCACAAAGAATCAAATGGAATTCAACGATCACCTATGAAAAATATCTAAGATGATACAAAGATAAGGGAAATCAATAGTAACTTGGAAATCAAAGGAAATATCAAAGATAAATAATCAAAGGAAAGCAATAATAATCAAAAGTAAGAAAGTCATCTATCTGTCTGACCACATCGTAACAGCAGAATAGAGAAAAGAAAGGGGGTTAATTTATCATCAGTTGAAGGGAGAATAAAATCTTTCAACGTAAGTGCTGTAAGAGACCCCATCTTATCCTCATAAGTTACAACAAATTTCTCTCTTTCATACATCTTTCTAGTACAAACAGAAGTAGAAGAAATGTGGTCAGTAGGCACTACAACAGAAGAAGAAAACGAAACTAGCAAAGGAACTGGGCTGGCAACTGTCGACTTGGCCTGTGGGGGCTTCCTCTCAACTGCCTCTAAACTCTGAACTGCTCGTCTGATCATACCCCTTGTCTTGTGAAAGAGTGCAAGCTGTCACCCCTCCCTAGAACTAAGAGGTGCTCTACTATCACTACTCTGAACATCACACTAACTATCACATTGATTGGAGCTAGTAATCATCTGAACAACCTGAGCAACTTTGCCTTGAAGATTCACTAGGTCGCTGTCCTGCAAGTGAATCTCACCCCTAGCCATAAGGCTCTCCACTCTGTCCTTAAACACATAATAATCTTCAATCACATGACCAATATGCCTATGAAATGGACAATACAAAGGATGCTCTGTCTACCCCTCCTCTTCCACTCTCCTGTTGGATGGAAATGTCAAAATATTCTTCTTAAAAAAAAACTTGAAGATATTCTTCACACTCTCCCTTTTAAAGGGGTACTCCTTGCTAAGCCTCTCTTGTAGATATTGTTAGTTTTTTGAAGTTTTATAAGAGGGCCTGTTGAGTCCAGTAATTAGGTTGTTAAGCCTAAGTAAATGTCCCACGGCTACCAAGAGGGGGGTGAATTGGTAGTTTTACTAAAAATTTTAAACCCTCTTAATGATAAAGTTGAACCGAAATAAAATTTTCTTTTAAAGTTTGTAGAAAAATGTTTTTCAACGACAGAGTTGTTAAAACTGAAATTTAAAGTGCGAAAACGTAAAAGCAATAAAGTAAATGACACCAGATTTATAGTGGTTCGGTCTATAACCAGACCTACATCCACTCCTCAGAGGCACCCTCTGAGTGTTGCACTAATACCACAAAGTGACTCTCCTTTAGCACCCACAGCAAGGCGGAGAAGCCTGTACAAAACACTCTTTTCACCACTACCCGGTGCGGCAGAGAACCGTCGTCCTTTTACACAATCCACAGTGCTGGCAGAGAACCGTCGTCCTTTTACACTCTCCTAGTATGGGCAGAGAACCCTACGACTGTTCACACTCTCCAAGTGTAGGCAGAGAACCTTCGTCGTTTTACACTCTCCTAGTGTGGGCAGAGAACCCTTCGTCTGTTCAAACTCTCCAAGTGTCGGCAGAGAATCGGATCTCCTTGACTGATCTTCTCACAAGAATCTAGAAGGAAGAAAGAAAAGAGTGAAGAAATCCAATTTCACAAGTAGAGACTCTTACCTTAGTAATCCAAGTGAAGCCTTCTTGCTCCAATGGTAGGAATCCTCCTTTGAATGCTCTCTTCCACTCTCTCCTTGGCTATTCTCTCAAGAGGTACGAAGATCAAATGGCAAAAAGATTGGGTGGCAGTCTAATTTGGACTATTTATAGACATGAAAAACCGCCCAAAAACTGCAAGTTTCCAATTATGTACGCAGTGGATCGTCCTGTACGATCCTGGATCGTCCTGGACAATTTTACTTAAACGATCTAAAACGACCCAATTTGTATATGTGTACGAAATGACTTCGTACAGCTGATCGTCCTGTACGAACTAGGTTCGTCCAGTACAAACGGTTATTACAAGGTCGGTTCTAGAAACTGCTGAAAACTGTTCTAAGTCGGTTAATCGTTTGGACGAAAATATGTTCGTCTGGACGAAAATTTTCCAGAGAGTCGATCGTCCTGGACGATTATTTATTTGGTCTGGACGAAAATTTTCCAGAGGACCAATCGCCGCGGACGATAATTCATTTTCGTCTGGACAAAAATTTTCCAGAGAGCTGATCGTCCGGTACGATATTTATTTTCGTCGGGACGAAAAATTTCCAGAGGACTGGTCGCCTCGTACGATGATAAAATTCGTCTGGACGAAAATTTTACGGAGAACCCATCGTCCGGGACGATAATAAAATTCGTCCTAGATGAATAGGACTTAGAAAAATTTTTCCAAGCAAGTTCCTATTCGTTCCAAGTGCTCTACAGGAGATAACTGACAGATCGTCTAGTACGATAAATATCGTCCTGTACGATCAGTATAGAATTTCAAGATCTCCTTATTTGTGTGTGTGAGATTTTATTCACTCAATTACAATCACTCCCTTTCAAAATTAATTAAAAGAAAAGACAAAGTTCAAATAAACAAAATATCTCATGTTGAATTTGATTTGAAGTTTTCGTAGTCTGGAGTCTGATTTTTCTGAAATGTTAGTACACACAAGAGCAAATGCAAATCTTCTAAAATTGTTAGGAGATAACTATACATCTGAACAATAATTTTTGGAATCATCAAAACTACATAAGTTGCACAAATATAAATCATTCAAATAGCAACTATTCAAACAATCTCCCCCTTTTTGATGATGGCAAAACAATTATTATTTGTATGGTTTCAAGTTAAAACAAATCTCTTATCTCCTAAACTCCCCATGAATTTATGAGTACATTAAAATAAGGAGGCATTAAAGAACAATATTTTTGTTTTTCAAAATTTTTAACACAAAAAAAAACTTGCAAACAGAACAATCAAAAATAGAAAACACAAACATAATAATTTCTCTCCCTTTTTGACAGCAACAAAAAGTGAAGAAGAAAAAGACAAGAAATATAAATAATTATATGAAATTCATTTTTAAAATTTAATCTAAATTGTGATTTGACATAGGGTATGCAATTTTAAACTAAGAATATTAGATCAATCATAGAAATTCATAAAATTTAAGAAGTGATATAACATTGTAAGTAAGAAGAATTTATCAAAGACATGATTCAATTTAGACATTTGACTATTGAAAATCATTACAAGAGAGATGTAAAAAAAATTTTATATTTCAAAGTTCAATAGAATATAAATGAACATAAGATCAATTTGAATTAAGAGATTGAACGAATATTGGAAAGAAGAGAATTACCTCATGTGCCGCTTTGCGCATCATTTCAAAGTTTTGGAGCACATTTTTGTGCATTTTTCCTTGGTTGGGCTTATTTTGTGCCTCTTTTTCACTTTGCAAATTTTTGCGAATTCCTTTTGATTTTTTTTTTTTTTTTTTTTGTACATTTGTACAATGTTCAAGAGTAATTTGACCAATTCTTTCCAAAATCTATAATCTAAAATTTTTAAATATTTCTAGGTGCATAAATATCATTTGAGCATAGAAATACAAAATAAGAAAACATCAAATTGTAATAATAATATTAACTTTTATGTAGTCTAAATGAATAGACATGAATTTAAAAGTTCTAATTACAACAAGTTATAAACAAATTATAAATTTAGAAAGTCTAGATTTTCTAATATAGATAATCTCAAATTACAATCGAATTTAAGCACTATGTAGATTAAATAATACTAATGAAATTCACAAACATTAACCACATTTTAAAACAAATCTAATAGAAACAAACTTTCATTGATATTAAGGAAACATATTACAAAAAAAATACATTGAACTTAAAAATATAAAAACAAACATATTACAATAAAACAGATAAGATAAAAACAAAACAAACAAAACAAAAAAAAAAATACAACAGACACAGACATAAAAACAATTTCTACTGTTCTGGAGGAGGAGGAGGAATGCCGCCAAAGAGGTTGAAGTAGGAGGCCATCAACATTACATTGGTATTTATTTCATGAACTTCATCTTTAATATTACCAATGTCATGTTGCTGCTGCGTAAGTTGAGCATAAAATTGATCAAACCTTTGATCAATGTGAGTCTCTAGTCTATCAAATCTCTCAATCAGATTCTGGTAATCTGATTGAGAAGCAGAAGCTTGCACTCATTCTTCTTCTTCTTTTTCTGAAGCACTGGCATGTGCTTTTTCTTTTTCTTTTTCCTCCTTGAAGAGAAATCTGAATGATGCATCATTATAGTAAACTGGCTCTTCATATTCTTCATCAGGATGCACTATATTGTACTTCTTTTCCAAAATATAAGTAATTAAGTGCCCTAATGAAATGTTCTTCTTCCTCTTCTGATCAGCATGTCCTATTTCTGAAAGCCCATAGATATGATCTATGATGAGTTGGGCTTCATCAATAGGATGTCTTTGCATGATTAAAAAAGTTAGAACAGAAAGGAGAGGAGTAATGTTAATCATATCACCAGCTTTAGGAATAATTGAGGATCTAAGGATATGCTGGATGATTCAGGCATCTTGGGTCATACCGGAGACTCTAGCAACATGATAGGTTATGCCTATCTCTCTAATCACCCTATTGATTTCAAACCATTTGAAGGAGTTTTCTGACATTAGGGTGTGGGCTCTATATCCTTCAGTTCTTAAGTTTAAAAATGCACCAAGGTCGTGCTTGGTGATCTCAACTTTCTGTTTAAAAACATAAGAACTAATGATAGAGTGGTTAGAATTGAAACTCATGTTGGCTAGAAAGTAATGGTAGGTTTGTTTATTGTAAAAGTGGACGAGAGAAAGAATGAATTGAAATTGGGTTGAGGCGAAGGGGTGCAATACCCGAAATTTCAACTCTGTTTGGATAAGAATGCGAGACGGAGTGATTTTTGCGGATGCAAAATGAGAAAAAGATTCCTCATTTTCCTTGGAAAGAAAGTTGTCTGGGGCATTCCTATTTGGTTTCCTCACCAAAACCTTTTGTCTTTTGCTAGAGGAGGCCATTGTTGATTTGATGTAAAAAGGGATTGAAAAAGAAGTTTGAAAGTGTGATTGTCAAGTTTGAAAGCCTTCATATTTAAAGAAAAACGATACGATCGTCCTGGACAAAAATATTCGTCCTGGACGAAAAATTATCGTTCGTCTGGACGAAGTAATTTCGTACAGACGATCCAATTCGTCCAAAATGTAACGGCTTTTCGTATTCAACACAACTTACGATGCGTCCCTTCGTACAGGCTTTTTGACTTGACCGATCGTACAGACAAAAACATTTCATACAGACGATCAAAAAGTGAATCGTTTTAATGACTCTTGAAAATCATCCCCTACAATGAACCGACACATGTTCGTCTGGACGAACAAAAATTTCGTACAAACGAAGTTCATATTAAAAACTGTCTTATCCACTCAACAACTGCATTCAATCGTCCCGACGTTTGAGAGAGAAAAAATTCGTCCTGGACGATCACATATCGTACAGACGATCTAATTAAAAACTGCTCTCAAAACGGTTTAAATTCGCGCAAACTGTTCCTTCACACATCGTCCCGTACGAAAACAATTTCGTCCTGGACGATTTCCTCTAAAAAACTTTTAATTTTGATTTTTTAAATTAAGAAAATCAACAAAAACACAGAAAACATAAAACAAAATCATAAATCCAAAAACAATTCATTCAAAAACACACAAAATTCACAAAATCACAAAAACAAAACACAACAAGTATCAATGTTGCAAAGATATTTTGGTTAAGCATTCAAAAAAATAACACCAAGCCTTGTTCTTAAAGTACTGAAGGTATCAAAGGCTAAAGGTTTTGTAAAAATATCAGCAAGTTGATTTTCAGTTGAAACATGTATGAGTTCAATTTCTCCTTTGGATACATGATGCCTTATGAAATGATGCCTTATATCAATGTGTTTGGTTCTAGAATGTTGAATAGGATTTTTGGAAATGCAAATAGCACTAGTATTGTCACAATAAATTGGAATAGTGCCTATAGTTAATCCTAAATCAATCAACTGTTGTTTTAACCAAAGTACTTGTGCCACACAACTTCCTAATGCAATGTATTCTGCTTCTACAGTAGATAGTGCCACTGAATTTTGTTTTCTACTAGACCATAAAACTAATGAATTTCCAATGAATTGACATGTTCCAGAAGTGCTTTTCTTATCCACTCTACAGCCTGCAAAGTCAGAATTTGAGTAACCAATAATTTCAAATGAAGAGCTAAACTTAGGATACCAAATTCCTAAGTTTTGAGTTCCTAGTAGATATCTTAAAATCCTTTTCACTGCTGTCAAATGTGATTCTTTTGGATCTGATTGAAATCTAGCACATAAGCAAACACTAAACATAATATCTGGTCGGCTAGCAGTCAAGTAAAGTAAAGATCCAATTATCCCTCTAAATTTCTTTTGATTAACAGATTTTCCCTTAAGGTCTTTATCCAACTGAACTGAAGAACTCATTGGTGTACTAACAGGTTTAGCATTGTCCATTTCATATTTCTTGAGGATGTCCTTAATATATTTGGTTTGACTAAGAAAAGTACCTTCCTCAAATTGCTTAATGCTAAATCCTAGAAAGTAATTTAAATCTCCCATTAGACTCATTTCAAATTCACTACTCATTGTTTTAGAAAAATCATCACAAAGATGTTTATTTGTAGATCCAAAGATGATGTCATCCACATAAATTTGAACAATAAGTATATCCTTTCCAATTTTCCTTAAAAAGAGAGTTGTATCCACACTTCCTTTTTCAAAAGATCTTTCAAGTAGGAAGGTGCTTAACCTCTCATACCAAGCCCTAGGTGCCTATTTCAATCCATATAATGCCTTTTTTAATTTGAAAACATGATTTGGAAATTTAGAATTTTCAAAACCTGGAGGTTGTTCTACAAAAATATCTTCTTCAATTACCCCATTTAAAAAGGCACTTTTGACATCCATTTGAAACAATTTAAAACCTTTAAAACAGGCAAAGGCTAGTAAAACCCTAATTGCTTCAAGTCTAGCTACAGGGGCAAAAGTTTCCTCAAAATCAATTCCTTCAATTTGATTATACCCCTTAGCTACTAATCTAGCCTTATTTCTAATGACTACTCCTGAGTCATTCATTTTATTTTTGAACACCCACTTGGTTCCAACAACACTTTGATCTTTTGGCCTTGTAGTCAGTTCCCAAACTTTATTTCTTACAAATTGATTCAACTCTTCTTGCATGGCCAATATCCAAAATTCATCTGAAAGTGCTTGATCAATGTTAGTGGGTTCAATAGTTGAAATAAAGGCTGAATGATTGACTTCCTTGTTTAATCCACGCCTAGTTCTAACACCCTCACTTGGTTCACCTATGATTAATTCCTTTGGGTGGTTTTTAGAAAATCTCAAATCTCTAGGCAAAGGGTCTTCTCTTTCTAAATTTTCTTCCACATTTTCTTTCAAATTTAATCTATCAATCTTTTGGGAGTTTTCTTCAATTTCTTCTTCAACAACTTTTGGCTCTTCCATATTTCCATTTTCATCAAAAACTACATGTGTGGTTTCTTCAATGACTAAAGTTCTTTTGTTGAATACTCTATAAGATTTTCCAACACTTGAATATCCAACAAAAATTCCTTCATCTGATTTTGGATCAAATTTTCCTAAGGCAGATTTTCCATTATTATGTATGAACACCTTGCAACCAAATACATGTAAATGAGACAAATTTGGTGTTCTACCTTTTAGCAACTCATAGGGTGTTTTATTCAAATTTGATCTCACATTCACCCTATTCAGAACATAGCATGCAGTGCTAACCGCCTCAGCCCAAAAATATCTAGGAAGCGAGTATTCTGCTAACATTGCTCGGGCGGCTTCTATTAATGTTCTGTTCTTTCTTTCAACTACTCCATTTTGTTGAGGAGTTCTAGGTGCAGAAAAATTGTGATCAATCCCCTTTTCTTTACAGAAATCTTCAAATCTTTCATTTTCAAATTCTCCTCCATGATCACTTTGTATAGAAATTATTTCACATCCTAGTTTTCTTTGTATCCAAGTTGAAAAATTTCTGAATTCCTCAAATGATTCACTCTTATGAAAAAAAAATTTAACCCAGGTGAATCTTGAAAAATCATCTACTATAACAAATCCATATACCTTTCCTCCTAGACTAACAGTGCTTACAGGTCCAAAAAGATCCATGTGAAGAATTTCTAAAGGTTTACTGGTCCTAAGATCATTATTGGACTTAAAAGAGGATTTCACTTATTTTCCTAATTGACATGCATCACAAAGATGGTCATTAGTAAAGTCTAGTTTAGGTATTCCTCTCACCAAATTCTTTTGGGTAATTCTTCTAAGATTTTTCATACTAGAATGACAAAGTCTCCTATGCCAAAGCCATGATTCATCAGAAACAGTTTTCAAACAAAAAGTAGTAGGAGATTTAATACAATTTAAATCTAGCATGTAGACATTGTTTACCCTATTTCCATTTAAAACAATTTTTCCATTTAGACTAATTATGCAGGTAGTAGGTAAAAATTTTACATTATAGCCCTTATCACATAGCTGACTTATGCTAAGCAAATTATGTTTTAAGCCTTCAACTAATAAAACATTATCTATGAAAAAGTTTTTCAAATTTCCAATCATACCTGATCCAACCACTTTCTTCGTGGTATTATCTCCAAGTGTAACCTTGCCTCCACTCCTAGCTTCCAGCGTTATGAATTGAGCAGTATCTCCAGTCATGTGCTTTGAACATCCGCTGTCCAGGTACCATATACTCTCACGAGGTCTTGTGTGAGAGCATTCCTGCAAAATTCTCAAATGTTAGACCTGGGAACCCAAACTAGTTTGGGTTCACCTTTATGAAATTTATAATCCGATGCATGTATGATATGTCTAGGTTTATGCATCTTAGTTCTCCACACCAAATTAGGTTTCATCTTTAAAGTGCAGGTGTGAGATATATGTCCCAAAAATCCACAATTATTACATTTAACATTAGGAAAAATATTCCTATGTTTTCTTTCATATGATTGTCTTCTAAGGGATTTCATGAATTTAGGATAATATTTAGGATTTGTAAAATCTTCAAGTTTAGGGGGGTTCCTATTATCCTCGAGAGCTCTTATAGTGAGTTTGTAAAATGAATTCATATCCTCCAAGATTCGATTGGTATAATTGATTCTATATGTCTTGCTCTCAGATTCATAATAAATTTCTTAAATTCTTTTTCAAGTTCAGCATAGGATGATTTTAAATTCTTAAAATTTTTATTCAAGTCATCATATTCATCAAGTAGTTTCATGTGGTTGTTATCAATTAAAGCATGATCTTTCCTAAGAATTTCGTGTTCCTTATTAAGCTCTTTTAATTCTAAAACTGCACTAGCATGCATCCTTTTCATTTTCCTATATGCGTCATGCATGTGTTCAGAAACTTCAAACAATTCATTATAGGTTAAATCACATACCTCTTCTTGATCTGATTGTTCAGCTTTATCTGTCATCAAGCAAAGGTTGGTGACTTCTTCTTCTTTTTCAGTCTCAGATGAGTCTGAAGCTGAGTCCGCCCAAAAAGCCTTTTGAAACTTCTTTTTGCCCTTCTTTACCATTGGTTTCTCCTCTACCTTCTCCTTGCTAGGATTGGTTTTGAGTTTTGGACAATCAGTCTTTATATGACCTGGTTTCCTGCATTCATAACAAATCACTTCATTAGAAACCTTGCCATTTTTGTTATACTTACCTCTATTCCATTGCTGGCGTCTCTTCTGCTTCCTCTTTAAAAAGCTTCTAAATTGTCTAGTCATCAGTGCTATATCGTCTTCATCCTCAGGTTGTGAGTGTTCACTTTCTGACTCTTCCACATTTAGTGCAATATTCTTGTCTTTTTTTGGTTCACCTGCATCAATCTTTCTTTGACTTACTCCTTGCTCGTAAGCAATGAGTGAACCAAGAAGATTGTCAATTGAATAAATGTTCAGATCTTTAGACTCTGTAATTACAGTAATTTTAGCATCATATGCAGTAGGTAAACAACGAAGAATCTTATTAACCATTTCAGCATTCGTTAATTCCCTACCAAGTGCATGCAAAGAGGTGACAATTTGAGTGAATCTTGTGTACATGTCAGATATAGATTCATTAGGTTTCATGCGAAATAATTCGTAGTCATGTAACAAGATATTGAGTCTTGATTGCTTAACCTCATTTGTCCCTTCATAAGTAATACAAAGTCTATCCCATATGTCTTTTCCGCTTTTACAAGTGGAAACTCGCATGTAGTCTTCAGATTTTAAAGCACAAAAGAAACTATTTAAACATTTTGCATTTAATTGTGCTAAGTCACGTTCTTCTATAGTCCAATCTGCATAGGGTGTATCTACCCTAATTCCATCAACTAATCTAGTTGGTTTTGAGTAACCTTCTTGGACTAGTATTCACATGCGATAATCAAGTGACTGTAAGAAAGTAGACATGCGTGTTTTCCAAAAATCAAAAGGAATATTGTCAAACAGTGGAGGTCTAGTGATAGAGTAACCCTCAGGTGTGTTTCGATTTCCAAATGTAGCCATCTACGTTAATCAAAAAGTAGTTCAAACTTATGATTTTGAAACAAAGCTCTGATACCACTTGTTGAGTCCAGTAATTAGGTTGTTAAGCCTAAGTAAATGTCCCACGGCTACCAAGAGGGGGGTGAATTGATAGTTTTAATAAAAATTTTAAACCCTCTTAATGATAAAGTTGAACCGAAATAAAATTTTCTTTTAAAGTTTGTAGAAAAATGTTTTTCAACCACAGAGTTGTTAAAACTGAAATTTAAAGTGCGGAAACGTAAAAGCAATAAAGTAAATGACACCAGATTTATAGTGGTTCGGTCTATAACCAGACCTACATCCACTCCTCAGAGGCACCCTCTGAGTGTTGCACTAATACCACAAAGTGACTCTCCTTTAGCACCCACAGCAAGGCGGAGAAGCCTGTGTTGAGTCCAGTAATTAGGTTGTTAAGCCTAAGTAAAAGTCCCACGGCTACCAAGAGGGGGGTGAATTGGTAGTTTTAAGAATTTTAAACCCTCTTAATAATAAAGTTGAACCGAAATAAAATTTTCTTTTAAAGTTTGTAGAAAAATGTTTTTCAACCACAGAGTTGTTAAAACTGAAATTTAAAGTGCGAAAACGTAAAAGCAATAAAGTAAATGACACCAGATTTATAGTGGTTCGGTCTATAACCAGACCTACATCCACTCCTCAGAGGCGCCCTCTGAGTATTGCACTAATACCACAAAGTGACTCTCCTTTAGCACCCACAGCAAGGCGGAGAAGCCTGTACAAAACACTCTTTTCACCACTACCCGGTGCGGCAGAGAACCGTCGTCCTTTTACACAATCCACAGTGCTAGCAGAGAACCGTCGTCCTTTTACACTCTCCTAGTGTGGGCAGAGAACCCTACGGCTGTTCACACTCTCCAAGTGTAGGCAGAGAACCTTCGTCCTTTTACACTCTCCTAGTGTGGGCAGAGAACCCTTCGTCTGTTCACACTTTCCAAGTGTCGGCAGAGAACCGGATCTCCTTGACTGATCTTCTCACAAGAATCTAGAAGGAAGAAGGAAAAGAGTGAAGAAATCCAATTTCACAAGTAGAGACTCTTACCTTAGTAATCCAAGTGAAGCCTTCTCGCTCCAGTGGTAGGAATCCTCCTTTGAATGCTCTCTTCCACTCTCTCCTTGGCTATTCTCTCAAGAGGCACGAAGATCAAATGACAAAAAGATTGGGTGGCAGTCTAATTTGGACCTATTTATACAAAAGACAAGAAAAACCGCCCAAAAACTGCAAATTTCCAATTCTGTACGCAGTGGATCGTCCTGTACGATCCTGGATCGTCCTGGACGATTTTACTTAAACGATCTGAAACGACCCAATTTGTATATGTGTACGAAATGACTTCGTACAGCTGATCGTCCTGTACGAACTAGGTTCGTCCAGTACGAACGGTTATTACAAGGTCGGTTCTAGAAACTGCTGAAAACTGTTCTAAGTCGGTTCATCGTTTGGACGAAAATATGTTCGTCTGGACGAAAATTTTCCAGAGAGCCGATCGTCCTGGACGATTATTTATTTCGTCTGGACGAAAATTTTCCAGAGCACCCATCGCCGCGGACGATAATTTGTTTTCGTCTGGACGAAAATTTTCCAGAGAGCTGGTCGTCCGGTACGATATTTATTTTCGTCTGGACGAAAATTTTCCAGAGGACTGGTCGCCTCGTACGATGATAAAATTCGTCTGGACGAAAATTTTACAGAGAACCCATCGTCCGGGACGATAATAAAATTCGTCCTGGACGAATAGGACTTAGAAAAAATTTTTAAGCAAGTTCCTATTCGTTCCAAGTGCTCTATAGGAGATAACTGACAGATCGTCCAGTACGATAAATATCGTCCTGTACGATCAGTATAGAATTTTACGATCTCCTTATGTGTGTGTGTGTAAGATTTTATTCACTCAATTACAATCACTCCCTTTCAAAATTAATTCAAAGAAAAGGCAAACTTCAAATAAACAAAATATCTCATGTTGAATTTGATTTGAAGTTTTCGTAGTCTGGAGTCTGATTTTCCTGAAATGTTAGTACACACAAGAGCAAATGCAAATCTTCTAAAATTGTTAGGAGATAACTATACATCTGAACAATAATGTTTGGAATCATCAAAACTACATAAGTTGCACAAATATAAATCATTCAAATAGCAACTATTCAAACAATCTCCCCCTTTTTGATGATGGCAAAACAATTATTATTAGTATGGTTTCAAGTTAAAACATATCTCTGATCTCCTAAACTCCCCCTGAATTTATGAGTACATTAAAATAAGGAGGCATTAAAGAAAAATATTTTTGTTTTTCAAAATTTTTAACACAAACAAAAAAACTTGTAAACAGAAATAAAAAATAGAAAACAAAAATAAAAATCACAAACACAATAATTTCTCCCCTTTTTTGACAGCAACAAAAAGTGAAGAAGAAAAAAGACAAGAAATGTAAATAATTATATGAAATTCATTTTTAAAATTTAATCTAAATTGTGATTTGACATAGGGTATGCAATTTTAAACTAAAGATATTAGGTCAATCATAGAAATTCATAAAATTTAAGAAATGATATAACATTGTAAGTAAGAAGAATTTATCAAAGACATGATTCAATTTAGACATTTGACTATTGAAAATCATTACAAGAGAGATGTAAAAAAAATTTCTATATTTCAAAGTTCAATATAATATAAATGAACATAAGATCAATTTGAATTAAGAGATTGAATGAATTTGGAAAGAAGAGAATTACCTCATGTGGCGCTTTGCGCATCTTTTCAAAGTTTTGGAGCACATTTTTGTGTATTTTTCTTTGGTTGGGCTTATTTTGTGCCTCTTTTTCACTTTGCAAATTTTTGCGAATTCCTTTTGATTTTTGTACATTTGTACAATTTTCAAGAGTAATTTGACCAATTCTTTCCAAAATCTATAATCTAAAATTTCAAATATTTCTAGGTGCATAAATATCATTTGAGCATAGATATACAAAATAAGAAAACATCAAAATTGCAATAATAATATTAACTTTTATGTAGTCTAAATGAATAGACATGAATTTAAAAGTTCTAATTACAACAAGTTATAAACAATTTATAAATTTAGAAAGTCTAGATTTTCTAATATAGATAATCTCAAATTACAATCGAATTTAAGCACTATGTAGATTAAATAATACTAATGAAATTCACAAACATTAACCACATTTCAAAACAAATCTAATAGAAACAAACTTTCATTAAAATTAAAGGAACGGATTACACATAAAAAAAGATACATTGAACTTAAAAAACATAAAAACAATCACAATAACACAGATAAGATAAAAATAAAACAAACAAAAAGGCAACAACAACAAAAAAATACAAAAAAAATACAACAGACACAAAAAAAAATCTACTGTTCTGGAGGAGGAGGAGGAATGCCGCCAAAGAGATTGAAGTAGGAGGCCATTAACATGACATTGGTATTAATTTCATGAACTTCATATTTAATGTTACCAATGTCTTGTTGCTGCTGCGTAAGTTGAGCATCAAATTGATCAAATCTTTGATCAATGTGAGTCTCTAGTCTATCAAATCTCTCAATCAGATTCTGGTAATCTGATTGAGAAGCGAAGCTTGCACTCCTTCTTCTTCTTCTTCTTCTTCTTCTTCTGAAGCACTAGCATGTACTTTTTCTTTCTCCTCCTTGAAGAGCAATCTGAAAGATGCATCGTTATAGTAAACTGGCTCTTCATATTCTTCATCAGGATGCACTATATTGTACTTCTTCTCCAAAATATAAGTAATTAAGTGCCCTAATGAAATGTTTTTCTTCCTCTTCTGATCAGGATGTCCTATTTCTGAAAGCCCATAGATATGATCTAGGATGAGTTGGGCTTCATCAATAGGATGTCTTTGCATGATTAAAAAAGTTAGACAAGAAAGGAGAGGAGTAATGTTAATCCTATCACCAGCTTTAGGAATAATTGAGGATCTAAGGATATGCTGGATGATTCGGGCATCTTGGGTCATACCGGCCACTCTAGCAACATGATTGTCAATCGCATTTTTCTAATTACCCTATTGATTTGAAACCATTTGAAGGAGGTTTCTGACATTAGGGTGTGAGCTCTATATCCCTCAGTTCTTAAGTTTAAAAATGTACCAAGGTCGTGCTTGGTGATTTCAACTTTTTTCTTAAAAACAAAAGAACTAATGATAGAGTGGTCAGAATTGAAACTCATGTTGGCTAGAAAGTAGTGATAGGTTTGTTTATTGTAGAGATGGACGAGAGAAAGAATGAACTGAAATTGGGTTGAGGCGAAGAGGTGCAATACCCGAAATTTAACTCTGTTTGGATAAGAATGCGAGACGGAGTGATTTTTGCAGATGCAAAACGAGGAAAAGATTCCTCATTTTCCTTGGAAAGAAAGTTGTCTGGGGCATTCCTATTTGGTTTCCTCACCAAAACCTTTTGTCTTTTGCTAGAGGAGGCCATTATCGATTTGATGTAGAAAGGGATTGAAAAAGAAGTTTGAAAGTGTGATTTTCAAGTTTGAAAGCCTTCATATTTAAAGAAAAACGATATGTTCGTCCTGGACGAAAAATTATCGTTCGTCTGGACGAAGTAATTTCGTACAGACGATCCAATTCGTCCAAAATGTAACGGCTTTTCGTATTCAACACAACTTACGATGCGTCCCTTCGTACAGGCTTTTTGACTTGACCGATCGTACAGATGAAAAAATTTCGTACAGACGATCAAAAAGTGAATTGTTTTAATGACTCTTGAAAACCGTCCCCTACAATGAACCGACACATGTTCGTACAGACGAACAAATTTCGTACAGACGAAGTTCGTATTAAAAACTGTCTTATCCACTCAACTGCTTCATTCAATCGTCCCGACGTTTGAGAGAGGAAAAATTCGTCCTGGACGATTACATATCGTACAGACGATCTAATTAAAAACTGCTCTCAAAACGGTTTAAATTCGCGCAAACTGTTCTTTCACACATCGTCCCGTACGAAAACAATTTCGTCCTGGACGATGTCCTCCAAAAAAATTCAATTTTGATTTTTTTTTTTTTTTTTAAATTAACAAAAACAATCAAAAAACACACAATTCACAAAATCACAAAAAACAAAACAAAACACAACAAGTATCAATGTTGCAAAGACATTTTGGTTAAGCATTCAAATCAATAACACCAAGCCTTGTTCTTAAAGTACTGAAGGTATCAAAGGCTAAAGGTTTTGTAAAAATGTCTGCAAGTTGATTTTCAGTTGAAACATGTGTGAGTTCAATTTCTCCTTTGGATACATGATCCCTTATGAAATGATGCCTTATATCAATGTGTTTGGTTCTAGAATGTTGAATAGGATTTTTGGAAATGCAAATAGCACTAGTATTGTCACAATAAATTGGAATAGTGCCTATAGTTAATCCTAAGTCAATCAACTGTTGTTTTAACCAAAGTACTTGTGCCACACAACTTCCTAATGCAATGTATTCTGCTTCTGCAGTAGATAGTGCCACTGAATTTTGTTTTCTACTAGACCATGAAACTAATGAATTTCCAATGAATTGACATGTTCCAGAAGTGCTTTTCCTATCCACTCTACAGCCTGCAAAGTCAGAATCTGAGTAACCAATAATTTCAAATGAAGAGCTAAACTTAGGATACCAAATTCCTAAGTTTTGAGTTCCTAGTAGATATCTTAAAATCCTTTTCACTGCTGTCAAATGTGATTCTTTTGGATCTGATTGAAATCTAGCACATAAGCAAACACTAAACATAATATCTGGTCGGCTAGCAGTCAAGTAAAGTAAAGATCCAATTATCCCTCTAAATTTCTTTTGATCAACAGATTTTCCCTTAAGGTCTTTATCCAACTGAACTGAAGAACTCATTGGTGTACTAACAGGTTTAGCATTGTCCATTTCATATTTTTTGAGGATGTCCTTAATATATTTGGTTTGACTAAGAAAAGTACCTTCCTCAAGTTGCTTAATGCTAAATCCTAGAAAGTAATTTAAATCTCCCATTAGACTCATTTCAAATTCACTACTCATTGTTTTAGAAAAATCATCACAAAGATGTTTATTTGAAGATCCAAAGATGATGTCATCCACATAAATTTGAACAATAAGTATATCCTTTCCAATTTTTCTTAAAAAGAGAGTTGTATCCACACTTCCTTTTTCAAAAGATCTTTCAAGTAGGAAGGTGCTTAACCTCTCATACCAAGCCCTAGGTGCCTGTTTCAATCCATATAATGCCTTTTTTAATTTGAAAACATGATTTGGAAATTTAGAATTTTCAAAACCTGGAGGTTGTTCTACAAAAACATCTTCTTCAATTACCCCATTTAAAAAGGCACTTTTGACATCCATTTGAAACAATTTAAAACCTTTAAAACAGGCAAAGGCTAGTAAAACCCTAATTGCTTCAAGTCTAGCTACAGGGGCAAAAGTTTCCTCAAAATCAATTCCTTCAATTTGATTATACCCCTTAGCTACTAATCTAGCCTTATTTCTAATGACTACTCCTGAGTCATTCATTTTATTTTTGAACACCCACTTGGTTCCAACAACACTTTGATCTTTTGGCCTTGTAGTTAGTTCCCAAACTTTATTTCTTACAAATTGATTTAACTCTTCTTGCATGGCCAATATCCAAAATTCATCTGAAAGTGCTTGATCAATGTTAGTGGGTTCAATAGTTGAAATAAAGGCTGAATGATTGACTTCCTTGTTTAATCCACGCCTAGTTCTAACACCCTCACTTGGTTCACCTATAATCAATTCCTTTGGATGGTTTTTAGAAAATCTCAAATCTCTAGGCAAAGGGTCTTCTCTTTCTAAATTTTCTTCCACATTTTCTTCCAAATTTAATCTATCAATCTTTTGGGAGTTTTCTTCAATTTCTTCTTCAACAACTTTTGGCTCTTCCATGTTTCCATTTTCATCAAAAACAACATGTGTGGTTTCTTCAATGACTAAAGTTCTTTTGTTGAATACTCTATAAGATTTTCCAACACTTGAATATCCAACAAAAATTCCTTCATCTGATTTTGGATCAAATTTTCCTAAGGCAGATTTTCCATTATTATGTATGAACACCTTGCAACCAAATACATGCAAATGAGACAAATTTGGTGTTCTACCTTTTAGCAACTCATAGGGTGTTTTATTCAAATTTGATCTCACATTCACCCTATTCAGAACATAGCATGCAGTGCTAACCGCCTCAGCCCAAAAATATCTAGGAAGTGAGTATTCTGCTAACATTGCTCGGGCGGCTTCTATTAATGTTCTGTTCTTTCTTTCAACTACTCCATTTTGTTGAGGAGTTCTAGGTGCAGAAAAATTGTGATCAATCCCCTTTTCTTTACAGAAATCTTCAAATCTTTCATTTTCAAATTCTCCTCCATGATCACTTTGTATAGAAATTATTTCACATCCTAGTTTTCTTTGTATCCAAGTTGAAAAATTTCTGAATTCCTCAAATGATTCACTCTTATGAAAAAGAAATTTAACCCAGGTGAATCTTGAAAAATCATCTACTATAACAAATCCATATACCTTTCCTCCTAGACTTACCGTGCTTACAGGTCCAAAAAGATCCATGTGAAGAATTTCTAATGGTTTACTGGTCCTAAGATCTTTAATGGACTTAAAAGAGGACTTCACTTGTTTTCCTAATTGACATGCATCACACAGATGGTCCTTAGTAAAGTCTAGTTTAGGTATTCCTCTCACCAAATTCTTTTGGGTAATTTTTCTAAGATTTTTCATACTAGAATGACAAAGTCTCCTATGCCAAAGCCATGATTCATCAGAAACAGTTTTCAAACAAAAAGCAGTAGGAGATTGAATACAATTTAAATCTAGCATGTAGACATTGTTCACCCTTTTTCCATTTAAAACAATTTTCCCATTTAGGCTAATTATGCAGCTAGTAGGTAAAAATTTTACATTATAGCCCTTATCACATAGCTGACTTATGCTAAGCAAATTATGTTTTAAGCCTTCAACTAATAAAACATTGTCTATGAAAAAGTTTTTCAAATTTCCAATCATACCTGATCCAACCACTTTCTTTGTGGTATTATCTCCAAGTGTAACCTTGCCTCCACTCCTGGCTTCCAGCGTTATGAATTGAGCAGTATCTCCAGTCATGTGCTTAGAACATCCGCTGTCCAGGTACCATATACTCTCACGAGGTCTTGTGTGAGAGTATCCTGCAAAATTCTCAAATGTTAGACCTGGGAACCCAAACTAGTTTGGGTTCACCTTTATGAAATTTATAATCAGATGCATGTGTGATATGTCTAGGTTTATGCATCTTAGTTCTCCACACCAAATTAGGTTTCATCTTTAAAGTGCAGGTGTGAGATATATGTCCCAAAAATCCACAATTGTTACATTTAACATTAGGAAAAATATTCCTATGTTTTCTTTCATATGATTGTCTTCTAAGGGATTTCATGAATTTAGGATAATATTTAGGATTTGTAAAATCTTCAAGTTTAGGGGGGTTCCTATTATCCTCGAGAGCTCTTATAGTAAGTTTGTAAAATGAATTCATATCCTCCAAGATTCGATTTGTATAATTGATTCTATATGTCTTGCTCTCAGATTCATCCTTAAATTTCTTAAATTCTTTTTCAAGTTCAGCATAGGATGAATTTAAATTCTCAAAATTTTTATTCAAGTCATCATATTCATCAAGTAGTTTCATGTGGTTGCTATCAATTAAAGCATGATCTTTCCTAAGGATTTCGTGTTCCTTATTAAGCTCTTCCAATTCTAAAACTAAACTAGCATGCATCTTTTTCGTTTTCCTATATGCATCATGCATGTGTTCAGAAACTTCAAACAATTCATTATAAGTTAAATCACATACCTCTTCTTGATCTGATTGTTCAGATTTATCTGCCATCAAGCAAAGGTTGGTGACTTCTTCTTCTTTTTCAGTCTCAGATGAGTCTGAAGCTGAGTCCCCCCAAAAAGCCTTTTGAAACTTCTTCTTGCCCTTCTTTACCATTGGTTTCTCCTCTACCTTCTCCTTGCTAGGAGTGGCTTTGAGTTTTGGACAATCAGTCTTTATATGACCTGGTTTCCTGCATTCATAACAAATCACTTCATTAGAAACCTTGCCATTTCTGTTATACTTACCTCTATTCCATTGCTGGCGTCTCTTCTGCTTCCTCTTTAAAAAGCTTCTGAATTGTCTAGTCATCAGTGCAATATCGTCTTCATCCTCAGGTTGTGAGTGTTCACTTTCTGACTCTTCCACATTTAGTGCAATATTCTTGTCCTTTCTTGGTTCACCTGCATCAATCTTTCTTTGACTTACTCCTTGCTCGTAAGCAATGAGTGAACCAAGAAGATTGTCAATTGAATAAATGTTCAGATCTTTAGACTCTGTAATTGCAGTAATTTTAGCATTATATGCAGTAGGTAAACAACGAAGAATCTTATTAACCATTTCAGCATTTGTTAATTCCCTACCAAGTGCATGCAAAGAGGTGACAATTTGAGTGAATCTTGTGTACATGTCAGATATAGATTCATTAGGTTTCATGCGAAATAATTCGTAGTCATGTAACAAGATATTGAGTCTTGATTGCTTAACCTCATTTGTCCCTTCATAAGTAATACAAAGTCTATCCCATATGTCTTTTCCGCTTTTACAAGTGGAAACTCGCATGTAGTCTTCAGATTTTAAAGCACAAAAGAAACTATTTAAACATTTCACATTTAATTGTGCTAAGTCACGTTCTTCTATAGTCCAATCTGCATAAGGTGTTTCTACCCTAATTCCATCAACTAATCTAGTTGGTTTTGTGTAACCTTCCTGGACTAGCATCCACATGCGATAATCAAGTGACTGTAAGAAAGTAGACATGCGTGTTTTCCAAAAATCAAAAGGAATATTGTCAAACAGTGGAGGTCTAGTGATAGAGTAACCCTCAGGTGTGTTTCGGTTTCCAAATGTAGCCATCTACGTTAATCAAAAAGTAGTTCAAACTTATGATTTTGAAACAATGCTCTGATACCACTTGTTGAGTCCAGTAATTAGGTTGTTAAGCCTAAGTAAATGTCCCACGGCTACCAAGAGGGGGGTGAATTGGTAGTTTTAAAAATTTTAAACCCTCTTAATAATAAAGTTGAACCGAAATAAAATTTTCTTTTAAAGTTTGTAGAAAAATGTTTTTCAACCACAGAGTTGTTAAAACTGAAATTTAAAGTGCGGAAACGTAAAAGCAATAAAGTAAATGACACCAGATTTATAGTGGTTCGGTCTATAACCAGACCTACATCCACTCCTCAGAGGCACCCTCTGAGTTATTGCACTAATACCACAAAGTGACTCTCCTTTAGCACCCACAGCAAGGCGGAGAAGCCTGTACAAAACACTCTTTTCACCACTACCCGGTGGGGCAGAGAACCGTCGTCCTTTTACACAATCCACAGTGCTGGCAGAGAACCGTCGTCCTTTTACACTCTCCTAGTTTGGGCAGAGAACCCTACGGCTGTTCACACTCTCCAAGTGTAGGCAGAGAACCTTCGTCCTTTTACACTCTCCTAGTGTGGGCAGAGAACCCTTCGTCTGTTCACACTTTCCAAGTGTCGGCAGAGAACCGGATCTCCTTGACTGATCTTCTCACAAGAATCTAGAAGGAAGAAGGAAAAGAGTGAAGAAATCCAATTTCACAAGTAGAGACTCTTACCTTAGTAATCCAAGTGAAGCCTTCTCGCTCCAGTGGTAGGAATCCTCCTTTGAATGCTCTCTTCCACTCTCTCCTTGGCTATTCTCTCAAGAGGCACAAAGATCAAATGACAAAAAGATTGGGTGGCAGTCTAATTTGGACCTTTTATAGAAAAGACAAGAAAAACTGCCCAAAAACTGCAAATTTCCAATTCTGTACGCAGTGGATCGTCCTATACGATCTTGGATCGTCCTGGACAATTTTACTTAAACGATCTGAAACGACCCAATTTGTATATGTGTACGAAATGACTTCGTACAGCTGATCGTCCTGTACGAACTAGGTTCGTCCAGTACGAACGGTTATTACAAGGTCGGTTCTAGAAACTGCTGAAAACTGTTCTAAGTCAGTTCATCGTTTGGACGAAAATATGTTCGTCTGAACGAAAATTTTCCAGAGAGCCGATCGTCCTGGACGATTATTTATTTCGTTTGGATGAAAATTTTCCAGAGCACCCATCACCGCGGACGATAATTTGTTTTCGTCTGGACGAAAATTTTCCAGAGAGCTGGTCGTCCGGTACGATATTTATTTTCGTCTGGACGAAAATTTTCCAGAGGACTGGTCGCCTCGTACGATGATAAAATTCGTCTGGATGAAAATTTTACAGAGAACCCATCGTCCGGGATGATAATAAAATTCGTCCTGGACGAATAGGACTTAGAAAAAATTTTTAAGCAAGTTCCTATTCGTTCCAAGTGCTCTATAGGAGATAACTGACAGATCGTCCAGTACGATAAATATCGTCCTATACGAGTATAGAATTTTAAGATCTCCTTATGTGTGTGTGTAAGATTTTATTCACTCAATTACAATCACTCCCTTTCAAAATTAATTCAAAGAAAAGGCAAACTTCAAATAAACAAACTATCTCATGTTGAATTTGATTTGAAGTTTTCGTAGTCTGGAGTCTGATTTTCCTGAAATGTTAGTACACACAAGAACAAATGCAAAACTTCTAAAATTGTTAGGAGATAACTATACATCTGAACAATAATGTTTGGAATCATCAAAACTACAAAAGTTGCACAAAAATAAATCATTCAAATAGCAACTATTCAAACAGCCTGTACAAAACACTCTTTTCACCACTACCCAGTGCGGCAGAGAACCGTCGTCCTTTTACACAATCCACAATGCTGGCAGAGAACCGTCATCCTTTTACACTCTCCTAGTGTGGGCAGAGAATCCTACGGCTGTTCACACTCTCCAAGTGTAGGCAGAGAACCTTCGTCCTTTTACACTCTCCTAGTGTGGGCAGAGAACCCTTCGTCTGTTCACACTCTCCAAGTGTCGGCAGAGAACCGGATCTCCTTGACTGATCTTCTCACAAGAATCTAGAAGGAAGAAAGAAAAGAGTGAAGAAATCCAATTTCACAAGTAGAGACTCTTACCTTAGTAATCCAAGTGAAGCCTTCTTGCTCCAATGGTAGGAATCCTCCTTTGAATGCTCTCTTCCACTCTCTCCTTGGCTATTCTCTCAAGAGGCACGAAGATCAAATGACAAAAAGATTGGGTGGCAGTCTAATTTGGACTATTTATACAAAAGACATGAAAAACCGCCCAAAAACTGCAAGTTTCCAATTATGTACGCAGTGGATCGTCCTGTACGATCCTGGATCGTCCTGGACGATTTTACTTAAACGATCTGAAACGACTCAATTTGTATATGTGTACGAAATGACTTCGTACAGCTGATCGTCCTATACGAACTAGGTTCGTCCAGTATGAACGGTTATTACAAGGTCGGTTCTAGAAACTGCTGAAAACTGTTCTAAGTCGGTTAATCGTTTGGACGAAAATATGTTCGTCTGGACGAAAATTTTCCAGAGAGTCGATCGTCCTGGACGATTATTTAGTTCGTCTGGACAAAAATTTTCCAGAGGACCAATCGTCGCGGACGATAATTCATTTTCGTCTGGACGAAAATTTTCCAGAGAGCTGATCATCCGGTACGATATTTATTTTCATCGGGACAAAAAATTTCCAGAGGACTGGTCGCCTCGTACGATGATAAAATTCGTCTGGACGAAAATTTTACAGAGAACCCATCATCCGGGACGATAATAAAATTCTTCCTGGATGAATAGGACTTAGAAAAATTTTTCCAAGCAAGTTCCTATTCGTTCCAAGTGCTCTACAGGAGATAACTGACAGATCGTCCAGTACGATAAATATCGTCCTGTACGATCAGTATAGAATTTCAAGATCTCCTTATTTGTGTGTGTGAGATTTTATTCACTCAATTACAATCACTCCCTTTCAAAATTAATTCAAAGAAAAGACAAACTTCAAATAAACAAAATATCTCATGTTGAATTTGATTTGAAGTTTTCGTAGTCTGGAGTCTGATTTTCCTGAAATGTTAGTACACACAAGAGCAAATGCAAATCTTCTAAAATTATTAGGAGATAACTATACATCTGAACAATAATGTTAGTAATCATCAAAACTACATAAGTTGCACAAATATAAATCATTCAAATAGCAACTATTCAAACAGGGCCTAGACTGCTGACTCTGTGGTCATGGCTGAAACTGATTAGGAGGCTGTACTGGTGGTGGTAATTGAGGTCGGGGCTGAAACTGAGGTCGTGGTGGTGGTGGACGCTGTGGTACTGAACTAATCATGGGCCTCTTGCCCTTATCATGAGCATCATAAGTACTATGCACTTCCCCCTTCATAGGAGGTGGTGCCCCAGAAAAATCCAAACGTTGAGGTCTACGCGGGGGTTGACTCTCAACCTTAGAAGGGACTACACTGGGTATGTTGTCCTGCAGGCTAGTGACTTTGGTTAAATACTTTTGAAAGGTTTGAATGCTAAAACCCTTCAGATACGGAGAGATAGGACCATCTATGTTCTTTAACAGAATCTCAACTGCATGTTGTTCTTGTAATTGAGGTTCACACTGAAGACTAAGATTTCTCCACCTAACTATATAGTTAGGTAGAGACTCGTGGGGGCGCTGTCTGGTCACTACCAACTCACCAACAGTCACTCTATGCTCTATACTAATGAACCTCTGAACAAATATTTGCACCATCTCAGCAAAATTACAAACTAAATCATTAGGGAGATTGGCATACCATTCAAATGCCACTCCCCCTAAGCTACTAACAAACAATCTCAACATCAATGCATCATTTCCTCTAATATTACAACATATGGCCCGATACTGAGCCACATATTGTCTTGGATTCCCAAACCCATCAAACACTCAGAAACGAAGGAACAAAACCAGTGGGGTAAGGCTCCCGCTCGTATTCTATTGGGTAGGGATGACCTCTACTAACAGAATCTCCAGACTTTCTAGAAGAGATAGCCTGGTCAACCCTCTGTGCAATCATGTCCTGGATCTGAAGTGGTGACAACTGAACTAATTGACTATGGATTGGCACACTCAATTATACTACTGGGTGAGACATTGGAACTGCCCTCTGAACTCTATCAAATCTAACAGGCTCTGGCAATGCTAACTGTGGTACCGCCGGCTCATCTCTGGATGTATTAGGAGTACCTACATCCATGACATGGAGTGTAGCCCTCAATGCCGTCAACTGGGCGGTCATCACCACCATGGCTCTAGCCATCTCTACAACTGTAAAATTGTGGCATCCGTGTCTACTGAATTGGGAGGTCCACCTTGTGCTGAGGTGAAAGGTACATCGGCCTCTCCTTGCTCCTCTAAATTATCATACTGGTCACGCTGATCATCTAACGTGCCTCATCTCATGACAACACAAACATGGTGAATGGGGATGTCTTCATCTGACTCCTCTCTAAGCAAGTCCTCATCGGAGAGGTTCTGACAAAGAGCATCGATGTATGGACCCAAAGGAGAAGAAATCCTATGGGGACTAGAAACAAGAGCTGGCTCCACTCGAGGCGAAGCACTATCCTTAACATCTACTGCATCATGACTCATCTGAACTGGTACCGATCCCGAAGGGGCTATATTAACTCGACAGATCGTCACGACTATCTGTTCTGTTTCGATAGGTGGGTCCACCTGTCGACGTCTCCAAACCCATCTACTGTGATGGGATCTGGTATGAACATCTAACTGAGTGGAAGGGGGGACGACAAGTGAACCAAGCTGAGGCCAAACAGGCTCCAACGTTGGGTGACGTTCGTGATGGCGGGGGTGTACCTGAGAGATATGGTGGAGTAACCTCTTAGTTCTGGGGTGTACCTGAGAGATATGGTCCAGTAGTAGGAACACTTGTCTGGGGTCTGACAGTAGGAACTACTCTGGTCAGCTGTCGTTGTGGCTATCCTCTCTGCCACCGGTAACTCTATCTAACTAACTATCGCTGAAACTAGGCGTGTACCTGAGAGATATGGTGGAGTAACCTCTCCTTGCTAACATGACCTCTACCGCACGCTGAACGGATAATGCCTCGGATCCTCTAGGTGAGGGTCCTAGCAACAGTATCCCTGGGGACTCGAGCGCGAGGAAGAGTAGTGGGAATAGAAGGAACAACCGCAATGCGAACAGCACCCTCCTTATCACCACTGTGTACTAGTGGTGAGAAGCATCCTCCCTGGACTGCGTCGATCTCAAGGGCGATTGCAACATCTGAGACTGGGGTAACTACTCGTCTACGTGGCTCCCTCTATAAGGGAACCATCCTGTACTAAACAGGCTCCTGCTGAGCCACAGAATATTCCATCCATTGAACTACTGCATCAGATGCCGCTAAACACAATCTCCTATTCCTATTCCTTCTAGCCCTTCTCCCATAGCCGGAGGTAGAGGAAGACGCTACATCAGTACCCACATACTGTACTGAAAGAGTAGTAACTACTGACTGAGGGAGTGTCGGGGTTGCCTCGGCAGTCTCAGGGTGAGAAAACCGAGTGAAAACAGAAACCCAATGGGTAGGGGGTGGAGGAAGCTCGGCCTGAGAAACCCTCTTCCTCGAAGAGGAAGGAGGAGGGGAGACCCGAACACGAGAAGCCTCTACCGGGACAACAAGTAAAGGAACTGCTGGCTGCCGGCGTTGAGGGGCTGAGGCCACATGAATAACTAGGGCAACAGGCGCTGGCCGCCTGACTATCGGATGAACTGGGTGAACGGGAAGTGTCCTAGGCACTGGCCGCCTAGCCACCTGGCGCACTGGCTACGCACGAACTGCAACGGGACGAACAGGTGCCCAGGCTGGCTGCCGAGCTACTGGCCATCCAAAAGGTCGCATGGCTGGGCATCCTCTCCTATGAGGGGGAGAAAAGGTAGCAACCTCGGAGGGGGTCGGCCCGCCCAGAGTGACGTACGCCGAGTCGGTAAAGGATCCAAAAGTAATCCCCCCCCCCCCCGCAGGTGGGCTCGATATCAGAGACTCAAGGAGTGTCACCCGCGAGTCAGAGCCAAAACAGAAAGTAACTAAAGGACCAGAGTACGTCATTGCACTGTCTGTTAACACAAATTATAATAATTAGCGTATAACAAAACCACCGAACGGAAAGAGAAGAAAAGGGACAGAATAGCCTATAAAGGCTAGAAGAGGAAGAACCTAACTAAAGAGCACTAAACCCGAAGTACACACAAAAGAAGATAATTTAACATCCAAAGATGGAGAGAGAAACCTGTCCCACCGTGGTCGCCAGAAATCTGTGGGTCTCCGAAAGGATTCTGCTCATGGGAATTCGAATGCAAAGGGTACGATCGCACTATCCCGTAGGACTAAACGGTCGTAGGCCTTTACAATCGACACAAGCACGATTAGCCATGGAGGATAGCTGCTTCCATCTACCAAGCTCGATGGATAATAATATACATAACCCAAAAGTTCACGAGATTTCCCTCATTCGATACATCAGCTCGAATGGGGTTTATTTGATTATGGGGATTGGTTTCCTACGGGCGCAAGCCCCCGTAGTTAATTATATCTTAGACCTCGGTCTAAGAAAATTATCGATTAAGGATGTTAGATTATCTTCTCTAATGGGTTTAGCGCAATGAGATTTCTAGGTTTTCCTAATTAAAGGGGAAGAAGGTCCCAACTTGGTTCAATCAATCACACATGGTTCAGTTAACATCCGGTAGGCTCGAAGAAGTGGAAACTGGAGAAAAGAAAGAGACAACGCATCTCGGACATGCATGAGAGAAAGAGGGAGGTGACGTCATCTACGAGATGCGGATGGGTAGGATTTATAGCTTTCAGAAGAAAGGAAAGCTTACCCACTAATAAGGTGTATAGTGGTTCACTCGTACCACTCACCTTTAGACCCTAAATCTATAAAAGATGTAGCATCATACATATGATACTAACATCTATGACCTAACTAGTACAATCCTGGACTTACTCCTCGCTTGAAAGAGGAAGCCAGCTAAAACCATCTAATCATATAAAATCCATGTTTTCTAGTCCATATGAAAGATGGGAGGGTAGTTTAGACATTGGAATTTGTGATCGACAACTAGAGAAGTTTCTAAGTAATCCCATACTTATGAATGGTATTATGCACCTAAACTAATGTAATTAAGTTTTAATTTTAATTAGTTGCTAATGCAATTTATGCTGATCAAACTCTCCAAATAAAAAAATATATGAAATTTTAAAAAGGCTTATAAAATAATTTTTTAGAATGACTAAACTTCCCCCGATCTGGCACTTCATCCTCATAGGCCAGATTATCCAGACTCTACCCGCAGGCGGGGAAGTTGTTTAAAAGAAGAGAGAATGCATGTATGCGACCCCGGACGATTTCGACAATTCCCTAGAATCGTTATATTTCTATGTGAGTTAATCTTAATTTTTTATTATTAATTACGAGTAGAAGAATTTTTATTCTTAAAAGAGCCTAGCGAATCAAGCACATGCAAAAAAGAAACCTATGAAAAGTATGCTGGTTCAATTGTACAATCAATGTAAACAAACAATCAACAAAAAAACAAAAAGCCCATGAAAAAGAGTGTCAATGGCAAATGTCATATAATATTACATCGCAGAGTACAAAAAAGTAGTGGTGGCCGGGCTCCCTTGACAACAACCAGGGAACGACGCAAATCTTAAAATAAGGCATTTTATATCTTCAGTCTGCATCTTCCCTTACTTGATTCGTCTATGGATCATCTTCATTCCTTCAGGCTCCTCGTAGGGTGTGCTCCTAGAAGGATGTCCAAATGAAAAAGGAAACCCCATGTAGAAGTTTCCTTTTCCCTTTGGACCCCCTCTAAATTTATAATGCCTTATTTTAATGATTTTTACAACAATTACTATCAAATACATTACATCAGAAAGAAAAGAAAATCTAGACTCTTCTGTAGGGGTTATCCTAAGCAGTTATAATCAAAATAAAAAAACCGTCCAAGCAGTTATATATAAGTGAAAATACTAAAAATAAATCACACTTGGCCAGGCTCTAATTATTGGGGGCTAAGCAACTGAAGGGAGTACCTAAAGCAATTATATATGATTATTATTAATTTTATCCCCCTTTAGTGCTGTGTGAGCATGACCATCTGCAAGAATACAATATTAGTATGAAAAGCGTGCCTAACCTATGGGTATTCTAACGCTCATAACAACAGTACATAAAGAAAGCTAAAAAATGTCACAGAAAAGCGTCACAGAAAAGCTAATACAAGTAGTAAATAAAACAACACACTAGTCACATGCAAAGCGTCACAACATAGAGACATAAAAGAAAAGCAGTGGCCTAACCTAATACTAGTAGTCGTGTCCTAGAAAACTAGTCTAAGTGTATGTAGGCTGTGTGATTTTGGTAGGTCCTATATAGGGAAGTTTAATTAGAGTTACTTGTATTTGATTTGTTAAAAGGTATAAGGGAATTTTCAATTCAAGTTTAAGTATTAGTATTTTTTAGGATTAATTTTAAATATTTTATTTTAGTGTTTGATTGATTACCATCTTTATTTCACATCGAGGCCGTGAGGTTTATTTCACCCTCCTTGGGGAAAACTTAATAGCCTCGTAGGCCTTGGTTACCTAGTGGCCACCAATTTTTGTTAAATTATTTTAGTTTGTTATGAAAAAAAAAAGAAAATGTAGATTAAGTATTTTATTAATCAAATTTGTTGGTTAATTATAAAGATTATTCTGAGGTTTGATATTTAGAAGTATCTTATCCTAATGAATTTTAGCTTATAATTTGATCCCTTAATTAAATCTATATCATTTAAATTTTAGATTGGTTAGAAGTTAATTATTAGATTAGTTGAATTAAATTTAGATTTATGTTTTAGATTTACAGTTTAATGATTATAAAATGTTAATAATAACTTAATTAAGAATTAAGTATTTTAATAGATTTTAAGAATTAGATTAAAGTTAGTTGGTTGATTATTGCTGGATTAAGAAAAAGAAACTAAATCTAGGAAAACATGTTACTAAGTTTTTATTTTAATGTTTATATCCTATAGGGAGCATGCATCCTAAGTCTATATTTTCTAAGACTCGGTCCTTAATTTTTGTCTTTAGGAGTCACTAGTGTTGTAGGATTAAAAGCGGTGTTATTTTCTAACCCTTAGGACTTCTATACGTATGTCAAGAGGTTTTAGGGATCTAATAAAGTAAAAGCAATCCTAATTATAAATGAAGCTTCTATAAGGCCCTAAAGGGTGGGAGGCGTGCAAACATCTAGGCCCCTAAAGGTTTTCTAAGTTTTAAAGTAAACTTACAGCACCAGGGGCTACGACCCGGTGCTTTCGCCCGTAGCGCCCCTACTGGAATGAATAGGGGCGACAGATGCTCAGATCCGATTGTCCTAGCTCCCTCTCCAAGTGCTCTAATACTCCTTGTCCTTTGCTTTCCAAAGCTTACCTTGCAAGACATAGAAAAGATATGTATCAGAGCATATTCTATAAGTAAATAATAATATGAAATAATGAAAATGCAGAAAAGAAAAAGAACGTACCTTTTTGTTACTTGTTGAGCCATTTGTTTTTTGGGTTCTCCTCAGTTTGCAACTGTTTAGTATCAAGGCACGAAAGAAATGACAAAGAAAACTAAAGGTAAAGCAAAAGAAAACTAGATGCAATGAAAAGAAAAAGAACGAAAATCAAATACAAAAAGGGATGTAGGCATTGTTGTTATTGGGCACACTTCTTTGAAGTCAAGTGCATCGTAAAGTGACATTTACAATGCCCTTTACTGTCCCCACAGTCCAAATAAAGCACTTGATACGAACCCGACTCGACTACACAAACTATCCCCAACCAAACTCAAAGCAACAAGGGAAACAAACTCCTAAAACTAAACTTAAAATAAGATTTTATTGTTTTACATTCATTCAAAATTTTATATTTTATTTAGAAGCTAATACCAAAGAAAGAAAATTCAAATAAGCAAGGACCACCTTGCTCTAAAAAGACACTGAAATCCTTCCAACACAAGCTATCTAAAGTTTCAAATCCCAAAAAAAACTCATTAAAAAAAAACACTAAGAGAATCAAACTCAAATGAGAAAGCATCATTTGTCCCCAAAAGATACTAAAGGACCCTACTACACAAGTCTAATTAATCCCAATCATGACTTGTAAGAAACTCTAAATGAAATACTACAAAAATCATTACAAAAATAAATCTATCAAACTTTTTTGACACAAGACCCTACAAAAACAATAAATAATCAAGTGCCTCTTTCTAAATTCGGTGTGGGGTTGAAAATATAAAGCTTTCCAACAAGAAGGTTTTATTAAACCCCTCATTGTAAAGCACTCATGAAATTCGTCGCATAAAAACTTTTAAAACAAAATCGATCTAAAGCCAATACTAAGCCATCTCATCACAAGTAAAACAGAACCTCTTCCTCGCAAAGAGAAGGAGTCCGGATAGATCTAGGCGTCGGACTCAGATTTTTCGAACAGGGAGGCCGGCGTCGGGCTCGGGTTTCGCGAACAGGGAGGTTGGCGTCATCGTCTAACTAGAGTTTCACGAGCAAAGGGAGGCCGGGGTTCACGGCAACAAAGACAGAGGAGAGAATATAGGGGCTTCGGCTTCTCCTGCTTGCGCGAACTAAGAGGGATTGAGAGGGAGGCATCGGGTTTCCTCCTGGAGCTTGCGAGAAGAGGCGTTGAAGAGGGCTTGGGTCATGCGAACAGAGAGAAAACAAAGAAGAGGAAGAGAGTCGCGTGAGAGAGAGGGCCTCCCGAGCTCGGAGCCTTCGTTCCGAGTAAATTAAACTCGCCGCCGAAAGAGGAAGCCTGCCAAGCATCATCCCGTGCTCTAGCTTCTGAAAATTCCCTGAAATGGCTTTGCTCACGGCCCGACGTCTGCTCGAGTCACAGAAAATCCCTGAGACGCAAGATTTCGGCCGAATCGCATATCTCACTTGATCGTGGCCATCGATACGATTACTAGATTTAGGGAATAAATTAAAAATATTTAAAAAGTCAAGTGGTATTTAGTAGGATCAAATTGGGCTAGATCAAATCAAATTCAGCTAAGATCGAGTTAAACTCGGGTCCGAATTTGACTCGATTTGAACCAATTCAGGCTCGAGCCGGCGCAACGAAATTAATCGTACGAAATTGGGTTCAAAATAATAATCAATTTAAATCAACTCGAGCTCGACGTAACCAAAATAAAATAATCGAGTCTAGTTGAACACATTCGAGTCTGATCCGGCTCGAGTCGGGTCGATTCGAGCTTGAATTGGGCTCGACGGGGTTCGATTTGATCAATCGAAAGTGCGCAAGGGTACACAAACTAAAAAAGAGGTCAACAGGGGGTGATGGATTAACCTAAAGAATTATAAAAAAGATTTAGGGATCTATCAATCCCTAATTAATTCTTAGGTTTTCTTTTATATAAAAACTATAAAAGACCTAATTAATATAAAAAGTATACGTGTTGAAAAAAGTAATATAGGGATAGAGTAGAGTATCGATCCCACAAGGAAGAATATTTACTTACAAATACTAGTATTGTTTACTTCAACTATAATAATTATTCTACTCAATAAAAGAAGTTTTGGTAGAGATTCAATCACTTAGTTTAAAATAAAAATAATTAAACAAAACATTATTAAGATAAACTATTTTGGATTGATGTAATATAAATATAATATATTTCCTAATGATTCTCTTTTATATTGAAGCTATTTTGAGCACATGCATCACCGACAGCTCAGTCAAGTGTGAAGAGATAAATGATAGATTAATCTTTTCCAACCTCAATACCACTCTAAACTATCATAGTTTATCACCGAATGAAAATCTTAGAAGAGTAAGTAAAGTGTGTACTATTAAAAACCCCTCATGACAATTCATCTCTATAAATTTAATACATGATAAGCACTATGCCTATGCTTGCATCATACCAATCTAATATACCTAGTTGTGCTTATTTTCCCATCCTTAGGCTCCACATTACACCTGATGTTAATTATACATATGACCACTATATGCATTAAATAAAGACCTGGTATATTAAAAGAATCATAAAATTATTGATGAAGAGAATTCATTAGCACTTAATATTTTATTTGTATTATCAAACCAAAACTTGAAAATTTAGCTAGACATGAACAATAAGTGAAGCCTATTCATTTTTATTAATAGCACCAAAGAAAGAAATTACATAAGAAAAGATATCACCATATGGTTCAATGATCTCCTCTTCACTCCTTCTGAAACATATAAAATTGCTTCTATAAACACAAGCCAAACACTCTAATGGAATGTATCTAATACTTCTCTAAATTCTCTTATTTTTAACTCCTAAGAAAAAATCACACAAGCAATATAAAGACTAAAATTAAATAAGTGACTAAACTCCTCTAGTAACAATATAGATATACTATTCATAAAAAATATAAAAAATGGATTCTAACACTACTGTGCTTGAGACACGTGCACTGCGATGCTCATAAAATGAACTAACACCACAACACCTCTACTATGATGCTTGTTGATGTGGACCCATTATTTAATAAATCAAAGTGTTGCTTCACTGTTATATTGTAGCCTAAATAACTATAATTATAACCCCATGGCATTGTTGATGGTTAAGTGTTGCAACATTAATGTGGCACTCCCTTGACTTAGCACGTTGGAATTTAGCACTGTGGCATTGTGCGTACAGAGATTAGGCTTTATGGCACTGACTCCTCAGACACTACGATGATGGATTATTGGATGAGATTTGCGGCACTAACTCCTATGCTTTAATACTATCAAAAAGAAACTAGGCACCACCATGTCCATATTTGAATGCTCAAGCATTGTCAATGATGGTTCTATGATGGTATTATGTCTAACACAATGATGTTGTACCATACTTTAAATTTTTGCTCTTTTCCTATATATTCTTTCACAAACACAACTAACATAGTACATTTTTACATGCAAATTAACTTATACAATTAAACATTATTTACACTTATCATTTGTCGACTCACCATCCAATATGGGTCAGTTAGTCTCCATCCAACTTCAGTGAGCAACTAGCCTTTACTTACTTTCATATACATTATTATTTAATAATACATAAGTAATAACAACCAGCTATAACCCAATCACATACTAATACTCATTCAATATGGTTGAAATAACAATAGAATCATATTAATTCTCACAATCAATATTATTATAAAATGGTACATAACATAATAACTACACTTTTATCCAATGAAACTTTTAAATGAACCAATCAAAATATCCAAAATAATCAGTACTATAACATATAAAAAATTATGCAGTAAAAGTTCACTAAATATATAAAAAATTCAATCAAAATCATTCTGAGAGAATTCAAATGATTAAAATCAAAATGATTGAAAATAAAAATAGGATAAGAGTCACTACAATAATCTATTTATTTTCAAAAAGGAAAGAAATGAACCGAGGGCCAAACACCTAGTTTCCTCTTTACTTTCTCCTCTTTCCCCTCTCCTTCTTCTTTCCTACTTGATTTAGTAAGGCGAAAAATGAGAGAGATAAGGAAATGGTTTAGTGGAGAGAAAAAAGTATATAAAAGCTTATTTCAGTGCTCAGCACATGGTGCCATGACCTAGCACCACTATGGTACATGTTGACTCACTAATTACTATAAAATAAAGTCTTTAACATCTTGACTATGATTTTTAGCACCATTGCACTCTCAATCACAGTGTCATAACTCCCACAGGAACAACACTATAACACTTTAGTTCAAATTCATTGCTCCCACATGCACAACACTTTAGTTCAAATAGAAATTAATATTTTCATTTTAAATATATTTTCATAATAATTTGATTGTTACAATCTATCCATCTTAGAAAAATACCATCCCTGATATTTCCCTCAAGGATTCAAGCAAAAAACTTGCACAAAATAATTAAATATCATTAGAGAATCCAAACTAAACTAGAAATTAATGTGTATTATGCATTCAGACAGTTCAATAAATCATAAGTCATTCATTTATACAATGAAAAGCTATGTCAATCAATATTTCAAAATAAAAGTTTTTACCAATCGAACTCTGAAGTTTTGTTGGCCTTCCTAATATAACAAGTTATATACTCATGGTATCACTAGAGTAAGCGATGTCAGTCTTGGTACAACAAAATTGCTTTGACTACAACTAAATAATCTATAGTTAGCCCTATGTGTCAATCATTCATGATATATTCTTATTCCTATAGTCCTCTATTCTTCAGTATGCCTAGACTATCATGCTCCAAAATAAGTTTTTCCTCCATATCCTCTCTATGGGAAATTTTTTACCTTATGTCCTTACTGTCCACATTAAAATCATCAACCTATCAATAGGTAGCACTGACTTCAATGTTTTCTCATATAATGGAAGCATTCACTATATCTATAGATGTTTGTAGATGCTATAAATCAAGATCATTTCAAATCACTATATCTTCTTATGTTATCACTGATATTATGCTTATCCTTTATTAATTTATTCATGTTCATCATCTTTCTCACATAATACCTGGAGCCCACATCATATTTGGATTTCAATACTATCAAATCAATCTCTATTTGTCTAGTATTTTACTAACACAAAAAACCCTGAATTTATAAAGGTATAACTGATGTTTCAACTATAACAATTTTCTTCAGTAGTGGGGATCAAATGAGGAGCCTAACTAGCGCGTTATATAAACTTGGCTTCATATTGCATCACGATCTAACATCCTTGATCCAATTTAACAAAGGCTTATTGTATCTATTATCGGGCCGACGAAGTTACAAACTATTATAACTCAAAATTTTGAAAACTACATTTGGAACTATAATAATCAAGAATATATTTAGGAGTCATTCTAAGATCAAATCATAAACCTTCTTCTCTATTACATCTTTATTATTGTGTTTTAGTTTTCCTAATTTTTTCATAATTTTTGGGCACTAGTAAAATTCCTTAAGAAATTGGCACCTAACGGTACAGTGGGGTTTTGGGACCATTTAGTGTCTATTTCACAAACCAATCTCACTTAAAAATTTTGAGTAAAATAAATTATTTTATGAATATTTTTCTATAATTTTTGGAAGCCCTTAAATAATTTCAATGAATTTTATACTAAAAATTCATTAAAATACTATTATTACATTATTATTTTTATTAAATATCTAAATCCACTTAATAACTTCTTAATCCATTAAACCATTCCATAATTCATTTTTAACAGATAAAGGAAAAAAACACATGGGGATTTAAGAAAGAGAGAGAGAGAGAGAGAGAGAGAGAGAGAGAGAGAGATGCTAGGTTTTGGCTGTTATAGAGCAATTTTTGTTTGTCTGCCTCATTTAGAAACTTGCTTGTGTCAAGATAGGTTATGTTTTGCCTATTTAAGATTTCAATAATTTTATATTTTTGATATTTTTTATGATAAAATTTTTATTTTTTGTTATCGAAAAATGATGATAACTTTGTTTTGGTAAAACTTTCATTGTGTAACATTTAATATATTATAAAGATTATGATTACGAACATTTTGAAATTTTTTACCAGGTGATTTTGTAAAAGCAGTGATTTTTCCTACATAGATTTTTTTTTGACATATAAAAATAGTGCTTTAGTTCAATTAAAGCTTCAAAATAATATTTTATATAGTTTGTGGTAATTTAATCATGTTTGGAAATTAAGAATTTTTACTCAATAGTATTTCTATTATTTACTGTTGGGTCATTTTGACAATTTTTGAATTCAATCCAATTATGCTTTAATTAATGAAATGCATTTAAAAATATATTGTGAAGTGTTATGATCTTATGCCGATATAAGTGGGCGATCGAGATGGTATTCTATTACGTCGGCGCAATAGGTGACTAAGGTGGGATTTTGTTATGCTGATGGCAGCAAATAATTGAGATGGGATTCTATTCTTCCAGTGCTAGTGAGAGACTAAGGTATGATTCTATTATGCTGGTAAGATTGTATTACCTTAGTGTTTTTATGAAGGAGCCAATGGACGATCGAGGTGGGGTTTTATTAGGAAATGTTTACTTATAATTTAGTTTATTTCACTATTCATTTTATTATATTTGATTTCAGTATATAATTCAACACTTTGATATCAGATCTTTTTGTTTTGGTTATTAATTTCTATTTTATGCTATGATAGCCTACTGAGCCGTGTTAGCTCATTCTTGAATTTTCTTTTATTTTCAGGCCTTAGAAGTGTAATGAGCAAGCTGAGTAGTTTGGATAGTATGCCCCAATCTATATTGTATTTATGTTTTGGTTAGTTTTGATTTTTGTTGGGTTGGCTTTTTTTGTGCTATATGTTGCCAAACACTATTATAGATAGATTTTAGATTATATATGTTTTGTATAATATATAGAAATTATGTTGAGATTTTGTAGCCTTTCGCTTTATGTTGCTTTCAATAGTAGCTCTGTGTAAAAAATAAATTAGAATTTTTATTTCAGTACTTCTCCAACCAAATCTCAGTAGTATTTCTATTATTTATCGTTGGGTCATTTTGACAATTTTTGAATTCAATCTAATTATGCTTTAATTAATAAAATGCATTGAAAAATATATTATGAAGTGTTGTGAAGTTATGCCGACACGAGTGGGCGACCGAGATGGGATTCTATTACATCGGCATCATAGGTGACTGAGGTGGGATTCTGTTATGCCGGTGCCAGCAAATGATTGAGATGGGATTCTATTCTTCCAGTGCTAGTGAGCAATTGAGGTAGGATTCTATTATGCTGGTAAGATTCTATTACCTTAGTGTTATTATGATGGAGCCAATGGGCTACCAAGGTGGGGTTTTATTAGGAAGTGTTTACTTATAATTCAGTTCATTTCACCTTTTATTTAATTGTATTTAATTTCAGTATATAATTCAACACTTTGATATCAGATCTTTTGGTTTTGGTTATTAATTTCTATTTTATGCTATGATAGACTACTGAGTCATGTTAGCTTATTCTTGATTTTGCTTTTGTTTTCAGGCCACATAAGTGTAATGAGTGAGCTGAGTAGTTTGGATAGTATGCCCCAATCTATGTTGTAGGTATGTTTTGGTTAGTTTTGATTTTTGTTGGCTTGGCTTTTTTTTGTTCTATATGTTGCCAAACACTATTGTAGATAGATTTCATATTATATATGTTTTGGATGATATATAGAAATCATGTTCAGATTTCGTAGCCTTTTTCTTTATGTTGCATTCAATAGTAGCTCTATATACTATATAAATTAGAAGTTTTATTTCAGTACTTCTCCAACCAAATCTTAGGGCCAATCTTACAACAATCGGATACAATATGACCTGTGTGATATTGGGTCAATCGGGTTGGGTTGTATCATAAACACTATAGTAAGCACATCCTAAGTAATATATGCATTAGTTTTACCTTGAAATTTCTCTCTCTATTGTTTGACCCACCATCTCTCTGCTACACCTTCAAATAGAAAAACACTAATGATAACTTCCAATTCTTTGGGCTCTACATACTATCAAAGATCTTTTCTATCCTCAATAGACAATCTTTTATAGCATGAGGTTCTATAGCTCCCTATTGTCTTACTCAGTGTATCTCCCATTATGTGGTATATAACACTAGCCAACTATAAAACACTATCTAATGATACAGGAGTTGTATTGTGTTATTCATTCAACACATTTTTCTATGTCAAATTCAATCAAGTGTTCACTTACACAATTATGTTTGAATAATTTATGCATAGATTCAATTATGTATGCAAAAAATTGCACCTTAAACTACCCAATTTTACCCAACTCATAATCAATTCCTACATCTATGGTGATAACTTAATTCTTCTAATAACCATGCTGTAATACCACATTTTTTATGCTCCAAAATCTAATTTAGAAGAATTGCTATTTTTTTATCTTTGAATTGATAACTAGAGCTATCTAATTTCTTTCAATAATAAAATATTAGAAGAACCAAAATCCATTGATAAATATATCAATACACATTTGTACACATTATACAAAAATCATGCACAATAACTATGAATTTTATAATAATAACATACTATCCACTCCCTCATATTTACAAACAAATATATAAAAGATAAAAAAGAAATAAAATAATAGTAAAACTTGAGGAATTCTATAATAGATCAGTCTCCCACTCTTGATCTTCTTTCATGATATGAAATCATTTAAAACATATATAATGAGCCAAAAAGCCCAGTAGTTCACTATAATCCTATTCTGAACTCAAAATACGGTAAGGAAATAATTTGCATATAATCATTCAGTTCATAACAATAGCAATCAATGTAATCATGAATCTACGCAAAAAGCGCAAAACACTTGCAATAGTAATAAATTTACATAATAGTAAATCTATATGATTATTAAAAAAATAAAGTTGTAAATAATCATTGATAAATCACATGTCGTAGCAGTGTAATCAAGTAATTAAATAGATTATATAAATTAGTAAAATTGAAGCATCTATGAAGATTGTACGAATCTATAATAAGATAATATCAACAAATTAGTATACATATGATGTTTAATTATTCTATATCAGTATCAAATCAATACCTTATATCATATGCTTAGTAATTTGAATTTTGTTCTTAGTAACAGTAAATCTTTAAATAGTGAATCAATAATAATAATAATAATAGTGACAGTGAATTATTAGTAGTATAGTATTAATAAAATATATAATAAGAATAGTAAAATAGTATAATAATAATAAATTTATACATTTATAGTAAATTAATACAATAAATGAATCCCCATAATCATACTAAATAAGGAGTTCTTATTGAAGTGGTATTTTTAAGTAATCAGTAAATAAAAAACTGTTTGTTCAATAAAGAGTCACCATTCTTTATCCATCAGTATGATAATTATCTCCTGATTATTGAGCCACTTGAATTGTCAGAGGATAACACAAAACTACAGTATTTAAAGGAAAGCCTATCGAACACCATCCAATATTGGTCAGTAACTCTCCAGCCAACATCAGTGAGTAATTGGCCTTTTTACCATCTATCACCATATCACATACTAGTATTCATTCACTATACTTGTAATAACAATAGAATTGGATTAAAATATTTAAATTACTATTCTTATTAAGGGATAAAAAATGTAATAACTATAATTTTAGCATATGAAATTATGAAATCAACCAGTCAAAATATCCAAAATTATTCAATACTATAACATATATAAAGTTATATCGTAGAAGTTCATTAAATTTAGAGAAAACACAATCAAAATCATTTTGGGGGAATTAAATGACCAAAATCAAAACATTTGAAAATAGAAATAGGTTAAGTCACCCACAGGCATAGCGATGCAGTGCCCTAGCTTTAAAAAAAAATTCATTTTAAATTTATTTTCATAATTTTCAAGTTCTTACATAGTCCCCTCTTTAAGTTAGGCATATCTTAGACATACGCACCTCTTAGATGAGCTCCTTTGAGGTAATCTTAGTTGGTCAATGCAAAGTGTCGGTGCCCACTTATTTGGGTATTCATTAAGTTCCACAATTCTATTACACCTTTGGAGAGTAAATTATAAAATAGATACACAAATTAGATAAAAAAAGCATTTATTTTCTCTACTAACTAGTAAAAGTGAATGTAAATTTAAATTTTTTTGATCTAATTTTATTTCTTCCTCATAAAGAGTACTTTATCCATGATTCATATAATGATGTTATCTTGACTTTGGTAACTTTATTTCTCAGAAATATAGGTGACTTGACATTTTTGGATCATGTTTTTCACTTTCCTCAATTTCTTATCTAACAGCTTTAGCTCAAATGAAAATGGTCAAATCCACTCCTTTGAATTTATGTCGTATTGATCTTCTTTGAGGATGAGAAAATGGTGGCAAATGTGACTAATGATTGAAGTCATATTTTGTACTCTTTCTCTTGTTTACTCTAAAAAAGAAATAAAGTATGTAATTAATGGAATGAATGAATGAAAAATAAACTTGTTTTTCATTCTTTGTTATCATGTATTTATATTTTTTCTTTTCTCATTTGAATCATGGGTGCTTGGCTCTTGACTCACCCTTTAGATTGTAGTCCTATTTAAGAGTGCTCTTAACTTATAATTGTACTATTTCTAATGTTGGTAGTTTATAATTATGTCACCTTAGATGGACCTTACCTTTCATTAGACTTATGTCTTTATGGAGGCAACCATCTAGACTTACCCACTATTAGAAGGGACATGGGTTCTATGTATTGTCAATCTCATTATAGAGGAGGGAGTTACCTCTTAGGGTTAGGTATTTTTTTTTATTTCCTGGCTCACAATCGCCTTAGATGGGTTTCATCATTTTTTTTACATTGATCAATATGGAAATAATAATCTAAACTCATTGGTTGGATGAGACTAACACTCAAGTTATTATGGTTCTTATCACAAAAGAATAAGTTAACTTTTAAGCCTAATCTTCTTTTTCCTCATACAAGTAATTGCTTATTGTTGTTTCAAATACACTCGAATGGCCTTATAGGTAATTCAAAAGTTTCCCTCAAAGGAAAGAGAAAGGAGAAAGAGAGTATAGTTACTTATTACAGTCTATTTTAATAATGTTTTAAGTTTTTGAGTTATAACATTTTAGAATATAGAAATAGTTTTATTCTCGAAGCTTCACATAATATTTTTAACTTGTAAAGGTGACTCAATTTATATATCGAGGAAAACTTTACTATGTATAGATTATATGCATTCTAGGTGATCTTGGCTCTCCTTCAGCACTTTTAGTTATGGCCATCGCTCATTTATAAAGAGTTGCATCATTGCATTTGGACTTGACCCTAAATTAGGATCACACAAATTTAGGAACACAACATATTCTTCCTCTTTTATCTATAACCAAGATATCCATGTAAGTCAAATTCCTTCAAATGATGGTCTTGACACTCTTTAAATTTGAAGTATATTGACTTTGAACTTTGGTGAACTATGCTAAGTCCTAAACTTAATGGAACATTTTTTTGTTCTAACTATTATGACCTGCGATGATTTGCAAGTTCACTTAGTGATTAAAAGAAAAAAGAGGGTGAGTTTTGTGAATGTACCCAAAGGAGTTAGTTCCTCGAATATGATAGAGGAACTCAGGCAAGTTTGTTGAGATATCTTTTATCATTTTTTGATAATCTAAGGACTTACTAGTAAAAAAGGTACATATGAGTAATTTTTTTTAATGAGAACAAACATGCAATATAATAATATGAGAGTACAATAACTTAGCTTATGGATAGAAAATATTCAATTTATTGATGCTAAAAATCCTCAACAATTCTTTTATTAAAGGGTTTATATTTGCTAAGTTCTGAGGTTGACTTGCTTCTTGATGATATTGTCTTGCTTCATATAGTGCTTGAGTTCTACTCACTAGCATCAATACATACTCACCATACCTAGTATGTTAGATAAAAATTTATCTGTGGGTAACATCATGAACTGATTGGAAAATCTAACTTTGAAGATAAAGAAAATGAAGAAGATAATAAGTATGTGAGTAAAGAGAAGATCCTTGCTCACTAAGCCTAAAAGGATATTAGATCCATAATTATTCATGAGCTACATACTCAATATAGATAAAGTTATATTCAATTTGTTATTTTATCAAAGAAAACATGTTATTTTAATTATATTTATGTATAAAAATGTAGAAATGGGCAGAATTTTGAATTATGGTACAACACTACAGCATCATAGATAATACTACCATGTCACAATCATTAACACCGCCAGAGCATCCATATATATATATATACATAGCAACACCCACTCTTTGCTTGATTGTTCCCTCAGCATTGGAGGAGTCATTGCCACAAAGTCCAACCAACCATCCTAGTGTCCTAACATTGGAAAAGTCAGTTCCACAAAGCCCAATCTCTATCTGGGACAACGTCATGATGCCAAATTCTAGCAATGATAAGTTAAGGGAGTGCTACATGGACATCATAGTGCTCAATCATAACCAGCATCATGCACAATAGTTATAACTATTCATGCCATGATCTGCCAGTAAAGCAATACATTGATTCATTAAATACTAGGTCCATATCAACAAGCACTATAATGGAGGAAATCCTCCAACATTGTGATGTTAGTTCATTTTATGGGCACAATAGCGCATGTGTCTCTAACATCATGGTGTAAGAGTTCATTTTCTTTGTTTTCTATAAATAGTCTGCTTGTAATGTTAGTATGGAGTTCAATCACTTGTTTAATTTCAGTCTTTATAGTGCTTCTCTAATTTTCCTTAAGAGTGACAACTAAGGTAATTAAAAGAAATACTGGATACATTCCATTTGAGTGTTTAGCTTGTGTTGTGGAAACAATTCTATAAATTTAAAGAGGAGTGCAAAAGAGATCATTAAATCCGTCCAATGATATCTTTTATTATGTACTTTCTTTCTTTTGTGTAATTAATGAAAATAAACACGCTTCACTTGTTCTCTATGTATGGATTAATTCTCTAGTTTTTTATTGATGGTATAAATAAAATATAACATACTAATTAGTTATGTTAATTAATAATTTCATGATATTTTTAATAAACCAAGACTTTTTTTAATGCACATGGTGGCTATATGTGTAGTTAATATCTTATGTAATGCAGAGCTTAGGAATATGAAAGTAGGCCAAACTAGGTATGTTGGAATTGTATGATGTTTGCATATACATAGTGTTTGTCATGTATTAAATTTATAGAGATGAATTGTTATGAGGGGGTTTTAATAGTGCATGTTTTACTTACTCTTCTAAGATTTTCATAGGGTGACAAACTATGCGAGTTACTATTATTAATAGTATTTAAATCATACTCTCCCAATTTCATAGATGATCCTAATCCTGAATGAACTCCAAAAGTGTATAACTTCTTAGAATTATAGCTACCGGAGAAGTTAAAGTAGATAAAGCATATGAACCACTATCTAAGGATTCACCATATCAAAGAGCCACTAAAAATTATTTATGGCCATTTTCTTAATTAATTCATAAGCTTTCTCAAATGCTACATATATAATCGATCTTAGGGATCTGACCAATTCATTATAAAAGTTAGAATAACAAACCAGTAAGGTAAAGCATAAATAGGGCATTTCTTATGTATTTTCTTAAACATCTCCAAACTTCTATAAATTTATGCCCCTTCAATTTGGGTAAAAGAAGTGATATCATATCTAAGCTTTGCAATTTTTGAAGGTGAGAAATACTTAACTAGGAATTTGTGTGCCAAGTCATTTGAGTAGTTATAGAGTCTAGGGGAAAGAAATTTAACCACATCTTAGCTTTATCTCTTAGAAAAAATGAGAATAATTTAATTCTAAAAACTTCATTGTTGACACCATTATACTTAAATGTTATATAAAATTCTAAGAAGCTTGCTAAGTATAGGTTGGGATCCTTAACTGGAGTTTCCCCAAACTAAAATTTTGAACCATCTAAATTATGGTTGGTTTTAATTAAATTTATTATCTTGGATAGTAGGTCTATTGATACTCTAGTTGATTCCTTCTATATTAGGGTTAACATATTCTATAAGAGGTCTAGGATGATCCTAATCTTATACTAGTTCAGACATCTCCATTTTTTTTTTTTTGAATTTTTGTAGGATTATTTTTTATCTCAAAATCAAAGAACAAGGGCTCTTTACTAGATCTACTAATTATGCAATAATGATGCAATAAAATAAAATAATGATCATAAACTAAATAATCAATAAAATACCTTTTTATCTTTTTTAAAGTTTTAATAAACAAAGTAAAAAATAAAGATACAAGATACAAGTAGGTCTATGTACGTAACTAGTTTAATAATATAGTTTAAAAATATAATATGCACATTACTTCCCGAATATTTCCTCAATATTAGCATAAAAGATATGATGGGGGTTATGTGGTTAACATTGTGAGCTACACATAAAGCTAGAGTGTAATATGAATATGCTTAGATTTCCTTAGATATAAAAATAATAAATGCCTACTAAATATGCAAGTATATGTTTTGATCAAGTAATAAAGTGATACATAAGAGTGTCAATCCTATGAGAAAGTGTTCTGCTTAATTAAAATTAAACTACTACTATATATTATAGAAGCATAATTTATCCTACTGTATAAAAAATTATTATCCTTTGAGTTTTTTCACTTAATAAAGACTTGTGTGAAAATTGGATACTAATATAAATAAAGTATTTTAGACTAATGAATGCAGAAGAGAATATTTTTCCTAATGAGTCTCTTAATTTTATATGTGTATTAGAGCATATAGTTCCTTAAATATTTGTCGAGCTCGTAGGGATGAAAAGAGAGATTTATGGCCTTCCTATAATTATAATATCACCATAGAACCTAGAAGGTTTAACATCCTAAGTCCATGTATGTTAACATTCCATTTCAATCCTTTTACTAATTCAAATATTCCTTCATCGAGGTGATACATCATACTAGATATTAACTACATACATGACTATTATATGCATTAAATTAAGTGTGGGAGATATTATAAATATCTATAAACAAATTCAAAGCTTAAGAGTCTGTATTAGTATTTGCTATGTGTTTACATCATTAGCCCAAAGCATAAACATTTAGCCATATATGGATAACACGAAAAGCAAACTCACATTTATTTAATTCATATAAGAAAAAAGATACAAGATAATTAATAAAGATAATTGTCCCCTAGAAGGATCAATTGATATTCTCCACACTTCTTCATCCTCTATCAACAGAATTTCTTACACTTCTTCATCCTCTATCAATAGATTTTCTTACATAATATAGGATAAGATATCTAAATAAAAGTATCTTGCACTTCCCTAGCCTTCCTTAGACTTGACTCTAAGGTTAACTAAAAAAAAAATCTCATAAGTACAAGATTCCACTAAAAGTGATTGAACTCCTCAACAAAAGTACTAAAAACTATTTATACAAGTGTAGAAAAGTGCCTCAGGCACTATGACGTTCAACATGGTGGCACTATGGTGGTATAAAATAAACTAGCGCCTCAATGTTGTAAGGCTTTCTCTGCTGTGATGATAGGTTGATCTGGCATGATTAATTGTTAAAATGACACGTCTTTGAGCTAAATTGGCATGTATCTTTTTTTTTTTTTTTTTTAGCTATTGCTCTACCACAACGGTACAAAGTTGAGTGCTATGGCACTTGAAAATGCAATATGTCATTGTGGTGTTGAAATGCTCGATGATTTTATGCTAATTTTATTGAGACTCTAGAGCTGTAGTGCTGATTTATGGTGTAGTGGTGTTAACCTTTGCTCCACCGCAGCACTAATCTCCTTAAAATCCCAAAGCAATTGGTGCTATAATGTCTAAATTTGGCATCGGGTTGTTGTAGATGGAAATACTGTGGTGCAGAAACTGTGGGCACTGAGGCGTTCATTCATTAGTTATGAATTTTTTTCTTCTCATGAATATTTCATACATAAATATAACTAAAATAACACATTTTTATAGAACTTTTAACGCAATAAACTGTACATAATTTAGACATAATATGGTGTTATTTACTGATCAAGCTTATTGAATAAATTGTCACTCTTCCATCCTACGCATCTAATCCTCCCACATTGTGTTTTGGGGTCCCATTCTTGCCTATTTATGACATTTAAGGTTGCTAGAAAGATATCTAGTTGAAAGGGAGTTGGAACGAGAAAAACCATTACAGATATTACTGAGATTAGCCATTGAAATACTGCTAATAGGATAGTGGGATATGTTGGCCATAGACAACGTAAAAATATTTCATGTTAAAAAATTCATGGTGATAGAGATTGAATTTTTACATCTTAGCTTTTGAGGAAAATATAACAAATATATATATGATAGAAAGAATGTAGTAAGCACCATAATTTTTATCTAAAAAAATTAAAATAAAAAAAATCATGAGGCCTAGCTGAGTTGAAATGATCCACTATATATATATATATATATATATATATATATATATATATATATATATATATATATATATATATATATATATATATATATATATATATATATATATATATATGCTACAAAACTTTGTTCTCCCCCACTATTGAAGAAGATGAGATTTTAAGTTTGTATTCTTGTAAAAGAGAGGAAGAATGCTAGGGATGGAATAGTTAGATGATGATAGTTCGGCAATGATGATTATATAATGAAAGTTAGGTGACAATAGTTGGGATATGGCTGTCAGATCATAAAAATTGATCGATGAAAATCAGACAATGGTAATCATAAAATAGTAGTTGATGCTAGGATGATGGAGGTCAATCGATTGTTGGATGAAGATAGTTTATAGTTGGAAGTCGAATAATGATAGCAAGTAACTGGAATGGCTAGTGGGGAATGCCAAATATAGTTCTAGTATTTTTGAGATCTCTAAGCTCACTCTCAACTCAAGTTCAAGTCCACTTTATGTAGAGAATAAGGGTATATTTGAGTAGGTATTTTGGTAAATTTAGCCAAAATTTCATAACATTCAATTAGATGACTCATATCAAATTTTTTTATCATAGATTGTTTATTCTATATTTAAATATTTTAATGGCCTCAGAATTGAGCGATCTTGGGTTTGTTAGATTCATCTTATCTAGCCACTTTTTTTTACTATAAAAATTCAAGATAATTAGGCTATTTGGTCCTCAATTAATATCACAAATCTTTTGACTATATTTTAAATGTTTGATTTATGCTCATTTGGACTTAATCAAATCAATCATTGGTTTTGTCGCGTCAAGACATTCAATTTGACTATAAATTTGTTAAAATTGGACTGCAAATAATTCTAATTTTTTTTAATATAAATAATCTAGTATGATTCATGCTGATAAAAGTGACGTGAAATATCTTATTTATGAAATCAGCGTTTTATTTTTAATTTTTATGAAAAATAGATAGTCAAGTTGACTATAATACAAGGAATAAGATATTAATTTATCCATTTAAAAAAAAAAAAGACTCATTATCTGCCACATAAATAATAACAAACATAAAATCCATCAAATATAAAAATATATTTGGCCGTTATAACTTTTCATATTTTGTATTCATTTAAGTGTCGCTTTGGGTCGCGTGAATCCATTCATCAATGCCTTTTCAGAAACTGGTCCTCCCTTTCAAGGTCGATATTATTGCCAACTATTTGATATGGATTTCATCTATAAGACATTGCAGCTTTCAATTCTGCCAGCTTCAATGAACCTGGACGTGATACAGTATAAAAGGAGTATTAAGTGAGTCAAGTTGATTTGTTATCCAGCTCAAGTTCGGCTTGATAAATAGTTTTGGAGTTGAGTTCAATGAGTTAACGAGTCATATTTGAGTCAATTTTGACTTAACTCATTAGCTCGCCACCAAATTCACTTAAATACTATTAACATAAAATATGTGAAAAATATATTAGCATTAAAGAGTTTAGGTGCGAGGTTATTAAAAATATTTATAAATATTCAGCCTTGATTTAGAATCATTAGCTCATTTTCTTATATCAATTGATTAATCATTGGTTTATTATTTTATTATATTAATTGTTTGTATCATAATTATTTTCTCTCTTTTACTGAACTCAATTAATGTAAATACTCGAGATGGAGGTTATCAGTTGTCTGATCTTGTTTTGATAAATTTAGCCAAAATTCCATAATTTTCCAATGTATGACTCATATCAAAAATTTTTATCATAGATTATTTATTTACCATTTAAGTACTTTAGTGTCAACAGAATTGGGTGATCTTGAGTTTGTTAGATTTGCCTTATCAAGCCGTTCATTTTGATTATAAGAATCCATGATTAAGATACCGTTTGGTCCTCGAATTAATATCCCAAATCGTTTGACTATCTTTCAAATGCTTGATTCAAGCTTACTTGGACTCATATTAGATAAGTTATTGGGTTCATCTAGCCAATATGCTCAATTTGACCATAAATTTATCGAAATCAAATTGATGATGATTCTGAATTTAATTCCAACAGTTTTTAAGAAAAATATCGTACCAAGATTCAGGCTGGTCTAATTGAATTTTTTCAGGCATATCAATATCCATGAATGCCATGTGAGATATTTTATTTATGAAACCAATAATAATAATTATTATTATTATTATTATTATTATTATTATTATTATTATTATTATTATTATTATTATAGATAGTCGGCTGAGTATACTAAAAGAAATAAGATATTAAATAATCAATTTTTTTTTTAAATAAAAAAGCCTCACTATCCATCACATAAATAGAAACTGTCCTCTCTTGCAAGGTCGATATTATTGCCAACTATTTGATATGGATTTCACCAATAAGACATTGCAGCTTTCAATTCCCCCAGCTTCATTGAAGCTGGACGTGATACAAAATAAAGGGCATGTAAGCGGGTTCGTGATTCAGCTTAGGCTCGTCTTGATAAATAGCATTGTTCTTGTTTCGGAGATTGATGAGGTAACGAGCCCAATCTTGACTTAACTCAGTATCTTGTGAGTCAATTTGTATAAAAAATATTAATATAAAATATATAAAAAAAATATTAAGATTTAAGGAGTTTGATTGTGTTTTAAGAATTAAAAAAAGTTTTCACCTTCTTATATCAAGTATTTAATTGTTAATTTTCTTCTACTTTTTTATTTGCTTGTTTTTTTATTATATTAATTTCATGAATCATACATATTTTCTCTCTTTTATAATAAATGAGCTGGCTTGTGAGCCGACTCGAACTCGTAGGATTAAGCACAAGCTAGAGGTGAGTCGAGTTGGGATCGACTCGTTTACACCACTAGTATAGAGTATATACGTAACACGACACACTGAACGTAGAAGCTAATGGAACTTGAACTGAAAATACCAATAATATCAAACAATATGATTCTCTACAATTATCTTGATAAATAAAAAGGTTCATGGTGGAAGTTTCCTGCCGTCCGATCTATTTTTGAGCGGTTGGGTTTAGATTAAATTCATTTAACTTTAAAAAATATTGATAAAAATCATCTTTATTACCTCTATTAAGAAAATATTGTTGTTGTTGATATTATTAAAAACATAATCATAATTTGATTAAAATAATGCTCAGGTGGATGAGTGGCTTTACTCTTAAAGACAAGATACGAAATGAGCATATAGGTGAAAAGGTTGGAGCAGCTTCAGTGGAAGACAAGATTAGAGAGAGTCAGCTTAGATGGTTTGGTCACATAAGACGGCATCCTTTCGATGACCCGGTTAGAAAAGTAAATGTATTATATTTGACTTATGTTAAGAAAGGTAGAGGTAGACCTAAAAAGACTTGGTTAGAAAATTTTAGAAATGACATTTCTTTATTAGATTTAGATGAGAATTTGATCCTTAACAGGACACAATGGAGAAAAAGGATTCGCATAGCCGACCCCACATAGTGGGATAAAGGATTGTTGTTGTTGTTGTATTAAATTTTCAATGAGTTAGATCATGACACAGATGAATAAATGATTTTGAAAAACTTAATAAAAAAGTAATTTTTACTATTTTCTAACTAAATATTTTTAGGCCTACCATTATTAATAAGTACAATTTTTAGAAAACGGGAATGAAAATTTAAAAAGTGGGACTAAAAGATAATTTTACGTGAAGTATAGAACACAAAATTAGATTTATAAACTCCACCATAACTAATAAAAAATAACTCTTAAGTTCAAATAACAAACTATATATTAACCTTTTTTTCAGTTTGTTTTATATTCATTTCTAAAAGCATTTCTTATCAATTATTGAATAAATATTAAGGGAGATGATATATATATACCTGTTAAGAACTTATCAACATGGTTTATTTTTCAATTTTGAAAGCAATCCAAATCATTCCTTTTATACCTACCAAATCTATTGTTATGTCTCCAAAAACATCCACTTTATCTAGCATGAATCTCGATACAATCTTTGAGTTAATTTTCTTTGGAAATAGATTAAGAATCATATGAACTCTAATTAAATGCTAAAAGAATTATTTATATTTGAGGCGATCAATATGACAGTCAGATGGAATTTTTTTGAATCTTAGCTATATTTATCAAAATATCATTGTAAAACAATTGTACATAGACCCCCACTCTTTGTATGACGAAGGGTGGACCTAGATTGAGAGGAGGGAGAGCGACAGATTGCACCTTGACTTAAAATTAGAGATAATTTTGAATTTTACACTCTAATGAGTCATACAAGGTTCAGTGCATGACCAATCATTTAACCATAATCTTTTATTGGAGAGGAATTTTTATATCCATTCATATCATTTAAATCACATATATGTGATAGGATACGAAATGAGCATATATGTGAAAAGGTTGGAGTAGCTCCAGTAGAAGATAAGATTAGAGAGAGTCGCCTTAGATGGTTTGGTCACATAAAAAGGCGGCCTTCTGATGACCCGGTTAGGAGAGTAGAGGTATTAGATTTGACTTGTGTTAAGAAAGGTAGGGGTAGACCTAAAAAGACTTGGTTAGAAAATATTAGGAATGGCATTTTTTTATTAGATTTAAACAAGAATTTGACTTTTAATAGGACACAATGGAGAAAAAGGATTCATGTAGCCGACCCCACGTATTGGGATAAAGGCTTGATGTTGTTGTTGTTGTTGTATAAAATAATAATGATTTATTATTAATTCATCAAAGTGCATTTTCATCAAGATTACAATAGAATCTATCTAAAAGAGAACACTATCTTTATATTAACAAATTTTTTAGTCTACTATGCTTATTTCATACCATTTCTTAAAACAAGTAAACATGCATATGTCGCATAAAACCAATAATTATACTTAATGTAAGGAAGATATATAAATATGCATGTTGTTATCAATTGAATCATAAAAACTAATCATATATATATATATATATATATATATATATATATATATATATATATATATATATATATATATATATATATATATGCAAGTATGATCAAATAATCATGTTGAAATTATATATTCATGCCTATTCTAAAGCTCATCTCTTTCGATCATATATATTAATATATTAGTGCATGCATCTTAAATATATCATCATATCAATTAATATATTAGTACATGTATAACACTTAAGTCATCATATTTGTTAATGATTAATGATATGTATCATATATACATATCATGTTTAAGTAAATCAATGTTATACCTACTATTATATTCAAGCGTATCATTCTCATGTATATATTTCTTCCCCACTCATTGCTACTATACTAATTCTCTTCCTTCTACATCTCGATGGTGAGGAGAGTGGCCATCGATCTTCCCCTCGCTTTGATGGGGGTAGTGGTTGTAAGAAAGATTCAAAGCATGGAAACTATTGGAAGATTTTGGAAGGAAAGGATTCAGATAGTTATGAACAAGTTCTGAAGGATGAATAAAGCATTGGGTTGGCGAATTTCTCAGCTACAGATGCTTCTTTTGTGGTTCTCGAGCAACCGGATGAAGAACAGATCTGCGACCCTTATATGGATTCCGATAGCATTGCAAGGGGCATCTACTACAGGAAAATGTGGCATTACTGTCGGACTTATTGACAGACGTTTTTACATCGGTAATACCGGCACAATTACCGGCGATTGATTCACCGATAATTTGATGGTGCATTATCTGGTGGACTAGCCGCCGTAGAGATACCGACGCACATTCCGTCTACATTTCGTTTGCATTTCTTAGTTTTTTGGTGCTTTGTTCACTAGTAATGATCAGCGGACTTACCGACACATCGTGCGTCGGCTTACTTAAAGTCGATGAACTCTTTTCAGCATTACTTAAACTAGGGTTCTTGAGGTTTCGACAACTGAGCGAAGGTGCAGATTTGCTCGTGCTTCTGTTCTTGGCGCCATAGGCGCTAACCTTGACTTCATTCAAAGTGCATTCATAACGTCACGTTAGGTACCTCCGCCATATTTTTTCTGTAGCATGATGTGATTTCTTCTGAAAAGTTCTTTTCTTTTTTGCTTAATCTAGTTTATGGAGTATTTTTTATTCGGATTTGATTTGATGTGATTTATTATGAAAGTTTTCCTTCCCTATTTCTGATGCTTAGGGAAAAAAGAAAACCTTTTTTTCGCTGTAAATTAAAATCTGTAGAGAAAAAAAGGAAGTAGATGGATGACCTCCAACTTAATAAAATTTTGTGGTAGGGTACAATTTTGGTTTTTGTGTATCAAAATTAGGGACCAGTCATCAATATTTATTACATTTGCATTCACACTAAATCCTATCGGTTCTATGTACATATGTAAAACTTCTTACACTATTTACTCCCTTAAAGCATGTGAATGGAACACATTGTAAGTTGTATCTATAACAAATTTGTTGATCTTCAGGGCCCTTAGATATTGGTGAGTGATAGGAACTCATTTTTTGACAACATTGCAATAATTCTTCCTTGCTTTTCCATGCTCAATGTATTGATGCTCTTATCTTTATTACTGTGTCGTAACAATGAACACTTGTATGTTAATGTATTCCCACTTAAAACATACAATGTTATTTGTTAGAAATGATGAACTAATAAAAATATTTATAACCAAAATTTGTTACGGGGGCGCTACCCCGGAAACCCCCATAAGGGCGCTGCCCATTGACCCTGCGACCTGATTGCTAGGGGGCGCTGCCACCTTGGACCCCCGGCCATATAATAGTTTAAAATATAATTTTTTGGAATTTGCATTTGACTAAAACTTGATATTTAAATAGAATGTCTTCATTTTGTGCTAATACAACAAATGTAAGCAAGATTAGCTTACATCCCTTCTTAAATTGTTAGAAAAAACTCAGTTGGAACCAAATTAATGCAAGCCATTAATATCAAATTATTTATTTGTAGAAGTTACCAACATGAGTGTAACGGAGACTCAAAGTACAAAAGAAGAACTAACACTATTAGAACTCTTTTACCATTTATAAATTGTTAGCGAACTACCGACAAGAACTATTCTTAAATAATTCATTTATCACCTAAGATAACAGTTGAAAGCAGTCCCATGACTTCCATGGCATTAGAAAGAAGATGAAAATAACTAAAGCTATATTTATTACCTTATTTATCTTGTGTTAACAAACACAATTGATGCAAAAAATCATTCTTAATTTCTTAAATATGTCATTACATTGTCTGGTGGGGCTCAAAGACCGCTACTTCAATGAATAAATAAAGTTTCCATCATAAAAATAAACGTTGTTTGCTTTTCACTAACATAGAAAGAACCAATCCTTCCATGGCATGATGAACTTACATTTTTAAACAACAACTTATCTTCAAGCTAGTGGCTTGTTATTTTTCAGTATCGCAAGTCAACAATTTCAAAAAATAAGTTTTAAGGACATATATATTAAGGCACTTTTATTTAACTGTCATAACAAATATTTATTAAGACATATTCTCTTTTCCCGCTAGATAGTAGAGGGATTTGACGCGAGCGCGAAAGATGTCGGCATATTTTCTTTTCGCCCTAATTAACAGAAGGATTGCAAACAACTAGCGATGTCTTGTCATAGTTATCAAGCCCGCTTGTTCTTATTTCATCTTGTTCATTCACCTCCTTCGTATTTGTTTGTTCGCCTCCTTCATCATGTTGTTCGTTCGCCTCATTGATCGCTGCCACGAAATCCACAATCGTGACTACCGCATCGGGTAAAAATGCAAATATTCTGCTAATCTTGAAGTTCATCCAGACGTTGGACTGATTTTAGTTATCTTCATTTTTCTTGTTTGATTCATTGCATTACTTTTTTTTTGTGATGCTTTGATATTAACAAGTGTATGCATTTAAAAAACATTCACAACAAAATGTGAATGTAGTCCTTGCTTTGTCATGCTCAGTGTTAATATTGAACCAACAATACCCTTACAATCAAAATTTGTTCCGTAACAACTAATGTTTGGCTCGCCGCTAGGGTTTTGCTCAGAATCTTCATCACAGATGAAGATTTATGCTCTAGATTCACACTTCTGATAAGTTATATATCTAAATAGATTTGTGAATTTCATATTTTTTTAAAAGATGTTATCATACATAAATCTATGTTATGTTTATGCAGCCTAATTTTCTTAAGAAAGTTCTTTTTTATGATTTTGTTAGTCAAGAAAAAAAAAATCAATATATGTTGTATTGTTAGAAGTAGAGAAAATTTTGATAGATAGTTCAAATGCTAATGCTACAATAGGCTTTTTCCCTCTCCAATTCTCTGAATTTAACACTTTGTGTATGCTGATCAGTTCAAAAAAAAATTCTTTCTAAATGCTGTATTAATACAACACTTAATCGTTTAATTATACTGTAATTAGCTTTTTGGAATGTAGGGGTCTCTCCAAATGTCATTTCTGTTCAATCTCCATATATTGCTCAAGTAAAACTTCTGAGGGATAGACTAGATACATTTTCAGGAGCGTCTGGTGTTGAAGTTGCAACAATTGATAGCTTTCAAGGACGGGAGGCGGATGCTGTTATTATATCCATGGTGCACTATACATTCTCTTACTTGAAATAAAAGTTTTCAATATGCTACTTTTTTATTGTAAACTTTCTGGTTTCATTTCTTTTGTTCTTTGCTGACAAAGGTATTATAAAAGTGTTAGGGTACAGGCCTTTCAATAGCTTTATTTCGAAGAACGCAATTTTAATTTTCCGGCCTGCTACCGTTACTTGTGTTCCTAAGGCATGTCTACTTATAGCTGATTTGAGGTTTATACCATGTGAACTAGTCTTCAATGCATTAGTCTTATTATCAATTGGATGTTTTAGCATCATGCATGAATGGAAAATGGGGATTAACATTAAAAAATTAAGATAAGGCTAATGATGCGTATTAACTACATTTAAAGTGCAAAAAAAAAAAAAAGTTTACATGGTACATTTTTAAATGACTATGTTGTTGAAGAGAGATTATTCTGTGTAGACACCGGATGGAGATAATCATCCGGTTTTCTCTCTGTCTACAGTCTAAGCACAATTACTGTAGCTGTAGTGCTTTGACTATAGACAGAGAAAACCGAACGATTCTCTCCGTCTGGTGTCCGCACAGAATAAAAAGTTGTTGTTGACACCTGCGAAAGCCATTGTGAAGCACCGTGGAATATGCTAGTCAAGCCTAGGTGTAATTTTTTGTGCTCATCTTTGTTCAACTGCTCTTTCCTTTATTGTATGTTTTCCTCCTGAAAGAAGAAAAATTTTCGGCAGCATTTTGTGCACATTAATGCAGTTACTGTTTTCATAACATAGTAAGCTTTCATAGTTTTGTATGTTGATAGGTGAGGTCAAATACGCTGGGCGCTGTTGGTTTCCTTGGTGATAGTCGGAGAATGAATGTAGCGATAACAAGAGCACGCAAGCACGTTGCAGTTGTGTGTGATAGTTCAACCATATGCCACAACACTTTCTTAGCGAGGCTTCTGCGTCATATTCGACGTTTTGGTCGGGTAAAGCATGCCGAGCCCGGATTTTTGGAGGATTTGGAGTGAGCTCCAATCCAATGTTGCCTTCCATTGGTTAAAACGATGGTTTATGCATTCCTATTATTAACTACATCGTTGTATGATGATTCTGAGGGCCACCATTAGCAGAAGCTAAAGATTTATAGTTCTGATTTGCACTCATTTCTTGAATAGCAGGTGGATTAACGACTGTCATTTAAGTAACAGTGCTTTCAGATAGACGAGCCTTCATTTCCCTATGTTCCTGACAGTTTGCACAGAAGTGGAAGCATCAATGGGTCAAGCAAGGGTCACTTGGATAATTCTGCCCATCAGAACACAAAAGAGAAGCAGGCCATGGTTAGAAATATGTAAGAGTAAGAATATAAAAATTATTTGTAAAAAAAAATGTTAATTATACAATTGGGTTGATTTTCATATTTATAAAACTAGCATACAAATAAAACTATTAGCAATATGAACATATATGATTTTAAATAATTTATATCGGGTATGATCGTACTGATAAGGATGCCTTCAAGGTAACAAAAATAATTAGTAGCTAAGATCTGAAATTTATATGACGAGGACATTTTTCTCATCTCAGTGAGTCTTTTGTTTTGAAGGTTTTAAGAGATTTAAATAGTGGTTATGGGATTCTGGTTTCTTCAATACCAAAAGAGACTAATGCTCACTAGTCACTGAAAGACTCATCCGAGGTAACTATGAAAGAAGTAGTATGACCTGTTTTATCATAATATTGTCCTATACTGATTCAAATGCAAGTTTTATAAGTTTTGTTAGGTGAAGGTGTTTCTCAGATCTTTCGTGAGATGGAAAAATTCTCAAATAGCATCGGATTGATCTACCTGATTTTTTCTATCTAATCTAGCAAAAAAATAGAGCTTAAATTAGATTTCTCAGGAGTCTTAAATTTGAAAATTGCAATTTTTTGTAGAAGCTTTTTTTTTCCAGGAAATTAGACTTATTGGAGACTAGCTCCTAGTCCAGGATCAATCAGTAACAAAATCAGTAAGAAGATTAACTTCTCATGGAAAAATAAAAATGATGCAGAATCAATTTTTGCTGGTACTAGTTTGATATCAATATTTTAAAAAATTTCCATGTATCATATATATAAGATTTTGTTCTTTTTAATTTGAGAATTTGTTAACGTTCTGCTATGGAGGTTGCAGACTTGCAGTCATGAGTAAGCTCATTAAAGTAGATGACTTTAACTTCCTCAAGAAAAAGGTATATCTTCTTCTAGGCTGAGTTTTCTAATTTTAAACCCATTTTTTTACTTTTTTTATTCACATATTGTTTTTTCTTTTTCTGAAGAATTGAGTCTTACATGTTCAGCTTTATAACTTTTGTTGAAGCATTCTTTTGACTTTATCTGCTTGTTTTGACTGCAGCTTTGTGTACTTAAAGTGAACATCCACTGCGAAGGATGCAAGAAGAAAGTTTTTTTTTTTTTGGGAAATTTTGGGGCGTAAGCCCATATATTGAGAGTCAAAAAATTACAGATGTAGGTGATTACATGTAAAGCAATCCAAACATAATCAAGAACAAAAACTTATGTAGGATCTTGATTAAGAAACCCCAAAAAAGCTATACCACCCAAAGTAACTAAATACAAAGAGGATGACCAAAAAGAAATGCAGCAACAACAAAAACTGCATTAAGCCAAAAATAAACCACCCAGAGTAAAACAACAACCAGGCGAAGAGATAAATCCGAAGCAACTCGCCGCAGCACCTGCAGCACCTGCAAATAAGGAAGAAAAAGCCAGCAGCAGGAAGAAGAAACTTCTAGGTCCATAACAGCAAGCTCCAGAAAACAGATTAATCAGGACTCAGTATTTGCAAGATTTAGGCAAAAACAACCCCTGGTTGCCCGAAAGCCGTCCAAGGGGAATTGGGGTCTCGAAATGTACTTTGGAGCTTCATCATTGTCCTGGTTAAAAACCATCAGCCTCCAGAAGATACCTAGATACACAGCAAGAAGAAGGAACCCACCGTCATGAGCATCAAAGATTTCCAAGAAGAGCTGCAGCATTTTTCCATCTAGCCACTTTACTAAAAATAATTCTCTTAATATTAACCAACAGAGTTGAAGAGCTATGAGAATCATCACCAAATCTTGTGCTATTCCTTTCTCTCCAAAGGTGATAGATGGTACAACAAACCATAATCAAATACAGATTCTTAGTCATAAGAGGAGCCCCAGAAACTGCTCCCGAATCCAACCAAAAAAGAACTTGTAAGATAGTTGGTCTAAGAAAAAAGTTTGCAGTGGCAGGTATGATACTTTTGAGAATATTGAAAGAGAAAGAACATTCAAAAAAGAGATGGTGAACAGTTTCAGAATTGGCATTGCAGAGCGAACAAACCGAAGGCACAATAATATTCCTAGCTCTTAAAGCATCCTGGGTTTTTAAACCACCCACCAGTGCCATCCAAACATAAACAGAACATTTCAAAATAAACTTTTTGTGCCAAACAAGTTTGTACCAAGAGCAGTCCACCATATTGCTATAATACTCCTCAATAAAATCTCTAAAATAAACTTTATCACAGCCATTCCAAACAAGGCAATTCCCAGCATCATTGCCAATAGGAAATCTGGAGACAACAGATTGCAAAATATTCGGTACAGCATCAGAAAAAAACCCATCTTCCAGAGCAAATGAAATTGTTGAGGAGGGATTGATTAAAATTATCCAAAGATAATCCCGGAATAAGCTCAGAAATAGTAGAATTATTACACCAATGATCCCAGGTAAAAGAGATAGGAGAATTTGGGGTGATATTAAACTTAAATTTATGCTTTACAACAGCTACAGTATTACAAACAGAGATCCAAAACTTACTATCCTTTGGCCTAGAAGGTCTCCAAGGAGAGGAGTAGTGAGCAGAAAGCCAAGAGGAAAGGGGAGACGGGCAATTGTACATTCTGTAAATAACTGAACAGTTAAAAGCAAATTGTAAAGCACTTAAAGAAGGGATGCCCAAACCCCCTTTGCATTTCGGTTTACAAATAGTGTCCCAAGAGATCATGTGAAGTTTACGAGAGCTAACAATGTCACCAAAGAAAAGGAAATGAGAACAAGTTTTTCTAAAAAACTTAAAAACAGTCTTGGGTATAATTGAACCCCTGATCCAGTAAGCTATAGTGTTGTGAATAGTAAATTTTAAATACTGCAATCGCCCAGCCAATGACAGCAAATTAGCTTTCCATCCAGTAAATTTGTTGTGTAGTTTGTCCATCAAAGGCAAAAAGTCTTCTACTTTCAATCTACTGAAAGAAATAGGAATTCCAAGATAGGAGATTTTATTGGTAGTATTAAAGATGGATAAAGCTTGACATAAACTTTCCTTATTCCTTTGATTTTTGGTGAACATAACAAAAGACTTATCATAGTTAATAAATAACCCAGAAGCAGCTGCAAATTCCTTGAGAGTATTAGCAAGAATTGTACAGTTTTCAACAGAAGCCTCTCCAAAATAAGAACATCATCTGCATAAAGAAGATGAGAAATCTGAAAGTTGTCCGCTGAAAAGCCTTTAAAATCGCTAGCATCAAGAATATTAGAAAAAGCATCCATGACAATGCAGAAGAGGTAAGGGCTTAAGGGGCAGCCTTGCCTCAAGCCAGCAGAAGAAGGAAAAAACCCCTCCAAAGCCCCATCAATAACCACAGAAAGTTCATATTAGAAATACAAGCTTTAATCCAGTTAATAAAAACCAAGGGAAACCTTTTTGGGTCAAGCGTGCAAGAAGAAATTCCCTGGACACTGAGTCAAAAGCTTTTCTTATGTCAATTTTGGCACAGAAAATATTCCCAGCTCCTCTCTTATTCACCAAGGAGAGGAGGTCATTAGCAAGAAGAATACTATCAGTGGAAATTCTAGATTTGATAAATCCAGCTTGCGTGTTTTTAACAATAGAAGGCATAATAGAGATGAGTCTACTAGCAATAATTTTAGCCATAATTTTGTATAAAGTGTTACACAAAGAAATAGGCCTATATTATGAGATTGTAGTAGCATTTCTATGTTTTGGAATGGTTGCTAAAGCAGTTGCTTTTATCCCATTAGGAATGTACCCTTTCAAAAAGAAAAACCTGATGGCATTACATAACTGAGGGCCTATTATGTGCCATGTAGCTTTGTAGAAGTGGTAATTGTAACCATCCGGCCCTGGAGAGGAGTTAGAAGAACCCTTGAAAACAACTTTTTTAATCTCTACCTCTAAAATTGGAGAAATAAGAAGATTAGATTGAAATTCAGTAACAATACTGCCAATCGGGAAAGCATCCAAGTTTGAAAAAGTAGAGGGATTGGGGCTATAAAGCTCTTGAAAATAATTAGTGATAGAATGAATAACCTCTCCTTTGCTAACATTAGGATTGCAAGTAAATAGATTAACCACAGAATTAGAGCTACCAATACGGCTCCTAATTTTTCCATAAAGAAATTTGAGATCATCCTCACCATGATGGAGCCACTTAGCCTTGGCTCTTTGAATAACCCAGCTGGCATGGGAAGAAGAAGCCTCAGAAATTTTGTGATTAATCTCTTTGAGAGAGATAGCAAGAGAAGCATCCATAGGAGATCTGTCAACACTACAGGAAAAATAGTGAAAACCGGCGGTTTTTACCGGCGGTTAGTGTAAAATTACCGGCGGTTTGTCAAATTACCGGCGGTCTAACGGCGGTTCAGTGACCGCCGGTACAAACGGCGTAGGAAACAAATTCCGACGGCCTTTTACCGGCGGTTTATTTTTGCGGCGGTTTTCCGGCGACCCATACCGCCGGTGATCACCGGAATTTCAACCGTCGGTCTTTCGGCGGTTTGGCCGCCGGTCATAGTACCGGCGGTCTAATGTAACCGCCGGAAAACCGCCGGTCATAGTACTGGCGGTGTTCCGGCGGTTAAACCTAGCGTCGTCTGGTTCATTAGACCGCCGGTATCTTACCGGCGGTTGACGGCGGTTATAGCCGTCGGTATTACCGACGGTTTAAACCGTCGTGCATCCATCGTAGCACCGCCGGAGATCGTCGGTAAGCCGCCGGTTCATGTCTATATCCGGCGGTTTTCCGGCGGTTTAGACCGCCGGCAAAACTCACTTATCACCGGCGGTTTAGACCGCCGGATAAGCGCCGGTTAATGTTGAAATCCGGCGGTTTACCGGCGGTTTAGACACCGTCGATATTACCGACGGTGTATCGTAGCTAAGCCGTCGATTAAGCCGTCGTTGGCGTCCGACGGCGTAACCGCCGGCGTAGCCGTCGGTAATACCGACGGCCTCTAAACCGCCGGTTCAAACCGCCGGTTTTCACTGTTTTTCCTGTAGTGCAATAAGAGCTAAAATGTCCAGTTGTTTGGAGTTAAGAGAATCAATTTGAATGTTGATAGAATTTGAATTGGCCCAATTTTGCTGCTTAATATCACCTTTTAAAACCTTGAGAGAGTTGCAAAAAAGAGACAGAGGATTTCCATAAATCGGTTTGGAGAAAGCATTCAAGAGATGCACCCAAAATTTATCCTCTTTGGTCCAAAAGTTCTTAAAAAGAAATCTATGGTTGGAAGGAGAATCCAACCCCGGATGAAGAATAATAGGTGAATGATCAGAACATGAGGGTTTTGAAAAGAGCAATAAGCATTAGGTAACACCTTCATCCAATCCTCATTAACCAGCCCCCTATCCAACTTAATGAAAATGGGATTAGTAGCTTGTTGATTAAACAAAGTAAAAAAACTCCCAACGGAATGAGAGTCCATAAGTTTGTTGTCAAAAATCATTTTGTTAATATCCACCAGATTGGAATGATGAAGAACAGTACCTCCACATTTTTCTGAAGCAAACCTGCAGCAGTTAAAATCCCCAGCGACAAACCAAGGAGTACCTAAGGAAGGAGCAGCCAGGCTGATCGAATTCCAAAGTTCTTTTCTCTCAAGAGCATTGTTGGAAGCATAAACAAAAGAAATCTGAAAAGGAGGAAAGTACCCCACCATAACAAGACCACTGATCAATTGAGAAGTAACCACGTTAGGAATAAATTTGAGTTTATTGGCATTCCATTTAACCCATATCCTGCCCGAAGAGGCAAGATTAAAATTATGATGACAACTTTCATTCGGGAAAAGCGAATGAGAGAGATCAAAAAAAGGATCACAGAGAGAGGAAGCATGTACACGAGTTTCCAAGAGGCAAAGCAAATCCAGCTTAAATGCCTTAATGAGACGTTTACAGCTAAGGACCATTTCAGGACTATTGAAACCCCTAACGTTCCACACACCCTAGGGAGGGAAGGATATTAGGATTTTGAGGATGATTGGGATTTTTTGCTCTGCTTACCCTTTGCAGATTTTTTGGAAACATCAGGAGGAGCATGTTTCTTCCCTTTGCCCGGTGGTTTAGTCAAGACATCATTTGAAGCATTATCAGCTTGAGTATCCTCTTGGTTATCAGACTCAGCATGAGAATTAAGAATCTCAAATTTGTTAGGAGAAGTGAAACTAGTGAACGTTTTTAGGACATCACCTAAAACAGAGCAGGAAGAGTCAGAAAGCTCTTCAGTTGGGATGTTTAAATTTGGAATGCTAGCAACAAAAGTATCAGTAATGGTATCTCTAATAGGGATATCACACTTAGAGGGCGGCAATGAAGTATTTGCAGAATCTAAAACCTGAGGTTTACCGATAGCAGAGGGGGGAGGAGGGGAGTGATGTTGGTAAAGAAGCTGTTGGCCAATGCTATTGGTGTGCCTAGGGGTGCTATCAACAATCCCCTCATTAACCAAAGAAGGCTGAGCTGAGGAAGAGGCAACCTGAGGTTTGGAGATGACCCTTGGAGGTCTAGAGTGATTACGAACAGAAGGTTTTTTACTTGTACTTCTTCCTTTGAAATTTGTTTTTCTGGCAATATGTTCATTAACCACCGGGTTGGGGTTTTGAGGACAAGTGGAGGAATAATGAACCAGCGATTGGCAAAAATCGCAAGGGGTAGGCCTCCATTCATATTGAACTTTAAGTTCAACTACATCCCCATCAAGAGAAACCTTAATGACATCCTGATATGTGGCTTTGCAATCTACCAGGACACAAACACGCGCAAATGTAAGATGAGTTTTTTGCTCAGTGAGTTGATACGCAGCTATAGGAATACCAATTTTACTAGCGATTCTAGAAATGCCCTCAGAATTCCAGCAAGTCAAAGGAAGATCATGAATTTTGACCCAAATAGGAACCGAAGAGAAATTCTCCCTCTTCGGTTTAAATTTGGGATGCCATTTTTGTAAAACAAAAGACTTTCCAAGCAAAAACCAAACCCATTTTGACCAAGCCATGTCAAAATCTTCAACACATGAGAACCGCAGCAAAAAGAAACCATCACTGAGAGAAAGGAGTTTGAGAGAACCTTTAAGAGCCCAGGTCTTGTTCAAAGCTCCAAGAAGCGCTTCATAAAATGGCCTCTGCCCGATAGAGTACCAAACAAGGCAAAAACTCCAGTCATCTCCGCCCTTCTCTAAGGACTCAGGAGAAAACTGAATGATTTCAGGCTCTGACGAATGATGAGAAAAATTGAAGACTTTCAGAGCAGAAGATGCATCCGGAGCAAAACATTGACTCCAGTTTCAAGAGGAGCCCAGGGAAGGAATGGAAGCAGCACCAGCAGCAGAAGTGGAGAGAGGGGGGAAATCAGATGGCTGGAGAGGCTTCTCCATGAAAAGAGAGCCTCCAGCCCACCAGAGAGGTGGCGGGAAGGAGAAAAGAGAAAACTCGGAGCAAACCCTAGGGTTTTGCTTTCAGCAGCTATTTAAGAAGAAAGTTAAGAAGCTTCTCCAAAAGATTGATGGTATTTTTTTAATAATTATTGAGTTAATTCTGATGTATTATTCACTATTTTTGCTTATTTTCCTTTTATTTTTATCATTTATTTGTTAGAAAGTTAAGGGGTCTTTTTTTAAAGGGGTTTATACTATAGCAATAGATGCTAAGTAGACGAAGGTACCTGTTACATGAATCATTGATCCTTCTACCCTTATTAAAAAATTCAGAAAGTCAGGGAAAGATGCTGAGATCTGGGCTGCTAAAAAGAACAATAATATTGAATCACATCATCTTCCTGAGCTGCCTATTAGCCAAAGGACAGAAAAGCACCTTCAATAATTTAGAAACAAAAGACTAGAAAATGCAACTTCTACAAAAAGAGCTGATGAATATGAAGCTTCAGTTTACAAAAGACAAGAAATCCATTAATTTCTCTGCTCCCAATCAAGGTATTGACGGGATTTCTTGTAGAGAAACTAATGGACACTAATGTAAAATACATTTATCTGCTCAAAACGATTGCAGGGCTGTTTTTTGTGTAATGAAAACAGAGATTTTTGTTATTAGTCATGTGATGAGTGAATGTGATGAAGTGCTATTTTTTTTTTTTGGATTTTTTGTGTAATGTTATGTGATGATATTTATTGTAATAGATTGATTATGTTCATATATAAAGTTTGAAGTATTTTTTTTAGGTGGAAAATTCATGCAATTTTAGATTTATGAAATAAATTTTGATTTGAAAAAAAAAAGTCTTATGTAAGCTTTCATATGTGAGATTTTTAGAAATTTTATTGGAGATTAATTATTTGCAATTGAAATATTATGATTCAACATAATTATTTGATAATTGAATGTAATTAATATTGAGTAAATTATATATTTGGCACATAATACTATCATTTTATTAAATGTATTTAAATAATACTATCATTTTATTAAATGTATTTAATTAAATTGATGTTCTGGGAAATCATATATCTTAGGGCAACTAAAATGTGCCTTATTATTAAACATATTCTATCAAATTAATATGTTATGAATGTTAACATATTATGACACTTAATAGTTGTCGTATTTATTTACAAATTCCATCATATGAAGGTGTTAGTAAAGCTTATCTATTAGGACACCTTATAGGTGTCATTAAGGAGACTATGACATCAAAATTATATGTCATAAAAGTTCAGTTTTTAGGGCACATAAAGATGCCCTAATCTTATGCTAATGGCCACCTAAGTGACACCATTGTTTGATGCCCCAATATATCATGTACCATAATAGATACATATTATGGCACTTTAAGGTGCCCTAATAGCCATTACTTTTTGTAGTGTTAGTGACATGATACACCCTAGGAATAAATTTGACATTAATTTAAATTCATTTGATCCATCAATGTCATAAACATAAAATTAGCACCTATTTAAGGTCTAATGATTTTTTAAAAATCATAAAAGATCACCTAAAATTCCTAAAAATATTAGTTAACATTGAACCAACTCTAAATCACACCTTCAATTTGAATAAAATTTTATTTAATACTTAATTAACCCTTAAATAAATAATAATTTAGTAAATAATAAAAAATTTAATATTAATCAAATTTCTTCAAGTTTTTATTGATTGGTCTATGGGTTGGTCCTAACCAATGACCTTAATCTCATGACTATTTGAATTGATTTGGTCTAGCAATCAAGCAACCAAAATTTTTAAGTAAATAAAGGACATTAAATAATTAATAAAAACATTTGTGATTTGTTTTGTGGTTGTTTTTCTTGGAGAGTATCCTTTATTTGTTTATTTATTTACATCAATCTGAATGTCATTCAAATTTTAATTTCTTTTGGTGCACCTTATTCTCTTATATGTTGTATTTGATTTATTAGGTTCTTATACACCTGCACTATATTCTTTTATTATACCTTCTGTCACATTGTTCTTTCTTTATTACATGTAATTGTTAGTGTAGAATGTACTTAGGATCTAATGTAAATGTAAAGAGTCATTGTATATATAGTTCTATATAGATTGATTATAAAATATCGATGAGTTGTAAAGATTTAAAAATATATTCTTATATGTATGTATATTGGGCTCCTAAAAATAATTCCCTCTCTTGGAGGGTATTCTTTTTTGGAATTCTATAAGAAGGCCTAGAGATGGAAGATGATAAGTGGACACATTTAAAGCTACATATTTCATAGGTATGAAAATCCAGATTTTTTGTGGTGGAGCCTAGCCACCTTTCTTTCCTCTAGACCCTAATTTGTACAAATATTTTCTATTAAATGAGAAAAACTTCTTCTCTTAATCTTTCAGACATATGTATATATTAAAGCATTTCATTCATATGGGTGGTAGATTGCATAAGAGCATGGTTCTTTTTAAAGGTTTCCTTCAATGTATTTGTTTCAGACTCTGTAGAACATGTATACAAGATCTATGATGATATAGTAGTGGTATTGTATACACAAACACAATTACCTTAACATGCATATATACATGCATTTTATTTTTTGTAATGTTCTCTAGCCCAACACACAAGCCAATGATAAGGTATAAGGGGCCTAAGCAATGAGGCGGCAATAGTTCCCCTATGGTTTGGACCATTATATTGCTGTATTTTTCTAAAAAATATGTACTTATCATTTAAACAATTTAGTGTAAGTAAAAAGATAAAACATAGAGTTTTAGGAGTATTCTCGCTAGAGTCACTTCAATTTAAATGTTAAAATATTCATCTTGAATTGCTTGATTTGTGTCCAACTAATTTATTGCCTCCTTAGGAGTAGGCTTACCCTTTCATGTGTTGCATTAAGGTGATTGATGTGTATTTTAAGGTGTACTCCAAGCGAGCGAAGTCCAAGTGTATTTACACCCCTCAAACTCCCTTCCAGGGGTATGATCTTGATCTTATAAATGAATTTTATAAGATTAAAATAAATAAATAGAGTATTTTTAAAGTGATTAATTGAACAATGTAAATATTTAAATTAAATATAATAAAAATTTTAAAAATTATAAATTTATAAAAGTATTACTTTTCCTCAAGTAATCTACTTGCCCTTTATTTGACTATGTTCTTATTTTGCATGATTGCATTATTTTCAATTTGAAATTCAAAAATATATTAACTTAATGAATTAATCATTAGCATTCAATAGTTAATAACACCATCAATATACCCTATAATAGCTTAATATTTCATATATAATAATATTCCCTTTAAATTCAACTCTTAAATGTGTATGTGAGGATTTTGATTTTTAACCAAGGGTAAATGATATTGGGTTTAGGTGAACTTCATATTTATTTAATTTTTAGTCATAATATAAGTTTCCTTATGTACCATGATTCTTATAATTTTCCTTAGGTTAGTTCCTCATTAGATCATTTAGGTGGAGTTAGACTTTTAGATACTTATTTTAATTGATTCTTTTTATTTTCATTTATTTTGTTTACGTTTCTTTATTTTTAGTATTTTTGCTAAGTCCTTAATAATTTTTAATAACTATTTTTCTCTCTCTCCTTTCGTAATATGAGTTATCGCAAACTAAGGTTCATTAAAGAACTTATGATTCCATAAATACATGCTTATAGTACTCCTTTAAATTAATCTAAGTAATCTACTCTAGGTAAACTTTTAATCAATTAATCCTAAATGAAGTAGTCAAGTGCTTAAGTACTTTTTAGGAGTTATCTTTAATAGAAGAACTATTTTGAATGAAATTATGAGTTATGATATAGGTTACTTAATTTTGTAATTTTCTCTAGATCTTTATGCACTATTAATCGCATAGGTTATTATTTTTAAAATTCTAAAATTTACATTCCAAGAAAATATAAGATATTCTTAATTAACAAATAAGTGTAATAAATGTTTTTAAGGAAAATTATAAATTTAAGCTCTCAAAATATAACAACACATAATTTCATTAATTCCCCCCCCCCCCCCCCCCAAAAAAAATAAAAATAAATAAATAAATAAATAAATAAAATAAAATACAGGTAGCTCCCTTCTCTAATCCTTCTCCTCTTCTTCTTATTCTCTACTATTACTAGTACTACTTTTATTAAACCAGGCCTCCTATAAAGTTTATAGACTATGGCTATAAGGAAAAATATTCTCTCAAGACCTTTAAAATGTTGGAAGTTCTTGAACATGCCAACAAGTGCCTTATCAAAATTAGAAGCATATTATAATGCTTGTAATATAGGTCCATCAAATAATCCATTTTGTTGCTCATTCTCTACTACCACTACCTACTCGTATCTAGAGTACTCTAGATCCTAGTAACATGATCTTGGAGATTTTGGACAAAATTAATTGTGCCAACAATTTGGCTTTATATTTCTCTAACAAAATCTATATATTTAACAACATACTATCTCAAAAGATAGACTAATGTTTAATTATCAATTCAAAAATAGAAAAAATATTTTATAATCAAATTCAACATAAACAATAAAATATTCATCTCGAGATATAAAAAAAACATTTACTTATATTTTTTAAAATGAAATTAACTAATGAATAAGGCTTTAATCTTTGTGTGGAGATTTTTCCCCTAGTTCAACAAACTAACTCATAATTTATTTTTTTTTAACAGGTTCTAGGGTTCATATAGTAGCTTTAGTTAATTACATCCCAAGATAAGTCTTGAGAAAACTCTCAATTAAAGTAGTGACTAAACTTCTTTATGAAAGTTCATGAGGGGTGTTAAACCCTAAAGAACTATCACAAGGCTAACCAAGAGGGGAGTGAATAGGTAATTTTAAAAATTCTTAAAAAAAAAAAAAACTTTTTGATCTTTTTAAATATTTTAAAACAAAATAATAATTCTTAATAAAAAAATGTTTTCATAATCAAAATACGATTAGATATTTCAATATAAAAACAAATCATAGAAAAAATGTAAAAAAAATGCGATGAAAATAATAAGAAAGAACATACTGAGTTTTATAGCGGTTTGGTTAAATCTAACTTACATCCACTCCTTAGAGACTCCCTCTCTAAGTATAGAATAAACTTAAGTGACTCTCATTTTGCTCCCATAGCAAGACAGAGAAGACATTACAAAATCTTTCCACTAACACAGTGACGTAGGAACCTTGAATTCTTTTACTCCCTCCTAGAGTAGGTATAGAACTTGGGAATCTTTTACTCTCTCCTAGAGTAGGCAAAGAACCTTGATCTAATGCTAAAGAAGTTCTCCCAGGAGCTGCAAAGGAACCGGCGGAGTAACTCAAAGATGAATATGAACACCTTGCACAGAGTAACCTTTATGATTCCCTTACAAACTCCCTCTCACAAGGATCTATCTCTCTCTCAAGCTCTCCCTCTTCCTTTTTTAAGCTCCCCCTTGGATCAACTCCACAGTAAAAGATTAACCATTGCTTAAATAAAGAGCCTCCAAAAGAAGCCCTAATTTTTAATTATATGCAGCTGATCAACCAAGATGATCGATAGATCGTCCTGTATGATTAGTACAAAATAACGCTATCAACCAGGATGACCTCCTTTGCTCTGTTCGATCAGTATAAGTATTTATATAGATCATCTAGTATAGTCTTGTGATCATCCAAGATGATTAGTTTAATATAGCATATTGATTGCCCAGTACGATATTAGATAATGGGTGGCAATCTCCATATCATCCCAAAAACATCTCGGGATGTCTATGATAATACTCCTAGACGATCAGAGTAAAGTTATATATTTTTTTCAAACTTGTTCATTATGATCTAGATGGATCATCCTGTATGATTTGATTGAATAATTTAACCATAATTAATCTCCTAATCACTGGGTCAATTTAGGTATGATTGTTAGAAATAATCCAAGATGATAAACATAATCCTATATGATTAGAATAACATTTGAAAATTAAAATATTATCTAAATTGTGATTGTCGGCTATTTTCTTCTTTTATATTGATCATCATATATGATATGGATCATCCAGTATGATTAGTTTAATCACTTATAATTAGCTGGATGCCCTAATCAGGGTTTTTATTTTTAAGCCATTCTCTAGGATGATCTAATATCATCCTGTACGATGTAGTCAAAAATAGAAAAAATATCTAACTCACCCAATTTCTCCCCCTAAGTGTGTATGTTTAAGGTTACCTAGCTTGGGGCCCACTATATTCAGGAATTGACTCAAGAAATGTAAAAAATATGTTGATATGCAATTACAAATAAACTCAACCTAAATCTACCCGATTATGAGCTGATTCGTATTGCAAGTGATCTTTGTGGACCTGAAAGTTTACTCACTAAGGGAAACAAAACAAATATATAAGAAAAATAGTACTAAAGAAACAAAAAAAGTTTGTTATCATCAAAAACACAAACATTGGGCCCAGATTTGTCACAATCTCCACCTTTTTTATGATGGCAAACATTGTTGAAAAAAATTTTAAAGCTAGGAGATTTTTTGTTTTTTTAAAAGACATAAAAACAAAATAGAAATAGAACAAAATAATTTTCACTAAATCATAAGCAACAAATTAAGCAAACAACATACTACTCCTCCTTTTTACATCACAAAATGGAGGAACAAAGACAAATTCAAAAAATAGAAAAAGGTACAAAAAACAAAGACCAATACAGCCATACAAACACAAGCACTATTAGACTAAAAGGAAGAACTCTGATCATTTGGAGAAGGTGGTGGTGGATGAAACTATCGAGAAAGAGAGGTAAATTGCTCACCATACAAGGCAATGTCTTGGTCATGTTGTTGTTGGTACTGGGCTATGTATGCCTCAAACCTAGCTATATCCTGATCATGCTGTAGTCGTTACCCAGTGATATATGACTCAAATCTAGCCCCCCACTGATCAAACTGCTGAACCAGCTTATCAATATGAGGTTGTTGGCTGACATGGGCAGGTGCAAGAATATGATCTTCCTCTTCTTGCCTAGCCTCCTCGTGCACCTGGAGATGATGAGTACTATAAAGGGTGTGGAAAGAGCTATTGGAGTATAAGACGGGGCGGTGATCAGGTGGAGAAGGGAATTAAAGGTTGTATTTTGATTCAAATATATAAGCAATTAGCTAGGTATCCTAGAACTAAGTTTGGTATTCTTTTATGGCTTGGATCACTAATACAGGTTAAATGTTCAATGTATTGGATGATAAGATCAGCTGCATTAAATTGATGGTTGGTCATGATGTAGTAAGTGGTGAGTGAAAGGATTGGAGTAATGCGATTTCAGTCCCTAGCTTTAGGAAGAATTGAGTTATGAATGATGTGTTGGATGATCCGAGCATCTTTGACTAAGGTACTCACTATGGAATCATGAAATTGAATATTGGTGTCCCTAAGAGTACATGTTAACATGAGTCCAAATTGAAATTAGGATCAAAAGCTAAGATAAGAAGTTTGTCTCCAATGGTGGATAAGTGAAGAAATTCAAAGTAGCCTAGATAAGTAATCTCTATAGGTATTCGATTCACATAAGATTGCAAAGTAGTAAAATCAGTATTAAGGTGAAGGCTGGCAAATAATTTGAATAGGAGTTTGGAGTTGAAAGGGAATGCAAGAGTAAGAATTAATCCAAGGGTTGTGTTGGTGAATAGGTGTAGAACATGAAAGTTCATAGTGCATTGATTGATGATCTTAGAATGGTTGAGACTAGTAAATTTGAAGTGAGTATAAGTAGCTTCATTCACTACTTCAGTAAACCTGGGATCGACATCACTCCTGGAAGAGCTGCTTTTGAGTGCACGAGATTTCTTACTGCTAGCCATATGCAAGAGTAGGAGATCAAGAGGGAAGAAGAAGATTTGGAAGGGTGTGAGGAAATGAAGAAAAATAGCTATTTATATAGAATCAAGAATATCATCCAGGATGATTGTGAGATCGTCTAAGATGATATGGTGCAATTTTTATCATACAGATCATTCATCAAAAAGGTGTTCATATCATCCAAGATGATCATTAATCATAAAAAATGATTAGACACAGGTGATCATCCCGAGGATGTGACATATACGACAATTGACTATTATGATCATCAAGGAAAAATAGGTGGATCGTCTAGGATGATTATAAATTATGGATCATATAAATTGAATTTAAATCATCCAACTTCTTATGCCATGTGGATCGTTTAGTATGATGGAGGAATTGTATGGGAAAATTACCACTAATTGGTTCACATTAGCCGTTGGATGAGCATTAAATAGTGATTTGATCATATTGTTCAAGAAAATGTGAATCATCTATGATGATGGAAGAGTTTAATGATGGAGATGGATGATAAGAGAGGATCCGAAATGCAAAAATTTAACTCAAAATACTAGATAAACAAAACAAAACAAAACAAAATATGATAAAAAACCAATCATTAAAATAAAAACTAGGTTTTTTTAATCAATCAACATTAGAAAATGATAAAATTAGAAAGAAATGAATTTAAAAAGATAAAATCCTAAAATGGCAGAATAATCGATCTTGTTAACCCCAGCTCTGACACCTTTACAAGGTAAAAAATCTTTGAAAAGCAAATATCTAACTCATAAAAGAAATTAGATAAGAAAAGAGATCTGCTCAAAACTTTTTTTTAGAAAAATATATGATAGGATAATATAACAAAGTAATTAGTCAAAATCATGAGTTTTAAAAAATTAAGTGTTTGTACATATTAAGTGACTCATGAATTCTTCTAAGATTTAAAGTTTTGAAAGAGAAGGGAGCTTATTTCTTTGTGGGCTCATTTTGTGTCTCTTGTCAGTTATTTTGCATATTTTACACATCTTTTAGTTTTTGATATACATTGTGTATCTTTCAATTATTTTGTGAACATTGCACATCTTTTTAGTTCTCTTTTGGGCTCATTTTATGGCTCTTGTCATTTTTGTAAGCTAGCTCCCTTTCAAAACCTTTAAAGACTCTCAGTTGTGAGAATACTTTAAAGATATAAGAGAATAAAAATTTACTCTCTAATATAAGAAAGAATAAACCACAAGTCAGAATCATATTTATATAATAAATGTGACAACCTGATCAAAAATTCTTGAAAGGGATTTAATGACTTTTAACATTATTCATATGAGATAGATTACTATATGAAGATAAAAAAGATCTCAATTTTAAAGCCAAACTTTTAATTTGAAATAAAATTTTGCTTTAAAGAAAAAATCACACCGCTAAAGGAATTGGAGGAAGAGAAACAATCAATGGTATTTTTTCCTTTAACTGATTTAGGGAGGTCAATCATCATTTACAAATTTTTAAAACAAAAAGAAAGGCAAAAATGTCATTTAAGAAATCAATACCAGTAGTGACCAGTGATAAAAAAAATTGAAGGAAAAAATAGCAGAAAAAATGAAAATAGAAGTACATAAACATAAACAATCATGAAAACAAAAACAAAAAAAAAAGATCATAAAATAGAAAGCAACGATTTCAAGCATTAATAACTAAGGCACTGAATCTGGTTGTCAAGATTCTAAAAATTTCCATGGCTAGTGGTTTAGTAAAGATATCAGCTTGTTGGTTTTGAGTGGTTATATGGTGTAGCTCTATGTATCATTTAGTAATATAGTCCCTAATGAAGTGATAAATTATATCAATGTCTTTGGTCCGAGAGTGTTGGATTGGGTTCTTTGAAATGTAGATGGCATTAATGTTATCACAGATAATTGAAATTATGTCTACAAATAATCATAAATCCAAAATTGTTTTCTTTAACTGGAAAACTTGGGCCACATAACTTCTTAAGGCAATGTACTAATCTTCAACAGTGGATAGGACAACTGAGTTCTATTTTTCATTGGACTAGGAGACTAAGGACTATTCTATGAATTGACAAGTTCCAAAAGTACTTACTCTATTAACTCAGCATCACAAAAAATCTAAATCAAAATATCCTATAATTTTAAAAGAGGTGTTATACCTAGGATACCATATTCCTAAGTGAGATACCTAAGAATTCTCTTAACAGCAGTCAAGTGAGACTCTTTTAGATCAGCCCGAAATTTAGCATAGAGATAAATACTAAACATAATATTAGGTCTACTAGTAGTCAAGTAAAGAAGTGATCCAAATGTATTTATGTATTTTTTTTGTCAATAGATTTACCATTCAAATCCTTATCTAACTAAATAATGGAACTCACGGGAGTGTTGATTGGTTTGGCTTTATGCATCTCATATTTCTTAAGGATGTCCTTAACATATTTTGATTGACTAAGGAAAGTCCCATCATCCTTTTATTTTATGCTAAACCCCAAAAAGTAAGTCAATTCTCCCGTCACACTGATTTCAAATTTCTTACTCATTATTTTTGAGAATTCATCATATATATTATTATCCGGAGATCAAAATAAAATACCATCAACATAAATTGGAATAATTAGTAATTTATCTCCAACATTTTTAAGAAATAGGGTAGTTTCTATGCTTCCCTTAACAAAATATCTTTTTAATAAGAATGTGCTTAACTTTTCATACCATGCCTTGGGTGATTGTTTAAGTCCATATAATATATTTTTTAATTTAAACGCATGATTAGAAAATTGTGAATATTCAAAGCCTGGGGGTTGTTCAACAAACACATCTTCCTTTATTACCCCATTCAGAAAGGCATTCTTAACTTCTAATTGATATAGCTTGAAACCCTTAAAATAAGCAAAGGCTAGTAGCACTCTGATAGATTCTAATCTTGCTATGGGGGTAAATCTCTTCAAAACCAATCCCTTCTATTTGATTATACTCCTTAGTCACGAATCTAACCTTAATCCTCACTACTAATCCATAATCATTCATTTTATTTTTAAAACCCATTTTGTTCCTACCACACTTTGGTCCTTAGGTCTTCTAACTAGCTTCCAAACATCATTCATTACAATGATTCAATTCTTCTTGCATGGCTAAAATCTAGAATTCATTAGATAGGGCTTGATTTAGGTTGGTGGATTTAGTCATTGAAATGAAAATAGAGTGGTTTACCACTTTTCAAAGTCCATGCCTAATTCCAACACCTTCAGATGGGTCTTAAGATCAGTTCTTTAGGATGACTTGAAGAATATCTCCATTCTCTAGGCAAAGTGTTTTCAAATTCTATTCTTTCTTCCAAATTTAAAGATTCCAATCCTTGGGTGACTTATACAACCTCCTCTTCTTCTATTTGAGACCCTCCAGAATTATCTGATTCATTAAACATAATATGAGAGGTCTCTTTAACTATTAGTGTTCTTTTATTGATGACTTTATAAGATTTCCCAGCACTTGAGTAACCTAGGAATACTCCATTATATTTTGGGTCAAACTTTCCTGGTTGAGACTTTTCATTATTCAAAACAAACACTTTACATCTAAAGACATGGAGGTGAGATAGGTTAGGTGTCCTGCCCTTCAGAATTTTATAGGATGTCTTGTTCAATTTGGATTTAACATTCATCATATTCAGAACATAATAGGCTATATTCCCCGCTTCTACCTAAAAATATTTTGTAAGTGACAATTCATCTAACACAGCTCTTACAGCTTTTACTATGGTCCTATTCTTCCTTTCAGCTACCCCATGATGCTTAGGGGTCCTAGGAGCTAAAAAGTTGTGGTCTATTCCTTGTTCCTTACAGAAAGATTCAAAATTTTCATTCTCAAATTCTTCACCATGATCACTATTAATTTTCAAAATTTCACAATCTAGATTACTTGGGTTAGATTCCTATTTGATAAAAGTGAATCATTCATGTAACCAAAGACTTTCCCTCCTAAGCTTGTAGTGTTGACTGGTACAAAGAAATCCATGTGTAGGACTTCTAAGGGTTTTTCTCATAGAAATGTCTTTAATTGAGGAGAAAGAGGATTTGACTTGCTTTCCTAACTGATTGGCATCACACAGGTGATCCTTAGTGAACTCTAGTTTAGGTATCCCTCTTACTAAGTCTTTTTGGGTGTTCTTTCTAAGACTTTTCATACTAGCATGACACAACCTCCTATGCCACAAACAAGATTCATAGGAAAGAGTTTTTAAGCATAAAGTATTGTAAGACTTAATGGAATTTAAATCAAGCATGTAGACATTATTATCCTTTTTTCCCACAAAACAATATTGGTATTAAAGCTTATTATGCAGTTGGTAGATAAACTTTTATGATGAAGCCTTTATCATAGAGCTGACTGATGCTAAGCAAGTTATGTTTCAAGCCATCAACTAGTAAAACATTTTAAATGATAAAATTTTTAGATTTGCCAATTATACCTGACCCCACCATTCTTTTGCTGGTGCTATCTCCAAGTGTTACCTTACCTTCTGCCTTGGCCTCTAGTGAAATGAATTGATTTGCATCTCCAATCATATGCCTTTAACAACCACTATCTAGGTACCACATGCTCTCATGAAACCTTCTATGAGAGCATACCTACAAAATAATCAAATGTTAGATTATGGATCCTAAAAAAGTTTGGGTCCCATCTTATAGAAAGAAGAATGAAATGAATGGATGCTATTCTATAAAATTTGAACTTTAAGTCTCCACACTAAATGTATTCTATGGTGAAAGGTGCATGTGTGGAAGATATATCCTAGCATGTCATAAGAAAAACATCTAACACTAGGAAAAGGGTTTACTAATCTACTCATGTTGTAGTGCCTCTTCCTTGGTTTGAAAGATATATGCTGATCTGATGGATTGTAAAGTCAAGCATTGTTGGTGCTTTTATATTTTTTTGAAGGTAGACATTTTCAAGAATTAAATTTTATATTTTCAAAGCATGATCTTTACTATCTAAATCATTTGCAAGAGTATCTAAGTCCTTATATCCATTCTCCAGTTCAATATATAAACTTTTTTAGGGAATCATGCTCATTTGTTAAATCAATATTCTTTTTATTCAATTCATTAAACTCATCAAGTAATGTTATATGATTTCTATCAAAAGTGGAAAGATATTTTCTCAAGCACTCATGCTCTTTTTGTAAATTTAAAAAATCCGTTTTAAGACTAGCATGCAATTTCTTAAGCTTCTTATACAGAGAAAGTTTTTTTTAAAAAAAATTAAGAAATTGATCGTAAGCTCACATACCTCTTCTTGATTAGAGTGACCAAGATTCTCATCAGCCATTAAACATAGGTTAGTTACCTCCTCTTCAGCTTCAATTTTAGATTAGTATGATGCTGAGTCCACCCAAAAAGCCTTTTGGATCCTTTTCTTGTCCTTCTTGAATTAGGTTTTTTCTCACCCTTCTCCTTGCTTGAGTGAGCCTTTAGAGTCAGGAAGTTAGACTCCAGATGCCCTAGCTTCCTGCATTCAAAATAAAAAACATCAGAATAAACTTTAGAATTCTTATGGTTCTTACCTTTGTTTCATTTATGATGATACTTTTTATTTTTCCTTAAGAAGCTCTTGAATAGCCTAGTAATTAAAGTAACGTCATCATTTTCAGAACCAGAGGAATCATAGTTAGAATCATTAGCCTTTAAAGCTACATTTTTTCAACTTTTTTTTCTCACTTGCATCAAGTTGCCTTTGGTTCACTTCTTGCTCATATGTAATTAGTGATCCAAGTAAGTTATCGATTGACTAAACATTCAAGTCTTTAAATTTAATAATGGCAGTAATTTTTGCATCAAAGTAAGGAGGTAAATATCTCAAATTCTTTTTAACTTTTTCATAGTTTGTTAGTTCTCTTTCTAAGGCATACAGGGATGTAACTGTTTATGTAAACCTAGTATACATATCATAAATAGATGCACTAAGTTTAATGCAACAAAGTTTATAGTCATGCAAAAGAAAATTCAGTCTAGATTATTTAACTTTATTTGTACCTTAATATGTTAAGCATAATCTATCCCAAATTTATTTTTGAATAAAACAAGTGGAAACATGCATATAGTCTTTAGATTTTAAGGCACAAAAAAAAAGTTCAAGCACTTAGCATTTAATTGTGCTAGATCTCTACCATAAGTAATCCAATCAGTAAAACGAATTTCAATTTTAACACCATTTTCCAATTTTAAAATGTGCAGAATAACCTTTCTTAATAAGTATCCATATACAATAATCAATTAATTGTAGAAAAGAGGGCCTATGAGTTTTCCAAGAATCAAATGGTATATTATCAAAAAAGTGGTGGTCTAGTGATTGAGTAACCTTCCACAGTGTTTCTATTTCTAAAGTTATCCATGGATCAAAATGCAAAAGTTTTATAAAACTTGATTTTATGAATTCCTCTTTTATTTCACTTGAAAGTTTGTGAGGAGTGTAAAACCCTAAAAAAAACTATCTCGAGGCTAACCAAGGGGGGGGGGGGGGGGGGGGGGGGGGGGGGGGTGAATTGGTAGTTTTAAAAATTCTTAAAAAAAAAAAAACTTTTTAACCTTTTTAAACATTTTAAAACAAAACAATAACTCTTGATGCAGAAGAAAAATAGTTTTCATAATCACAATACGATCAAATATTTCAATCTCAGAACAAATCACAGAAATAATGCATAAATAAAATGCGATGAAAATAATAAGAAAGAACAATATGAGTTTTATAATTGTTTGATCATATCTGACCTACGTCCACTCTTTAAAGATTCCCTCTCCAAATTTTGCACTAAACTAAAGTGACTCTCCTTTTTATCTAACAACAAGGCAGAGAAGCCTTTACAAAATCATTCCACTGTTGTGATGAGGTAAAGAACCTTGAATCCTTTTACTCCCTTCTGGAGTAGGCAGAGGACCTGAGAATCCTTTTACTCCATCTTGGAGTATGCAGAGAACCTTGATCTAATGCTGAAGATGATCTCCCCAGAGTTACAATGGAACAAGCAAAGTAACTCAAAGAAGATGATGAACACCTTACAAGGAGTAACCTTTGTGACTCCCTCACAAGGATCTCTCTCTCTCTCTCTCTCTCTCTCTCTCTCTCTCTCTCTCTCTCTCTCTCTCTCTCTCTCTCTCTCTCTCTCTCTCTCTCTCTCTCTCTCTCTCTCTCTCTCAAGCTCCCCCTCTTCCTTCTCTAATCTCCCCCTTGGATCAATTCCATAGCTAAACATTAACCTAAATGTTAATACCATTGCTTAAATTTAGAGCCTAAAAAATAAGTCCTAATTTTCAATTATGCAAAACTGATCATCTAGGATTATTGATAGATCATCTTGTATGATTAGTACAAAATAGCCCTATCACCCAGGACGACTGTCTTTGCTCTGTATGATTGTTTGGGATGATTAGTTCAATACACCATATTGATCATCTAGTATGACATTTAACGATGGGTGGCGATCTCCATATAATCCCAAAAAATGTCTGGGGACATCCTGAACAATAATCCTAGATGATTGAGATGGTTTTTCATCTAAATTGTCTAGTATGGTCTAGATAGATCATCTTGTACGATTTGATTAAATAATTTAACCATAATTACTCTCATAATCACCTGATCAATTTATGTTTGATTATAAAAAATTTTCTAGGATGATGAACATCTTCCTTTATGATTAGAACCAAATTTTAAAATTAAAACATGGCCTAAATTGTGATTGGCACCTATTTTTATCTTTTAAGCTGATCATCCTGTACGATATGGATCATCCAGTATAATTAGTTTAATCACTTTTTTTAGGGGAAACCCTCAAATGGGCCTACGTGTTAATTTAGAAAAAAAAATTACACGATCCTTAAAGGGACCTCGAGCTCACTACTGCTCAAACGAGCTACAAAAGAAAGCAAAAAAATGTAAGAGCTCAGGTTCCCTGCTAAGCACAATTACAAAAAACCCTAGGTACATTCTACAGTGCACAAGAATGAGCACCTAGAAGTAAGGAGAAAACCAAAAGGTTGCAACCATCTCCATCTTCCCAACCAAGAAGAGCTCAATACAAGTACCCATAAAAATGAAATTCAATCCACAAAATGCTATCAACAAAACAGTAGCTATACCACATCCTCCAAAGAAAAGAACAGAAAAAAGAATAAGAAGAAATAATATAATAATAAAAATCCAACCCAGCATTAATGATACCACAGATCGCAGCCATCCGAGTGATAAGAAGCACAACAGAGCTAAGAACAGTGGGGCAATTAATACCTTCATCCACTAACAAAAACAAATCATGACACAACAAGAAAAAACTAACATGCCCTTAAAATCCTGCCATATAATTAGTTAAACACTTGTAATTAGCCAGATGCCTTAATTAGGGTTTCTATTTTTAAGTAGATCGTATAGGATGATCTAATATCATTCTATAAGATGTAGTCAAAAATAGAAAAAATCTCTATCTCACTAAATTTCTCTCCTTGAGTGTGTGAGTCTAAGGTTACTTAGCTTGGTGTCATCCATATACAGGATTTCACTCAAGAAAGGTAAAAAATATATTGATATGGAATTACAAATAGACTCAACACTAATCTACCCGATCTTGAGCTGATTAGCACTGTAAGTGATCTTTGTGGACCGTAAAGGTTAGTAAACAAGGGAAATAAAATAAATATATAAGAAAAGTAGTAGTAAAGAAACAATAATGTTTATTATCATAAAAAATACAGACCTTAGACCATGATTTGCAACACTTTAGATTTATACAAGGATTTTAATTTAAACTTACCTAGAAATTGGGAAAGTTCAAATCATAAATGATTATTTACTAAATTAATATAAGAAGGGGAGTGAGTGTTTGAGATTCTAGGATAACCTAGAAGCACTCTAACCTATACTAATTTTTGGCTTTAACAAATTAAAATGAGATTGAATTTATAATTTTTTTAGAAGATTATGAAAATCTTCTCGGATGGACATATGAAAGGTGTATGTAAATATGGACTTTTGTCTGGTTGGAGTGGACTACTAGCTAACCACTTAAGAACATAATTTTAAAATCTTTTTTTTTTGTTATAACCCACAGACGAGCCTACATGTTAATATTAAAAAAGAAGTACAAGGTCTTTAAAGGGATCTCCAGCTCGTTACTGCTCAGAAGAGATACATGAAAACAAAAAAAAAACCTACGAGCCACATATCCCTACTAAGCACGATTATAAAACCCCCTAATAACATTCTAAAAACCCAAAAAAAGAAAGATATAAATAGAGCACATTCAACATCACCTTTCCAAGAAAAGTGAGTCCTGCACAAAACGAGAGCGAGTCTCCAAAAACCTAAAAAATAGGCCTGCAAGGACACTAAACTAAAAGTTAAAGAACAAAGAATCTCTATAAAAAAATAAAAAAATAAAAAACAAAGCTAAGCCAAAAAATCAAACTCCAAAAGATTAAATAGTTCTATAGTTTAATATAATTAAAGGTAATAATGATATTGAAATTGTCCTTGCACTCCCCATTAATATAACTAAACATCAGCTACAACTGAATGGACTGATAGGTAACGAGCAAGAAAACACAACTGCAGCCAAACTTCCAACCATAAGAAGAAATAGTATGATGCCACCAACCATTAAATAGAAGTTATAAATCATAGAGATTGTCATATAAATAACCAAAACTATTATAAACAAAGTTACTCGAAATAATATAATTATCAAAGAGCATAATCTTAAATAAATAACAAGAGATCGGGCTATAAAAACTACAGCAATGACCCAAATGCTTACCAGTCTAAAACCAAAAGCTTCAAGAAATAAGCACCAAATGATACAACCCCAATAAATAATAATACTAAAATTAATTGCATTAGTTAATGAGTACTAGATGGCCACAAAACTAAAATAAGTTAGATCATAGCTCAGGAGTGTAGTGCCTACACAATCATGATATAACCCTAAATTCCACACAAATCTAATCCCTGGACTAGCCAAATCAAAGCATCACAAGAAATCAACATACAAATAAACATAGAAATAATAAAAAGTAGAATACATTCTACCTGAAGATCCACAAAAATAGAATGCCACACTCTAACTATCCCAATTGAAAAATAGATCCAAAATCTGGATAGAAGGGAAACAAACACACCCAATAGTGCCAGCACAAGCAAAAATTCTCATAGGATACGGGTAAGAAAGAACCAAAGCCAAACAACCCAATAGAATCCACCAAGGGAAAAGAAGGAAACTATAAAGGGTTAAATCAACTAAATAATAATTACAATCATTGATATGCCTCAACCAACCATAACAGATAAACACCACTAGAAAATAATAAAAGGGATAAAAAAAATAATAAAGGAAAACAACCTAGTAATAGAAGTGAAGCAAAAAAGGACAACTCACCAAGAGCCAAGCTCCACATCAAAAGCATAAGGGAGAAAGACATCAGCCCAAAGCAAACAACCAAAGTCCCAAATGACAAGCACAACAGTCAAAGAACTACAACAACAGAAGAACTCAAAGAAAAACCTTTTGGCCATCATAAAAAATAGAAAAAATAGGTGAGCAGTAGAAAAGGATAACTAGAACCAAGAGCAACAATACCCGAACATAAAACCACTTTTTAAAGTGAATATAAGGGAGGCCCAACCGATCTAATCTAGCCAAACCTTTGATCTCTTTGGGAAGAGAATGCTCATAGTATTCAGTGTAACTAGACAAGTTACAACCTATTTTAGCTAAGGATTCAACTACAACATTACCCTCATGTAAAATATGAGAGATAGAATAAGTATTGAAGGCAAGCCAATACTTAATATCTCTTAACATATTGAAATTAGTAGGATTGGAAAACGTATTACCTTAGAGATGAAGAATCAAGAACAAAGCATTAACTTCAATCTAGACATTAGAAATGCCTAGGGAAATACATAATTGGATAAAAAGAGACTCTTGATTTCAACTTTTATAGCATTATTAGCAGTAGAGGGACCCACATAGGTCAAAATCACCAAACCATTAGAATCCTGAATAATACCACTTCAACCCGCTTTTAAATTATTCCTTGAGCCATCAATATTCAGTATAAAATGGCCCTCCAAAGGCTTCCTCCAATAAACAATCCTATCTTTGCATTCATAAAAATAGGAAATGAAAGTCAAACAAAACTCAAAAGCCACATGAAGGAAACCTTTAAAGGAGTCAACCTTTAATAACTTAGCAACAAACAACATATAAATTTTATTCTTAACTTTAGAATGGACACTTAAAGCATCCATTTTGATATTTTCATGCTTAGAAGCATTCATACTATTCCATAAAAACCAACAAATAAAAATACAGAGAATATTCATAATATGCCCTTTAGTAGGAATAAACCACCCTTTAAGAAGATTAACAATAGAATTATATAAAGTAGTAGATAACACATTAAAAATATTATCAAAATGAATCCAAGCCTTCATAGAAAATGGGCCCTATATAAACACATGATTCATATTCTTAATGTGATAGCAACATTGATATTTAGAGACAACATAAAAACCTTTCTATAATAAAATAGAATCGAAAGGCAAGTAATTATGCAACATCCTCAAAAGAAGGAAAGAATAAGAGGAAGGAATGCAAAAAAGCTAAATAAAGATAATTTTAAGGAAGACTTTGTCTAATAGAATTCCAAACTTATTTAGTATTAAAATTACCATCATTAAAATGATTAAAAAAAATAAAATCTTCATTATCCAAATGAAAAGAAATATTGAGAATTAATTTAATAATGAATTTAGGCACAAAATTGGAAAGATAATAAATATTCTAGTTTTGATTAATAATAAAATCCTTAACTTTGCAGGCGGAAGTAGAGTGAGTGTATAAGATATTATCAATAAAAAAGTTACCCAACCATTTATCTTGCCAAAAAAATATGTTGCCAGCTCCCATACCCCATTGAATAAACTCTTCAACTTCCAAATTAATATTGTTTAATCTTTCCAGTTAAAAAAGTCACCTTATTTAAAAACACAATTCAAAGGGTGATTCCCAACACAATACTTAGAAACCATAAACTTAGCCCATAAGCTTTTTATAGCTCTAAAGGCAAACAAAAGTTTATGGTTATAGGTCATGATCACACCAGTGAAAGTTTTGAAACCTAATATAACCTCATCTATAACCCCCGAGTAATCAATCCATAGAACGTTTACCATCCTTGGCACCCCAAATAAGTTTATTAAATGAAGTCTCCATTCTATCATAAACATTTAAAGTCAGACACAAAATATGCATCAAATATATAGGAGTTGAACACAGAACATGTTTAATAAGAATAAGCCTCCCCCATAAGAGAGGATGTTGAAAGCCCAAGAAGAAAGTTTCTTCGGGAAAGTAGTGAAAATATCATCAAATAAATGAGAATGTTTCTTACCCTTATAAAGAGGAGTACCCAAATATTTCAATGAAAGAAGCCACTTTTTTAAACCAAATTTTCTTTCAATACTATTAATATGGGTCAGAGAATTAGACTTAGCAGGAATAAAACAACTCTTAGAAGAGTTAAAAATTAAACCACTAGCATGTTGAAAAGGGTGAAGAAATTTAGAAAGAATATATAACATTTTAATAAAGAAAATTTTCAAAATCATATACAAAGCTCAAATGGTTAATGGGAAAGCAACCAAATGTTCTAAATTATAGAGAAGGGTGAATCCTAAAAAGATTGTTAATACCACAAGATAAGAATTCCACAGCAGTGATAAAGAGAGTAGGAAATAGAGGATCCCCTTGACTTAATCCATGAGAAGATTTGAAAAAGCCATGAGACTTACCATTAATAATAACTGAAAAATAATAATACTCAATGCTATTTTTAATAAGATTAATGAACTGCATATTAAAACCAAAATTCTTTAAAAGTGGTATAAAGAAATTCCTAATTGTGATTATAACAAGCTTTAGTAATATCCACTATAAAATCATATTACCACAAGCAATCTTAGCATGCAAATCATAAACTAATTCTTGAGCAAGTAAAACATTATTAAATATAGATCTACCTTTCATAAACCTTGTTTATTCCAAGGAAATGACATTAGGAAGAATTAAAGCAAGCCTCCCCATAATAATTCTAATAATAAGTTTGTTAAAATAGGAACATAAACTAATGGGATGAAAATCATTCCAAAATTTAATGGTATTAGATTTGGGAATTAAAGCTATAGAAGTATAGGTAATAATTTAGGATTAGGATTGCTCAAAAAAAATTCACCACAGCATTGACAAGGTCCTCTTTAATAATATCCCAATTATACTGAAAAAATTTATGAGTGAAACCATCAGGACCAAGAATAGAATCAAAATTCATATCTTTTAAAGTCTGCCAAATTTCATTTTCAGAAAGAATGTTAGTCAACATTAAATTATCCTCAAACAAAATAAGATAAGGGATAAATAAAAGGTTAGCATTAGGTTTCGAGCAAAAGTTACATTCGAAAGCTTTTTCAAAATACTTAGCACCCGAAGCAGAAATGAAATCAGGTTTCTCAATAACATTCCCATCAAAGGAAGTGATCTTATGAATTTGTTTAGTGACTTTGTTAGAATTAGAAATGTTATGAAAGTAGGTAGTATTGTGATCACCCTCCATAAGAAATTTAGAAGTGGCCTTTTGCCTCCAATAAGCTTCTTTTTTTTCGTGAAGTTTGAACAAAGTAGTCTTGGCTTCATTAAGAATGGACAAATTGTCAAAAGACGAATTCTACATGTAAACCATATCATCATTTTCCACATCTTTTTCAACAAGCATAATACTAAAAAATATATTCTTAAAAATGCATTTGTTCAACCAATAAAGTTTTTGTTTAAAGTTTTTAAGTTTAACCAAAAGACTAGTCATACCATAAACATTATCAGAGGGGAAAAGAGGGGCATCCCAGTTGCTTTGAACATTTTGTAAAAAATTATCATCAAGAAGCCACATATTTTGGAATCTAAAGGGTTGAAAAATATTACTACTACTCCTATTAATGCTTAAAAATAAATGAGAATGATCAGATAAAGTTCTGGTTAGATGGTTAATGTGAGTAGTTTAAAAAGAAGAAATCCAATAACTATTAAAAAGAATGCGATCTAATCTTTTCCATATGTTTCGCTTATTCCAAGTAAAACATTGCTAGAAAAATCATTGTCATTCAAGTTACTACTAATAATCATATCATTGAAATCTTTCATAGCATGAAAAATAGGAGGCTAACCTCCAAGTCTTTCAGTAGCATTAGTAATGCAGTTAAAGTAACCCCCCCCCCCCCCCCCCCCCCCCCCCCCCCCCCCACTAACCAAGGGGCATTAACAGAAGAAGAAAAATTAGTAAGTTGATCCCAAAGATTTTTTCTCGCTAATCGAGAGCATGAGGCATAAAAAAGAAGCATAGCAGGAAACTTGATTAAAACTAATATTAGTATGAATAAATTAAGGAAAATACATAATATCATCTAAAGAAATAAAGTGTTTCTAGAAAATCCAAATTTATTAGTATAGTTTCCAAAAGAAAAATCAAAACCCAATTTAGTGTGAACAAAATCAAGTCTAGTAGTAGTAATTAAAAGCTCAATTAAAACAAGAAGGTGAATATTATAAATCCTGCATAAATTCTTAACTCTATCCTTAGATAGAGAGCCACCCACACCCCAAACATTCTACACACAAGAGCTTTAACCATTAATAGATTGGTTAGAAGCTCTAGTGACCCTTGGGGTAATGCACAACAAGTTCTTTTTATTCTTACCCTTATTTTTGGAATACGAACTAGAACCTTCTTCATTAATGTTAGCCTTTCCATTAGGAGATGACATAGAGTTAATAGTGGAACCCTTAAGACCATCCTTATGAGTGAAAGCATGAAGAGACCAAATTTCCCCTTTCTCCTTGTCAACAATCTTGCCCTCATCATTCTTCTGATTATTTTTAAAAGTATGCTCAGATACACTCTCACATTTATCCTCAATAACTTGATTAATAGCACAATCAATATAGTCATTTTCTTGACAAGGAGATAATTCTTTCTCATCCCTACTGTTCTCCTCAATTCCTTGATTAATTAATGCATTAGTAATATGTTGGTCATCCACAAATTTCTCCCTTGCACCATTCACACCCACATCCACTAGAACATGTTCCTCCATAAAATCCACATTACCAATGTTATATTGGCCATCTTCCTTATCCAAAAAACCTTTGCTCCTTATGGAAATATCTAGAGGATTAGTCTCTATGTCATCCCCAGGTGCTTTAGAATCCTCAAAATGGAGGTTTTGAGCTTTAGCCTTAAGAAGATTATGACCTCCAAGCACATCTGATTCACCATTATTTTCTTCAACCATAGTTTTTGTGGTTACATTGTTCTTTCTAAGTTGAGGATGAGCAAAAAAACAATCATTAATAGAGTGTCCACGTATTTTACAATGCAAACAAAAATCCATAACAATGTCAAACTCAACTTTCTATAAATACCCAGAATTTTTAGAACCCAGCTAGATGTCTTTAGGATGCTTCTTAGTGATGGCTAATTCCTAAGAATCCTAGCCACTAAAGGCCTCGAACGAAAGGCAGTTGAGGATGTGGGTCCTTGGTCCCTTTAAAGAGGCCTACCAAAAATGGATCCCAATGCATGAAGAACATAAGAGTTAAAGAAATGCAAATGTAATTTGGAAAAGAAATCCAAATAGGAATAATGAGGGATTCCTCTTTGAAATCAAAAAAAGGTGTCCATTTAAGTAATCTCATTTGATAGTTGAGGATATAATAATTTCTCCTAGAAAACACCCAACTATAATCAAGGTCAATAGATAACTGAATAGAAACATGTCTAACATCAAGGAAATTAATAGAAACATTTCAAGATAATTTCAACTTCCTAAAAAAATTGTGAATCGCATCAAAATTCAATAGACGGACCAAAAACTTACCAACGAGAGTAAACTTAAAAAGGATAGCAAGTTTGAGAATATCATGTTTAGACATTAAAAGCACATGAAAACCTTTTACCATCAATTTAGTGAAAGAAAAATTTAGTTCCTTTGAAGAGGAAAATCCTAATAGAACATCACAAAAAGAGAGACATTTTTAGTTTTAGAACCTTCAATACTCAACAAACCTTTAGAGGAAATAGTTGATGCAAATGGAGGAACGCCCTAAGCTCCAAGAATCGCAGATGATAAAGCAGCTGCCATTAAGGAAAAGATAAGGACCTAAGGTCAATTGGCCTCAGGAATGAAATAAAATGAGCCCCCAAATTGAATGAAAAAAAAAAAAAAGATCGTGAAACTATAGTAGAATCCACGAGGATGAACAGAGGAAGAAGCTAGAATCACACTCGAAATTGCCAGAATCAGAGCTAGCTGTTACAGCGCTCGTACCCTCATAATTTTGAAAACATGCATGCCTTTCAAGACTAATGTGTATAGGGTAGATAATCATTGTTTAATTGGAATCAAGGATTTAGGTTTAGATTTTATTCAGGAATGTATAATATGTCTAGAGTTCAAATGTACCTAACTATTAAAATTTGACATGTTTTTACCCTAAACTCAAAGCCTTTTATAATTTTTAGAAATTTTATTCTAAGTTTGAATTTACTATGGAAGATTTGGAAGCTGCTTTGAGCTAATTAGGTAACAATAATATCCTAGTGTTGATGGAATTACTGATTCATTTTTTAAAAATTACTGGGAGATTATGAAAAATATTTTATGGAAGGTGGTTACTCGTTCTTTGAGTATGGAGAGATGCCTTCATTATGGAAAGATACATTAATTGTACTTATACCTAAGACTTCGGTGGGTTTAGAACTTTCAAAATTTACACGCCAATTAGTTTGTGTCTTACAACTTACAAGTTGGTGGCAAGAATGTTATTGAGTAGATTAAAAATAAGTTTTCCAAGGCTAATTTAAGAAGAGAAGGTGGCATTTGTTCCCAAAGATCTATGTCAGACCATTGTTTACTTTCTTCAGGGATTTTTAATAAATTCAAACTTTCTGAAGCTAAACTTGGTTTTGTCTTTAAAAGTTGATATGAATTAAGAATATTATAGTGTTTGTTGAGATTTATTAAAAACATTATGAGAATGATGGGGATACCTAATAAGTTCTCAAATTTAATTTTTTAATGTGTTATTTATTACATATTTTCTATTCTTATCAATCAGATTATAAGTTATTGGATTCAAGCAAAAAGTAGATTTAGGCAAGATTGTCCTCTATTACCATATCTATTTAGCATGTGATCTAAACTTTTATCTAAAGCTTTTCATCAAAGAGGAAGCAATTTGGGTATCAAAGTTGTTGCTAATGCTAAAAAATTTTCTCAATTATTATATGTGGATGATATTTTAATTTTTGTTGAAGCTTCTCAACAAATGTTTCATAGCATAAAAAGTTTGATGTTAGATTACTGCTTCTAGACAGTAAGAGAATTAACCACTCTAAATTTTTTATTTTTTTTTGGAAATTTTGTAATTACAGACATAAAGAAAAAAAGTTTTGATTGGTTAGAAGTAAGACTTGTTAAAGAATTCACATTTCTTGGGGTAAAATTACATTGAGAGGATTGATTGCCTAAGATTTTAAAATGATATTGGATACTGTGTTGGAAAGATTAAATGCTTGGGGGAGTCAATTTCTTTCCATGTCTAGTAGAGTGATCCTCTTAAAATATGTTCTTTCATCAATAGTTTCCTTCCATGTGGCTTATTCTTAGTTCCTAAAGGATTACTGAATGATCACGATCAGCTTAGAAGAAACTTTTTTTGGCATAAAAGCTAAGGGAAATAAGGATTGCATTTTGTTGCTTGGGAGGTTTCTTGCTAGCCTTATCACATATGTGGTCTTGGCTTATTTGATTTTATTAAGAGGGTAGGTTATTTAAGAGCTAGGTTGGTTTGGAGCTTTACTAAACCTAAATATGAAAAATATATTTGGAATTTGGAATTGAAGAGGGGTTCATCTTCCATTTGCAGATTCTAGTGGATGGTGCAAATTCTTTAAAGCCTATAATTAGATGGAAAATTACAAATGGTCTCAATGTCAGGGTGATGGAAGATATTTGGATTTTGGATAGAAATCTACTAAGATTGTCAAATTTTGATAAACTTCATTCTCTTCAAGAAATAAAGGTCAATTATTTTTTAAATAAAGATAAAAATTAGAATGTAAATTTATTTCATGAATTTTTGGGTGATCGTATGTGTATATGTATCATAAGCATACTGGTTTATTCTAATATGCTTGAAGATTAACCTGAGTTGAGTACTACTTTAGTCTTTGAAAGTAAGCTAAAATTTATACCTATAGATGGAATGATCTCACTAACTTTTTAGGTCCATAATATTACTTACAATGCAAATTAGCTCAACATCGGGTAAACTAGGATTGAGTTTGTCAGTAATTTCAATTTCAATATACTTTTTACTTTTCTTGATTCAAGTCATGTATATGGTGGACCCCAAGCTAAGTAACCTTGCACACACACACTTAGGAGGGGGGGGGGGGGGGGGGGAGGGGATTTTAGTGAGTTAGAGAATTCTTTATTTTTAACCTAATTGTACAGGACAGTTTCAAATCATAATGGACTATCAATTAAAAATAGAAACCCTAATTAGGGCATCCCAATTGATTAAGAGTGATTAAATTAATCATACTATATGATCCCTATCATTCAGGATGATTAGTTCAGATTGTAAAAATTAGTAGCCAATGACTATTTAGGTAAAATTTTAGTTTTAAAATTTTGTGCTAATTGTATTGGATGATGTAGATTATCCTACATGATTTTGGATAATCATGCCTAAATAAATCATGTGATTAGGAGAATAATTATGGTAAAACTTAATTTGATATGATCATACATGACGATAAAATAGTTATGGGATGATAAGAGATCACCACCTATCGTACTAGATGAATACCATAATTTTTCAAGTAATCATCCTAGATGATAGACCCCTATCGTACTAGACGATAGAGAAGTGCATAGGATAATGAGGCATCGTTGGGCATCATACTAGTTGAAGTTCAATAGTTTTATACTTATTATCAAAGATGATATTTGTATCATATAGGATGATTAGCCTATTTCTCTTAAACTAATCGTACAGAGTAATGCAATTTATCCTGGCTAAAAAGGTTATTTTGTACTAATTGTACAGGATGATCTATCGATTGTACTAAATGATCAGTAGTGCATAAATAAAAAATAGAGCTTCTTTTGGAGGCTCTCTATTTAAGCTTTATATTTATCTCTTGAGAAAATCTTTTGCTATGGAGGAGATCTAAGAGAGAGCTTAGAGAAGGAAGAGGGAGAGCTTTAGATAGAGAGATCCTTGTGAGGGACAGTTGTGAGGGATTCACAAAGGTTTCTCCAAGCAAGGTGTTCATCATCTTCTTTAAGTTGCTTCTCTTGCCCCTTGGTGGCTCTGTGGAGATCTTCATAAATATAAATCTACATTCTCTGCCTACTTCAGGAGAGAGTAAAAGGATTCTCAGGTTCTCTTCCTTTACCATGTGGATGAAAAAGGATTTCCAGGTTTTCTGCCTACTCCATAAAAGAGTAAGAGGATTCTTGGGATCTCTGCCTTCACTAGGTGGGTGAAAAGAATTTCTAGGTTCTATGCCTGGTCTAAGAGGGAGTAAAAGGATTCAAAGTTCTTTACCTCATCGAGTCAGTGGAAAGATTTTGTAAGGGCTTCTCTACCTTGCTGTGGGAGCAAAAGGAGAGTAAAATCTATTTAGTATAATACTTGGAGAGGGAGTCTCAAAGGGGTGGACGCAGGTCAAGTTGACCAAACCACTATAAATTTTGGTGTGTTCTTTCTATTTACCTTTCCGTATTTAAATTTTTTGCATTCTTCTATTATTTGTTTTGTGGTCAAAATCTCTGATCTTTGCATTTGTTAAATAAGTTTTGCTTCTGCATAAATCATTTATTTTAAAATATTCAAAAAGATTTTATTTTTTGTTAAGAATTTTTAAATAACCAATTCACCCCCTTTTGGTTAGCCTCGGGACTAGTTCTTTAGGGTTTAACAACCCTCACAAACTTTTATTTACACTAAAATATGGAGGCAAGAATACTTGGTTCAATTGTCAGCATATGTTCTTACCTGCTTATAATCCATTTAGAAGGAATAAGAATGCATTTATTAGAAAAAAGGTTGATATATATATGCCTCCATCAAGGCTAATTTATGAGTAGATATTAAAAAGGGTGGAGGTGATTCCTTGGACTGTTGTTGATCCATCTCTAACAAATTATGGAGTTCCATGTTATCGCATTTAGTTCAACTTGATATAAATGGTTACATACTTTTTTCTATACCAGATTTTAGAGTTCCTTCTCTAATAAATTATAGAGCTCTATACTATTCACCTCTATTATAGGCATATCATATGGGACCATTTAAACCTACATTTAAAGGGTTGAGCAAAATTCAAAAGGTTCAGACAAGCGCATGTACATTGAGCCAAATGTTGACATATATAATATTTGCTAATGCCAAAATTGGTAAGAATTTTGTATGACCTCTATCTTTTGCAAAATTTATCATAAGAAAGTTTAAAATTTGCTGGGAAATTTGAGGGGAGTAAGAAAAATTTTCTTCTATGAGCAATGTAATACAGAGCCATGAAGTGCTACAAAATGTCTTTCTTTGTTTAGTGAGTAGGAGTATTGGGAGCACAATGGTGTTGTTGTGCTGCCCTCTTCATTTGAGGGGAGTGTTGCAACGTTGAGTTATATGTTTGGGTGTTGCAACATTGAGATCTTTATCCAGGAGCATCTTGAATATTTTAGTAGAGCACTATGGTACTGTAAATTAGAATTTCGTAGTGCTAAGCACTGAGTAAGCATTAATATATAAAATTTTAAATCTATTTTCACCATATCCTCACCCATCAGCTTTTTGGAGAAGAAAGGAGAGAAGGAGACAAGCAACAAAAGAGATATAAACGAATATAGGAAATTAGGTGGCCATATAGTAAAATTCATTCTTCAAGCTAGTTTAAAGATTTGTTACGCTTAAGGTAGGCTCCCAAAATCCTATTACTTATTTTAGAAGTTTGTATAAAAATTTTATGGGATAAAATGTGATTTAAATAAGTTTTAGAAAAATTTTGTCATGTGGTTTTTGATATAGTATGGAATATTCTATTATGGTCATTTAGCTGTAAGAAATCAAAAGTTTACCAATTAAATTTCTTTGTACAAATTATTAAATATTTTATGCTAAAAATTCCATTTATGTCATTTTTTACTATTCATTAAAAATCTTAAAATAATGTTTTATACATCCTCTATGGGCAAATCCCTAAATATCAAATGTTAAGTTTGTGTAAAAATTTGACATGTGTTAAACCTAAAAGGTCATGCATGTATCTAAATATATATGTTTATATTCATGTGCAATGTCATGAATACATGTTAAATTTTTTAATCTCTATAAGTTCATCAATGTTCATAAGATGGATGTTTCTAAAGTGGGAGATGTTAAAGTACCCTATCGGTCCAATTATATTCTTCTTTTATTTCTATCCACATATGTCATGTGTAGATATGGGAAGTTATTCATGGCTCCATTTTCCTTATGCAAGTTTGAGATGTTTAAGGGAGTTATAAGTGGAAGTAGAGTTATAAGGGAAACTAGGGAGTCTTTGCCATTTATTATAGGTAAGGGGGTTGACCTTGAGAGGTATAAGTGGAGGTAGAGTTATAAGTAGGCTTCGTGACATGTGCATATAACGATTCATATGTTAAATATTCTATTATATAAAATTAGTTTAAGTAAATATTATATTATATTAAAAGGTATATTTTTATGCTTCTATAAAAATTTAGTGACATTTTATTAATAAGTGCACTCTGATACCCAGTACAAGTGAAAGTGAATGTTAATGCTTTTAAGCTCAAGTTGCTAGTTCCGAAAAATCATTTCCTAATACATATTCAAGTGTAAAACATATTTATGTTGTTCCTCTAATAATGAAAAACAATAAGTATAGGTGATCCCTCATTTATGCTTTCTAGTAGTAAATTATTTTCTATGATTTTACAAATATTATTTAAAACTTTTATTTGTATATTGTAAATATAGGCATTAATATCTGGAATAGGCTTTAGGTAGACCTATCAAGCATATGAATGTTCACTTCATGTGACTTATGAAATTTTAGGAAAGGGCTTTGTAAAGGTTAATAAGGTCGGAACCATCAGGACCTAATACAACAAAGATATTTTAGCAATTCAAATAAACGTTTTGATGTGAAGAACAAAATTTATACTGGATTAATTGTTTTAATTCTTTTGAAATTAAACTTTGAAAATTATCTATATTATTTATCTTTTTGGTTTATCTTGCAAGCTCAAGTATGTCCTATATTATGGATGAGATAGTTAGGATCAGTGTTTAATTCCTCCATTAAGCCCTACGACATGACATATATAAGTATGCATTTAAATAGCATTTTGTTAGATGGGTCAAGCTGCTCTAATGTATAATACTTTAACTCTATTTTGAAATCAATTAAAATTTTTATACCACACAAGAAGATTTTAGGTGGCTACATCAACACAGTGATAAGATTTGAAAGAATGTTGAGAAAAGTGTGGTTACATGATTGTGAGATGTGTTTATAGATATTTGAATGCTTGATGAGCATCCTTTATAGATTAGTTAGAGTGTTTGAGATGATCTAAACTGAGGTTGGGTAGCCCGGATTATGCTAAGATGAGGAAACATTAAAAAAAAAATTGAGCTTTGGATAGTGAGGGCATGAGTAGTTCCTTATATATAAGTAATAAAGTATTGCATATTGAGAATACATGCCATTTGACATAATTTTATACTAAGTATTTTATTATATTATAAATGAACTATATATAACATAGTCATTTGGCTTTTTAAAAAATAACCACTTGGATGGGAACCCACTCCATTGGGAATACATACAATAACATATCAACACCAAGAGGATCAATAGTGGGTAGATCAGAGATCTAGGAAAGCATTTGTAAGTATTAGAATTTTTATTGAAATTATGTTTATCAATTATTTATATATTTCATATATTTCAGTAGGACTACATGAGGTTGTGTGATGCAAAAACACAAGCTTCTGCTAGTGGGGGAACATCTATGAGATCTACACTGGCTTTAGATTATAATTTGTCGTTGCAGGCTATTAGATGGATACATCTTGGAATAGTGAATGGATTAGGATCATAACACAATTCATATTATACTAAGGCATCCAATTTAGCGTTATTCATGACAGGGAGATTAGAAATTAATAAATACAAGGGTTGCTAACTTAACAAAAGAATTGCAAATGAAGCAACAAATTAAGCGGTTATACAATTTCACCAAGCTCATATGCAAGTTGAGTTATGGGCATTAATGAAACGCCACCAGAAGCAACATGCTCAGGAAGCTAAGGAGAGTGAGGAGGAGGAGACGAATAAGGAGTAGATCAATATTTTTATGTTTTTTTATTGATAAATATAGTTGTTAACAAAATTTTTAATTTAAATAATATTATAAACTTTGTTTGAAAATGTGATTGTTCATTTAATTAAGATTTTTATTAAGGTAGAGTTAGTCATATTGTATTGAGTAATTCATTAGAGTTTGATGCTTATTAAGTAAATTTACTATTAAGAAATGTTTAGTGATGTCTTATGCATGTGTATGAATAAGAAATAGAGAAAGAAATACAACCTTTCTTTTCATATACCTATAGGTTTCTAATAAATTTTAAATGATTTACATCATAAAATCATTTCAATTAAAGAAATGATAAAATAACCACCAGAAATACTAGCAAATCTTTCAAAAAAAAAAAAAAAAATAGCATAAGAATTTATGGTAGTTCAACGATGGAATATAACACAACTTTTCAACATCTACATTTATGTCATTTAACTGCCAAAAATTCTAGTTGAAATTTTTGTTAGAGAAAAATCAAAAGTTTAGTGGAAAATTGACATAAATTCCTGCAAAAAGATCTACAAGAAATAGAGACAATAAATCATTTTTGACATATTTCTTTTCCTCCAATATTTCCTTTGAACTATTTGTTCAAAACCCACCAAAATATTTTTTTGGCTATTGCGTGCTAGAAAATTTAGTTGATAGAGTACATATTTTACATCTTAGCATTCTACAAAGATTCAACACAAGCAAATAAAAGTAGTAGGATAAGAGAATTTTTACTTCGAAACCCATAAAGGGAAAAAAATATGGGGCCCAACCTAGTTGTAAAATCCACTAGATAATAAGTGATACAAAGATCTTTCCTCTTTCACCATTGAATAAAATGGAGAGTACAAAAAATCAAGTTTGTTGGTTAATACCCAACAAAAATGTTTGGTTTTCCTAATGGGGATTATAGATGGCCATAGATGAACATTTGTACCAAACAGTACAGTTAACTATTGCCAATACTTTGGAGATGGTAGATATTTTTATGCTGATCCTCAGTGATGATGGTTGTGGTTGGTGGCAATAGCTGGGGGTTGTCGAAGATGATGATTGCTAAAAAATGTTAGAGAGCTCTCTTTTGTTTTCTCCTTTACTTCCCTTTTCTCATGTGAAGAATAAGAGCATATTTATACGTTTTTTTGGAGTGAGATGCTTTATAAATTGATAAAAAAAAGTATAGGAAAATGTTGGAGTGCTTCATCAAATAGTTTGTATTGATTCCTTCGATCATAGAGATTTTGTCAAGAATTTAAATACCTTATTGATGTCAAAATAAAGTGATCTTCAACTCATTGGATTTGTTTCATTGAGATACTCTATTAGACTATAATCATGGCATATATAAAGATTATTTGGTTACCTAATTAATGTCGTGTAGCTTCCAAATATATTTCAATACCTTGGTTCGAGCCTATTTAGACTAGGATATGGCTGATTATTGTGTCATTAGGTTCATCCTACCGAAACATTTAGTTTGACTAAAAGGTTGCTGAAATTAAAGTTTTAATGGTTCCAAATTTAATTTTGAATTTTAAATAATTATGAGGCATGACCACTCTCTAGATGTCAATGTGGACCTCGATTCAGGGTTGTGAACCAAGAAAAATATCATTAACAATAATTCAATATTTCAAAAAAGTCAATGCATCGATTGGATCAAAACAATATTAAAGAATTCCACTAAAAAATTAGTAAGTTATTAAAAAAAGGATGTAAAGGATCTATTAGGCTCTTAAAGTATTAAATTTGAGTTTAGAACATAAAAAAATGACCCCAAGGGCCCAAAAAATATTGGAATAGGCCTATTTGGACTTGAAATTGGGGCTCGGACTGGACCAGGATGGATAGTCTGGTTGGACAAATGGACACTTGTTGCCGACAATGAAACATATCATTTGGCATCTTCGTCGGTGCTATTATGGAAACACCTCCCTTTTACATTTCTTTTTCTTTTTTTCTTTAAGAAATAGATTTTTTTAAATAAATTATTTTTATTTTTTATTTTAGAAAGAAAGAGATTTTTTTCATTCTTTTTTTGAAAGAAAATTTCTTACTTTTTCTTAGAGATACCTTTTTTTAAGAGAGAGTTTTTGGAGAGAGAGAGAGAGAGAGAGAGAGAGAGAGAGAGAGAGAGAGAGAGAGAGAGAGAGAGAGAGAGAGAGAGAGAGAGAGAGAGAGAGAGGGAGAATGAGTGATTTTAATTTAAATCAATATAACTCCCTTCATTAATTCATGTAACTCTTCTTTCTAAATTCATCTAACCTTCTTCCATAAATCTTCATGATTCTCTCATATGAAACTCTTCTTTTCCCCATTCAAGTATAAATACCCCTCCATTAGATGAGAAATTTGTACCTTCTCCACTTCAATCTTCTCTTACTCTTCTCCTCCTCCTATTCTACATCTTCTTACATTAAAGACATTTCACTATCTTGGATAGGTGGTACCCTCTATCAAGCTCCAGTGCCCCTCTTTGTATAGAATGAGTAGTCTTTATCTTTCTTCTCATTCTATTCTTTACTTCTTACATAAGAGGTATTCTACTATTTTTGATAGGTGGTATCCTCTATCAAGCTCTAGTGCCCCTCTTTATATAGAGAGTAGTATTTATCTTTTATCTCCTTCTTCTCTTCATCTTCTTACATTAGTCATATTCCACTATGTTGAATACCCATTTAAGGTTCTAGTGCCCCTCTTTGTGTAGAAGGAGTTTGTTCTTTATCCCTTTTCTTTCTTATCTCTTTTTCTTTTTATATTAGAGGCATTGCATTATCTTAGTTAGGTAGTATCTCCTATCAAGATCAAATGCCTCTCTTTGTGTAGAAGAAGTCCTGACGAGAGATCATTTTTTCCTTAGACTACTCATGACAAAAGAAGATAAACTGTCTCTTGTAAAAAATGATGGTCCAAAGGGATATGGCGATACTAGCACTTGATAAGGGAGTTGGTGGAAGTTAGTGGATCAATAGAATTCTATTGATGGTTGATGGTCGAGAAACGTTTTGACAATCATTAGGTGATACTTTGACATAGGGAGTTTGGAAATATATTTATGGTGGTGGTCAAATAATAAAATCCTAATAGAGGTGGTTAGGTGACATTTTGATGTTAGGAATCGAACAATGAGCTAATGGAAATAATAAAGTTGCATTTTATTGGAGATAGTATGCATGCATTTTAATGGGGATAGACAAGGGACAACTTGATGGAAATGATCAAACACTATATCATCTAGAACGATCTATTGACTCACTCATGGTATAAATTTAATGGTGGAAGATGATCTCATAATTATTTGTAATAAGATTTATGTACTAAATGATGTACTGATCATTTCCTAGAAAAAGTATGACCGGGCATGTTCTGTTCCACCAAGATTCATTACAGTGTAGGACATGACAATGATGAAAGCACTTCACTTCATGCAATTATAATTTCAGCTCTTTTTTTAGATGAAGAATAATGTATGCTTGAATCTAATATTGAATTTTGAAGAGCATAAACCATGATAGAAGTATGATATCTTTTCTCATAAGGTTATTAATGCTAGTACATAAATAAATAAGAAAAATAAAACTTTGAAGATACTTGTAGGAGAGAAAAGTGCCCATTAAACTTACAAGATCACCTATTTGAGTGAGAAATGACCATATTATATACTGAAGCTCGCACAGAGATCATATTATTGATGGATATAAAAGAGTTCAAGAGGTCTTTAGCTTAGCATTAAAAAATCTAAAATCACATCCAAGTGAATCATGATAAATTACTTAATGCTCAAGAGTCTTAACGAAGGCTTTGCCCATAGCTTCAAGGAAGTAGATTGATCGCACAATATTAGACTAAGGTTATAGTTGAGAGACTAACTCCTAGTCAGCCTTCGAAGGTTTATCCTTTAGATTCAAATAATGGTAGTATTAAAAGTGAGCTTATATAGGGTATTTCCATTGAAAATATTAAGATTATGTAATATTTTAATTATGGAGTATTTTTTTATACCCAATTAGATCTCTTTAGAGATTTTTATAATATATTGATGTTTGATTTAAGTAATAAATGCTCCTTTTTTTATAAGAATAATATTGATTTTGTAAACTTGCCCTGAGAAAAAAAATTATGACTTTTGTGCATTTTTTAGATATGATTTGATATACAGCCCCCAATTAGAGCAACTAGATTAGATGAAAATTATTCCTTTTACAATTTTTACGTTCTACTATTTTTAGAGAATTAATAAATTATATATCCTCTAAGGCTTTTAACTTTTTGAGATTTTTATGTACATGTATCATTCGAGGCTTTTAACCTTCTTAGATTTTTGATATACATATATCTTTTTAGGCTTTTAGCCCTCTAAGATTTTGGGTGTACCTGTATATTTTCAGACCTTTAACCTTCTAAGGTTTTTCGTATTCATCTACCTTTTGAGGCTTTTAGTTTTCTAAGATTTTTTTATGTACTGTTACTTTTTGAGGTGTATGCCTTTATAGATTTTTGGATAATCGTAAACCATATGAGGCATTTACTATTTTTAGGTTTTAGGTGTACATCTACCTATAAAGGCTTTTATCCTTCTAAGGATTTATGTACACATGTTCCTTTTAAGGATTTTACTATTCAAGGTTTTAGTAGAATCCTAAACCTTATGAGGCATTTAACTTCTAAGGTCTTCGAATAAGTGGTGACCCTATCAACCACCTACTCTCATGGAGTCTTTCTAATGAGTACTGTGTTTAGTACTAGCTTTCCTTTAAGGCTACCTCTTTGGAAAGCCTTCCTGAGATTGTGAGTGGAGGACCAATTTTTCACTTGCACTTATGGGGTCTTTATAGTTAGTTCTTTATCCACTATTAGAGTCCTTTCAATGCTACCTCATGGGCATGCATTCTTGGGGTTATTTATTAGAGCATTGATTATTATTGTTAACTTACATTGAATAATATTGAGGAAATCCATAAGGGATGTTTGACCTATCTAAGGTTATTTGTTAGAATGTTGCTCAAGACATTAAATTATATAGAGGAGGCTGAGAGAATCCACCATAGATGTTTAATGTATTGGAGGTTATTTGTCAAAGCATTGCTTAATGTATTAACCTGAATGAAAGAGGTTGAATTGAATCTCCCTAGGTTTTATTACACCTTAATTGGGATGGGGTGAATGTTGCATGTATTCCTAATAAAAACTGAATATTGATCTATCTTAATATTATTATTGTTTGTTCAAGGTCAGGATTAAGACATTGCCTAAGCAGTAGAAGTCTAGTGTGGGACTAAATAGAGCTTGAAATTTATTGGAAACATACATGCATTTATTGGGAGGTTTATAAAAAATGGTTTCCAGTGATATTGTCTCAGACATTGAAAATATGGGAGGAAATTTTCTTGGCCACATCCTTATTTGAGGTTACAACCAAAGTTACCCCCGAATCCAAATCTACTTCCCATAAATTCATGCAGAAGTGGCTACTACTTAAGAGGTGATAACATAATGCATAAAATTTTCCTTAATATTGAAGGACTTCCCTTCGGCCTGCTATTAGATCATGGAAAAGAGACTATCTTATTTCAACCTACCTAAGTCATTACTATCTTATACAAATATTTATCACAAATAGATAAAGGTAATAGGACCAAAAAATTTTTACATAGAAACTCAGAAAGGAAAATATTTCATAGGGTCTAACCTAGTTACAAAATCTACTAGATATTAAGTGATACAAAGATCTTTCCTTCTTCATTGTAGCAGAAGAAGGAGAGTACATAAAATCAAGCAAGATTGTTATTACCGAACAATAGGGTTTGAATTTCTCAATAGGGGTTATAGATGTCCATAGATGGATTTTAATATCCAACAGTAGGGTTAAAATTGTCAAGACATTGAAGAAGTTAGAGATTTTTCATGTTGATCCTTAGTGATGATGGTGATTATCCGGGGTAATAGCTTATGGTTATTGGTCACAATGTTTGTTGAAAAATGTTAAAGATCTCTCCCTTATTCTCTACCTTTCTTTTCCATTCTTAGGTAAAGAATGAGGGCCTATTTATAATTTTTTGTGAGTGGCATGCTCCATAAATTTATAGAAAGTCTAGGGAAAAGTTGGAGTGCTTCATAAAACGGTCCATATTGATTCCTTCAAAGCTATTGTCAAGGATTTAAATTTCTTAATGTTGTTATAATTAAGTGATATTGGGCTTGTTATATTTACCTCATCGAGCCACTCGAATAGGCTATATGCATGGCATAATTGGAGATTATTTCAATACATAATTAATGCTTTGAACATTTTAAATATGCTTTAGTCCCTTAGTTTGAGCCCATTTGGACTCAAATTAGGCTGACTTTAGTGTCATTGGGTTTGTCATGTTGAGACATTCAGTTTGACTAAAACGTTGTCGAGATTAGAGTTTGATTTGTTGTAAATTAAATTTTTAAAGCTTCCAATTCAAATATGCCTCAAGATTAGTGTTTGATCCAAGTGACTTTTGGTGACATATAATCGATGAAAAATTTATGAATTTTTTTTTCCTATGCGCCTTTTACCATTTCCATTGGATTATTTTTTGTTGAAAATTCATTGGAAAGTAAGATTTTTGGAAGATTTTGTGCTTTTCCATATCACATTTTTGCTAGAAAACATCCATATTCCTATAGTGAATTATGCACCTATATAATTTATTTTTGAATGATTTTTGGTACGATGCATAGACAAACATATCTTGGTACATTATATTGTCTATTATTCCCTAGAAGGCTAATAGGAGTTTCACCTTAGTATTGCAATAACCTCTTCATATTTAGAGACCAAATACAAGTTTGTTAATATGTCTTTCTTAACACACATCAGAAAGTATCATATCTAAATTATATGTAGTATTTTAGAAGAGCAAACTTGAAATCATATTATTGAACTCAACATAGTAGCATCCACCCATATTTAGGTTATGGACAGGGGATGACTTGTTACAAGTTTCTAGGTCACCTAATATTCATTAGGCAAGGGTCTGTGTAAGTGAGTAGTTAGGTCTAGGCTATGTCTTAGCTCAAATATATGGAATGGTTATCTTAGGTTGTTTCTGGTATGTCCTCCTGCCAGGAGGTAGCTCTATTGTTCTCTTTTTTCTTTCTCTTTCTTCTCTAGATGGTTAATGCATTCAATTTTCCTCCATCAAAGTCTTCTTCTAATATGGGTATCTAACTCATGATGACGACTTCTTATTTGCAAGATTGGATGGGGCAACTGACTTTTCATCAGTCCTCTTCCAAAGACTTCTTTAATCCTTTATTCCTCATAAAGATATATTAGCTCTTTTTTGAAAATGATGTTTTGAAAGCTTCTAAATACTGGGGTTTAACTTTGGCAGGTTATTATTTAAGTAAGAGACCTTTTTTAAGGCTTTGAGATTAGTTTGTTGCGAGCCTGGAATCTTAAATGTTCATTTTCTCTTCTTTCTTTAAATGATGGTTTTTTCAAGATGAAATTTTCCTGTTTGAAATTCTTTGATCTAGTTTGGATCTGGTGTCCATGGTTCATTCTTGGGATTCATTTTACTATTCAAAAAAGGTCTCCTAAGTTTTGATCTAAGCATAAGGAATTTGTCTCATTTCCACTCCGGATCAAAATTCTTGATCTCCCTTTTGTTTATTGGACTCTATAGGGTTTTTCCAAAAATTGTGAGTTTTATTGGTGTCCTTATTGTGGTTTATTCTCTTACTATTGAGTAATTAAGTCTTAGTTTTTCCAGGGTTTGTGTTTTGGTTAACATGGACTCTATGCTTCCTGATGAAATTAACGTTTCTATTGCTAGCAATTTTTTTCCTTTAAAAGTTGTCTAGGATTGGAAACCAATTCATTGCTCTAAATTTTTCTTGATTATTCATCCTCATTCTCTTTATCCTTCTAATCCTTCTACTTCTCTTCTTGAGAATTAATATTTAAGGAAAAGGAGTCATAGCCAAGTCTTTAAGATGGTTTCTTCTAGCCTGCAATTTTATTTTGTTCCTCCTTTAGAAGTTCTTAATAATATGCTTCAGGTTTCTTCTATTCCTTATTCAAAAGCTAATTTTATTAATAATAATGGTGATATTAAGGATCTTTTGGTGGATCTTGCTTATGTTCCTTTGGCTGAAAAGGTTGTTATTCCTAACCTAAATTCTCCTTTGGATATTTCTCCTCCTAATACTTTGTATATGGATTCTTTAATAAACATAACTAGGGTTGATTATGTAAATAATTCTAGTTTTAAAATTCATATCCAAAACAAGTTTTAGGTTTTACAGTCGAAAGATGATCCAAGTGATTCTTAAGGTAATGAAACTAAGGTAATGAAACTAAGATTTTCTTATTAAAAGCATCTTTATTTGATTCCTTAAATCATATGTTTCAAAAATAGTCATCGCTTATGGTATTCAATTAGAGCTAAGAATGCTAGAAGGGCATCTAAATCCTCTCTCAAATTTTAATTGTTTTTTCTAATATTGCTACATGGAATATTCGTGGTATTAATAGTCTTGAGAAAGTTCTTTCTTGTAAAGAGCTTATTAGGAAATTTAATATTGATTTTATTTGTATTATTAAAGCTAATGTTAGTTTAGATATGATCAAGAACTCTTGTTTCTCGATTAGGCATCAAGTTATTTTGAATGAAAAAAGTTGTAGCAATTTTCATATCTTTGATCCAGGGAGAATTCAGATTAAAAGGAACGCTTTTAGTGTTTCTTTCTCTCCTACTTTTTCTACCAATCAACTTATTCATGGTTTGTTGGAGGTTGGTTATGGTTAATATTTTCTTATTACTATGGTTTATGCTTCTAACTCTCATGAGGAAAGGCTTACTTTAGGTAATGATATTCTCAATCTTTTTGATAGAATATCTTCTTCTTAAATTTCATTAATTCATTTTCAACTCCTGATCTCCTTTTTTTCTAGTGAGAGAGAGTCCCATTTTTTTCTAGTGAGAGAAAATTCAATTTTTTGAATTTCTCAGCTCCCGGCTATCACTCCGTCCGATTAGGAGTGGTTTTGTGGTATGGCGGTGGACGACCGGCGTCCATCGCTGACGGAGGCATCAAAATCTAAGGTGGATACGGATGGTTCTTTTCACGAATCTACTGGAGAGATTCGTAAGAAATTAGGATCCGTTGGTTCGTTTACAGGTCCTGAATTCAGATCTTCAAATGGTCCTTTGGTGATTAAGGAACCCGCAGGAGATTGTCTGAAGAAGGTTTTGTATGTTGAGGGCAAAGGTAAATCTATTGCAATTGAGAATGATATGAAAACTCCTCATGTTTCAAAAAAAAATTCTCCTTCAAAGAAGTTATTGGTAGACCATGCAGCATCATCATCAGAGAGGAAAATCTTTGTCAACAGATTCGGATTTTCAACCACCAATTCTGCACCAGTAAATGAGACAAATGTGAATTCCAATAGTCATGTGAACAAAAATCCTCTTTTTGAGAGGAATACGAATGGAAATGAAGTTGTCAATGACAACAATCTGATCGAGGGTATGTCTGTTAAGGGGAAAAATGATGCTGAAGCTAACCCTTGGAAGAGGAAGCCGTATATCATGCTAAATTTCAAGGAAGAAAATTTGGTATTCGCTGAAGATGGTAAAACAATAAAGACAAATGAAAATGCTGAAAGGATGAATGCTAATAAACTGTGTAATTCCTTAGTTATTAAAGTTTTTGGTAAGGAATTACCTGCTCATGTTGTTTCCTGGGAAGTTAGAAGGCAATGGAGAGAATTTGGAAAATTCATTTCACAACTCTTGGCAAAGGTTGGTTCTTATGTTCTTTCGAATCATCAGAAATGGCGGAAGGAGTTCTATCGGGAGGTCCATGGTTTGTTAATGGCCATATAATTGGCATGGAGAAATGGTCAATGGAGTTTTCTACCCTATCCTTAAAGGGTCTAACATCGCCTATATGGATTAGGATGCCTAATCTACCTCTTCAATGTTGGGATGAAGACAATGTGGCGAGGATTGCTTCTTCAATAGGTAAACCCATTATACTAGATGGTAACATGTTTCAATGGGGGAAAAGAGAGTTTGCCAGGATTTGTGTAAGGGTGAAATTGGATCAAAACTTCCCTTAGGTGTTTGGGTGGAAAGTATTTCAGGAAAATTCTTCCAGAATTTTGAATATGAAAAAATATCCACATTATGTTATGAATGTGGGTTAATTGGGCATATGAAATATGAGTGCAAGAACAAAAAGACTGTTCCCAGGGAGAATATAAATGTAGTTGGTAATACTGAGCCTGTTATTGATGCTATGAAAGCTATTAACAAAGAAGATGAACCCTCTTATGGTCCTTGGATCATGGTCAAAAAGAAGAACAGTAGAAGAACAGGGAAGCTTCAAGGTGATTCTGAAAACATCAGAAAACAGTGGAAAAGAACAAATGGAACTCTTGGAGAAAAAGATGTGGCGGATCAGGAAAATTCTCTTTTCAATAAAGAGAATTCAGTAGACAACCAGAATGCTATACTACCTCCGATTGAGAAGGAAATTCTGATGAAAGCTGATAGGCAAAGTATGGGGTTGAAGAATGTGGCTTTGATTAATGATGAAGGTGTGAATACAGAACTTTCAAAAAACAAACTGGAAGTTTTAGAGAAGCAAGTTGAAAGGCGAGGGTATCCTGAAGCTACTCTAAATTCCTTGGATGCGGACAAGGATCTTATTTCTCATGCGATTTGCTTGACAGACCAGAGAGAACCTGATGGAAATGTAGAGGTTGATTCTCCTAGTAAAAATCTTTTGCTGTCAGGTAACAAGTTCAACTTATTAAACTCATTATGTGATAATAACATTGATGTGGAAGTTATAGCTGAATCAGTAGAAGAGGGATTGGAAGAAGGGGAAGTTTTGGAAAATACGGGAGATTGTCAAATCTTGAAAAAGGAATCATTTGACAAGAATGCAGTGGTGAAAGGATCTGATAACTTGGTTGAAGACATGAGCACTCAGAAGGTTGAGAAAAATTCTTCTCAGAAAATCAAACTCTCTAAGGAACTCAGGCATTTGGGACCACTGAATTCAAATACAAGACAAGGGAGAATTAATTTGAATAGAAGAACGGATGGGGGATTACCCCCATTTGTTAACAAATGAATTCCATTAGCTTTTGGAATTGTAGGGGAGCCAACAAGAAAGAGGCCTCCCTATATTTGAAGGAGTATATCAAAAAATGGGATCTATTTTTCGTGGGTATCATTGAAACGAATATTGATTATCCTTCCAAAGATGATTTTGTGAAAATCATGGGAGATGACTGGAATTTTTTCCTGCATCCATCTAGAGGGAACTCTGGTGGAATCATGGTGATTTGGAATACGAATGTGGCTTCGTTTTCTGTTACATTATCTTCGGAGCAGTGTGTGATGGGAGAATTAGAAATCTTCAACAAAAGCAAATGGATGGTGGCTACTATTTATGGAAGTAGGGAATTTCAAGGAAGAAGAGAACTTTGGAGGTCTTTGGATGGCATTGTTGAAAAAGATACCCCTACTGTTATTATAGGTGACTTCAATTGCATACTTTCTCAAGAGGAAAAGAAAGGTGGTAAGAAATTTTCTTTCTCCCATGGACCGATGGAGATGAAGGCTTTTATGAACAATAATGATCTTCATGATGTTGGTACTATTGGGGCTAAATTTACTTGTCGTAATAACAAGAAGCGAAGTGCGCGAATCCTAGAGAAACTGGATAGATGTTTGCTGAATTCTAAAGCTCTGGAGTTGATCTATATACCTTCTGTAAGGCGTCTGGAAAGAATTGCATCGGATCATTGCCCCATTGTGTTGAAATTGTTTAATCAACATGTCCAAAAACCAAGATTTAGGAAGTTTGAGGATATTTGGCTCTCTTACTCAGCGGCTACTTCAGTGGTAAAAAAGTCTTGGGATAAACCAGTAAAAGGTGACGATATGGAAGCTGTGAATAAGAAGATGACTAGGGTTCTTAAAGCCTTATTCTTCTGGAGCAAGGCTAAACACCAAAAACTGGAAGATTTGAAAGAAACTTTGAGGAAAGATATTGAAGAACTGCAGCAGGAGGAAGCTTCGGAAGACCTTTTCTCGGACAGCAAAGCTCTACTTCTTATTTCCAAAGTCAAGGAATTCAATTGCACTCTTGCTAGATTGAGTACATGGTGGAAACAAAGGGCCAAAGCCAAGTGGATGAAGGAAGGTGATGTAAACTCTTCTTTCTTTCATGCATTTGCAAATGGAAGGAGGAATAGCAATTCTATCAAGCAATTGTTAAATGAAGAAGGGGAATTAACTGAAAATCCAGCGAGCATTAGAAGTATCTTCTATCAATGTTTCTGTAATAAATGGGAATACATAAATAGTGATTTGCATAATCTGCCTCTCAACAAAAAAGTCCTGAAAACTGAAGATTGTAAAATGCTGGAATCGGTTTTTACTTTGGAAGAAGTGGAGAAAGTCATTAAAGAATTAGTCAATAACATTTCACCAGGTTTGGATGGAATTACTTATTCCTTTCTCAAAGCTTATTGGAAGATCATTGGGATGGATATTTGGAAAGCAATGCAATTCTGTTTTACATCGGGGAAGATGTCTGCTAGATGGAAAGAGACTCTAGTGATACTTATTCCCAAAGTAAGTAATCCTCGGTCCCCTTCTAATTTCAGACCTATTAGCCTTTGTATGTCTATATACAAAATTGTTGCCAAAGTGCTTCTAAACAGATTGAAGAAAGTGATTCATAACCTTGTTTCTGAGGAGCAAGTTGCTTTTGTTGAGGGAAGGGCATTATCTGAACATGTGCTTCTTGTTCAAGAGATTTTTCATAAATTTAAAATATCCAAGTCTAAAAGGGGTTTGATGGCAATCAAACTAGACATGGAACAAGCATACGATAGTATGGCTTGGGATACCCTTAGTCAAATATTGGACTATTTTGGGTTTCCTAGAAAATTCTCAAATCTCATTATGGATTGTGTTATTGATCCAGTTTTCTTCGTTCAAATAAATGGAGTGGAATTGGATAAAATTCAAGGGAGAAGTGGTTTCAGACAGGGGTGCCCTCTTTCTCCGTACTTATTCATACTTTGCTCCCAATTATTTACTAATGTATTTTCAGCCAATGGTGATAGGTTGGGCTTGAAAATTGCTCCTTCTATTCCAAGGATATCTTATTTGTTATTTGCAGACGATATTCTGATTTTCTCCAGTGCTAAAGTTGAGAATGTCAAGAAGATAATCAATATTACAAGAAGCTATTGCAATTGGACGGGTTAACATATTAATGCAGCGAAATCTTCTATTGTTTATAGTAAGAAGATGGAGAAAAAGAGGAGAAAAATCATTTCTAAACTTTTGGGATTCAAGGAATCTAAAGAACTATATTTGGGCAACAAAATCACATTAAATAGGCGTATGGCCTATGATTTCTCAGGAATTCTGGAGAAAGCAACTTGTAAATTGGATACATGGGGTAAGAAATTCTTATCTACAGCTGGTAGGATTACACTGATCAACTCTGCATTACTATCCATCCCGGTATTCTACACAGCTATTTATTTGGTTCCAGTTTCTGTTTTGAAGAAAATTGACAAAATGAGCAGGAGATTTATCTGGAATAAAAACAATGGTGATTGTGGACTACATTTTGTATCATGGAAGGAGTTATGTAAACCAAAAGAGCTAGGAGGTTTCGGTATTCAATCTGATGTGGCTTCTATGGAACCACTTAGAGCTAAAGTGGTGTGGAATTTTCTGAACAAACCAAACTCTGTTTTCAGCAAAGCAATATCTTCTAAATATGGAAGAGATGTATGGGAAGAAGAGAGAAAACATAACTCTTCATCTACTTGGAAATTGTTAAAAAGTGGTGCTAAAGCTTTAAAGCAAATTGTTAGATGGAGAATTAAAGATGGTGAATCTGTTAGCATATTGAAAGATATATGGATCCTTGATAGAAGTTTGGATAGCTGGCCTACATTCATTTCAATTGATGTTGATCGTTTGAACAACCTGGCATTCTTTATCACGGAAGGTCACTGGATAGAAGAAAATCTTCAGGAATACTTTGGAGAGGAATTGGTGAAAGTGATTAGCAACATAAAAATTGATTCAGAGAGCCAAGGTGATAACCTGGAACTATTAAAAATGCCCTCGGGAAGAACTTTTTCTGGGATGGTAAAACTTATAAGAGCTGGGAATGAAGATTTGGAGCCGTGGTGGATCAATTATTGGAATAATATCAGGAAATTTAAACTGAATCCGAAAGTTTGCTTTTTCTGGTGGAAACTATTGAAGAATGCAATACCTACTATGGATTTCTTGGTACATAGAAGATTGGCAAGTATGAACCATTGTCCTAGAGGTTGCAATATGATTGAAAATGGTGAACATGTAGCGGTGCATTGCTTGAGATTAAAGCAGATCTTTAAAATGGCTGAAAAATGGGGATTCATTTTTCCCAGTTTAAATAGCCTAGAGGAATGTTTGTATTTCATAAAAATGACAGGGGAGAAGAACATTTTTATGACCAATCTTTATTGTTCGATGGTTTTCAATTCTTGGAAGAGTAAAATTTTTTTTATCCATGATAGAAAAGAACTTGGAACTAGTTTCATTATATCGAATGCCATATTCCAAGCTGCTAGCTCTTCTTGCTTGATTCTTTCGGACCACTGGGATGTTAAACAGCATAATAAGCTGATCTCTTCTTATTAGCATCCCTCTCCACCTAGTTGGATCAAGGTAAACTTAGATGCGGCTCTTCTACGTTCTAATGAAGCTGGGATTGGAGGAATAATTAGAGACCATAGAGGAAGGATGCTCTTGGCTTTTGGTTTCTCTTTATTGCACTGGGATGTTGGATTTCTTGAGTTTTTTGCTGTCTGTTCTTTGAAGAAGGTCTTACAAAACTGGATGCTGACTACTAAAGGTTTAATTGTGGAGGGAGACAACTACAATGTCATCAATCACTTACAAAAATCAGCTATGACTCAGAATTTAAAGGTGGGAAATTCTAAAGGAGAGGACTTGGACTTTCTCAAAGATTTTGAGGTATTTCTTTTCCAATTTGTCAATAGAGGTTGTAATAGGTTAGCTCACTGGTGTGATAACCATGCCTTGAGAGGTGATTTTCTTTTGGATTGTTTAGAAGTGAATAAGGTTCCTCATAGTTTCTTTTCTTTGTTGAAGGAGGAAAGTGATAGGATTGCTATCACTTAGTTGGTTGTTCTTTTTTACATTTTTAATGCAATTTACAGTTAATAAAAAAAAATGTTTCATTAAGTGATTTTAATTGTTGTGATTTTTCTAATGATAAATCGGGTAGGAATCCTCTTCATAATAGGAAATTATGTGATTTTAATAATTTTATCTTTAATATTGGTGTTCAAGTTCTTTATTCTATTGGGTATTTTATGTATGGTTTAGTCAAAAAGGTGATTGTCCTATTCATATTAAGTTGGACCATATTTTGGTTAATGATTTATGACGTGAAATGTTTCCTTCTTTCTATTAGTATGTGGATAATCCTAAATGTTCAGATCATTCTCCCCCGATTATTTGTAATAATAACATATCTAAATTGAATGCATAATTTTTTTTAAGAAGTTTTGGTGTTATAAGAAAAATTTTGGGATTACTTATTACAGTTTTTGCTACAAATTCATCTGGTATCCCTATTAATGATCTATATCATAAGTTGAGAAGTCTTAAATGTAGTATTAAAGGTTAGGTATGGACCTCCTCTAAAGTGATTTCTAAAAATATTATCTTATCTCAAGAAAAACCAAAGTGCTATTTTGCAAGAGATTCAACGAGCTCCTTTGGATATCTAGTTACATACTTCTTAAAGAGAGGTAAATTCTCATCTTAATAATTATTTGTCTTTCTAGGCTTCTTGGATTATTCAACGATCTAAAGCTAAATGGCTTTCTTATGGAGAGGATGATTTGGGCTTTCTTTATTCTTAAATTCTTATGATAAATAATAGAATTCATATTAAAGATATCATTACTTTATATGGTTTGATTTAATATTCTAAAGCTATTTTTAAGCATTAATTTTACATTTCAAATAGTTTTTTAACTCTCCAAAGCCACCTTTAGGTCCAACTAATATTATTTCGTCTGGTAATATTATCCCTGATGTTCTGATTCTTGGTCTTTCGGCTCCTATTTCTTTAATGAGATTAAAAATGTAGTTTTATCTTCCACTTCTTCTTCTGCTCTAGTGCCTGATGGTTTTCCATTTGATTTTTCAAAAAAACTTTCAAATTTGTGGGGTCCTCTTTTTGTAAGGTAGTTTTGCATTATTTTTTGACTAATAATCTTTCTAAGGTTGATAAAGCTTTGGCTATTTCTCTTATTCCTAAAACTTCTCATGATTTTATACCTAATTCTCTTTGCAAAATGTTGGCAACTAGAATGAAACATATTATGCCTTTTATTATTCATACTAGTTAGTCTAGTTTTTATTAAGAAGAGAATTTCTATAGATAACCTTTTATTGGCTTCTAAATTATTAAGGGACTTTAATAGTTCGATAATGTTAATTTTTTGTGTGCTAAACTTGATATGAATAAAGCCTTTAACAATGTTTCTAGTGAATTTCTTCTTTTTTGGCATGCTCAAAAACGTTTTCCTAGTAAATTTATTTTGATTAAAGGTTGTATTTAGGATATTTTTTTCTCTATTGCTCTTAATGGCGCTTTATCTCTTCTTATGGTCTTCATCAAGTTTTTCCTCTTTCTTCTGATCTCTTATGTATTGTGATCGATATTTTGTCTAATTTTATTAATGACTCCTCTTCTTGCCTTCATTTTGAGGGGGGTTACTTATGGTGAGAACTATGTTTGTGATATACTTTATGCATAAGATGTTTTGTTTTTTGGTAAACCTAATATGCCTAATGTTGTTCACATAAAGAGCATTCTTAAATATTTCTCTCTTAAAACTAGTCTTTTGTTAATTATAATAAATGACTAAGCATTTTCTCTAAGAGTACCATGGAGGCAGATGGTATTTTCTATATTTTAAATCTTAATATGGCTCAAAACACTTTGAAATACTTGGGTATTACTATTTCTACTGAAAGACTATTTGCTTCAAAATTTTAGTCTTTGTTAACTAGAATAACTAGATTACTATATGGTTGGAAGGCTAAGACTCTTTCCTTTACAGAAAGGCTTCATATTCATAAATTAACTATTAGCAATCATGTTGCTTATTGGCTTAGAGGTGTTATTCTTCCTAAATATTATCTCAAATTTATAAGAAAGGTTTGTTCCAACTTTCATTTTTCTTAGCAATGTTAGTGCTAGAATGATCCACATTATTGCTTTGAAGTAGGTTTGTAAGCCAAAATGATATGGGGGTCTTCGTCTTTCAGATCTTTATGCCTTATATTATGCATTTAGTTGTCCTTTAATTTGGAGGATTATAAATCAGTGTTGCTTGTTACTTGGTTGGGTTAAGCCTAAATATTGTTCCCTCTGGAAAACAACCTCTTATAAAGCTTCAATTTATTGGAAATTTTTATGCAATATTGCTATAAACATTATAGATAATATCACTTTAAATATTAATACTAATTGTTCTCTTTCCTTTTATTGCAACTTGATATATCACCAAATATTATCTTGATCGGACACGAATCTCGACACCAAATCAAGTTGGAAACTTTAAAAATTAAATTTGAAACCATCTAAATTCTGATTTCATCAAACTTACAGTCAAACTAAAGGTCTCAAAAATACAAACCCAACGACACCAAATTCAACCCAATCCAAGCTCAAATAGGCCCAACTAAAAAACCCAAAGTGCGTTAGGAAGGTTCAATCCATAATTTTGATTACCAAATAGTTTCCAAAATTATCATTCTTATAGTTGAATCGAGTGACTTGACGAGATGAATCCAACAAGCTAAATATCAATAAATTTTAATATTTTGAAAACATTCAAATGCACAATAAAAGGTCTAAAACCAAGGGATTTAACATCGGTCGTCCATTCAAATCACTCCAAATTTACCTTTGATCTTCCTCTGGCCATGCCACTCTCAGAAAACTATAAATTGACTTCTCATTTTTCATGAGAGGGGATAAGAAAGAAGAGAAGAGTAGGAAGGAAGCAAGGAAGTAAGAAGAGAAGGAAGAAAAGGAGGAGAAGAAAGAGAGCTCTCGTGCCACCAGACTCCTACTTGACCACCATCAGACTTTCACCCAGTAGCCAACCGATACCAAAGTTCTGCTCGACTGCCAACTGTCGTCAGAGTTCTAACCGACTATCGACTGATGCCAGAGTTTTACCCGACCACCGACTAATGCCAGAATTCTACCTGACAATCAATAGACACTGGAGTTCTTCCCAATAGCTGACTAACATTGGATTTCTTCCTTATCATCAATTAATGAAACATCACCAAATTTCCAATCTTCATTTGCAATTAAATTTCAACCGGGAGTTCATTATTGTAATATGATCAACTTCAATTTCAGGGATGAGTCAGCCACCTATAATTTAAGAAAACACTAGTAGAATCCTTTCAATTGGGCGTGACCTATAGTTTTTTCCTTTTCTAGGGTTTCCATGTAAAACATTCTGGTGTTATTTTTTTTTTTATTTGTATGTTGGATATCCGTACAATGCTAAGACAAAAATTTTCCAACTCTATCACAACATATTTTGTAGACTTAGTCCAACAGCATGTTATTGAGCTCCCTCATAATGACTTACGATATGAATTGCAAAGATATGTTTGAAAAGAGTTCCCCGTGGGAGGTGTAAGATAATTTCTTCACTAGTTAGACTTTCGGGAGTCATCACACTTTACTGAAGATATTCTTCAACACCCATTCTAGCATGATTAAAACTACTAAGCATCTATTCCTATGACCGGACATTCGACCGATACAAGCATATCGATTACTATAGAACAATCATACTTATCAAGCGAGCCTTACACGAGCTCCTCTATCTGGTTTTTTCTACTACCCACAAAGTAAAAGCTCAAATGTGATTCTATTCACTTCTATCCAAAATTATATGTACATTTATCAATTTAGCCAGTGTTCATCAAACAATTTGTTGCCAATAAAAGAATTGCTAAGGATTCTTCTCACTTCTCTGGGATCTTCCAAAATGAAGGAGAATCACTAAAGGAGTATTTTTAACTTTTTTTTAGGGTAAGCAAATTCTAGGAGTAGATCCTAAATTATTGAGAGGAGTCTTCCTTGGATGCCTTTATCCTGACCCCTTTTTTTCGGCACTCATGTGAGATATGACTCTTTTATACACAGACCTGATCCATCATTTGGAGGCACAAATCTTTAAAATAATGCCATAAATGTTCACAAAAAGAAGTTTGAGTAAATAAATAGAAAGCAAAAAGTGCATATTTGTTGGATAATTCATTCTCATGATGAAAGAAATAAGGGAATAATAATCTGCCTCTTATACCCCCAATGCCATGATGAGAACCTCAATAGAAGAAGGCGTATACACCACTGAACATATCTTAGACAAATGTGTTGATGGCCATCCAAAATTAGGAGGACATGAGTAGCCTAATCTTTTGAAGCCAAATACAACAAATTAGGATCAATACTGTCATTTTCATTATAGTCGTGGCCACTATTGATATTATCTACCTGAAGACCTATTTTAAAGATTTTGATGATAACAAACATATGCTTGGATGTTATAATTTGTGTGCTAAGTATTTAAGGTGTAATGATGTGCATAGTAATTATTTATGAGATTTATATTGCACAACTACAGTTCAGTCAAATGTTGATATTAAGATGGACAAAGATGGATAACTTGAAAGACTTTATATTGTCGTAGGAGTTTGTTAGTGCTCCATTAAGGTTTACTCGCATGATTTAGTTTGCTCAAAATCTAAATATCTATTAAAATAATTTATATATTACTCTTGATATAGAAATATATAAGATTCCTTCATTAAATAAATTTTATAACATTCATTGATTATGTAATTATTATCAAATATGGAAAGATATATAATTAGGGAAATTAAAGGTAATAAGCTTATATGGTAAAACTTTTATTATTTATTCATTTTAATTTTTCTTGTTTCACATCAATTTATTGATGTATGATTAATTTTATATAAATTACATCATATTATTATATTAATATTCACTATATCCTTAAATATTTAAAAAATGTACATAAGTTTTTATTTTACTAAATATGATATTATTTTGATAGAAAATTGGTTTAATTTATAATTCATTAAATTTCTTGGATTTTTAAGATATAAATTAATATGTTATATGACTCATTTTGGATCTCATTTGAATTTATAATGAATGTCCAAACATTATTTAGTTTTAATATAATTTGCTGGGTAGTCGTTTTGGCCTTATTATGGATGCATATGAAGACTTTTTGACATTCCCATGTGACTAGCCTTTTTGTAGCCATTTAAAACTTATATTTATTTAATATAAAAGAATTCTTGATCAAATATAATAATAATAGTTGATAAATTAAATTTAGATTAATATTTTTATTCAAGTTTAGCTTTACTTACCCTTTCCCTTTAAATGTCTCTCTTCCTCTTCATTTAAGGGCTACTCAAAAAAGAAATATCTAGCAATTCTTCCATTCTTCTTCTCTTCTTTACATGCTAAATCTTGAGAGGATAAGCTTTGATTTTTATTACAAGAGATCTTTTCATTTGCGAGATCTAATTCTTGGTTGGAAAGCTTCAACACACAAAACCGTGTAACATCTCTTGGAGTTCTTGAGTTTTTTTTTTTTCTTCACTAAATCTTGACTTGTTGTTCTTTTAGCTTTCACCATATATTACTTTCTTGAAAATATTTATTATTTGGTGAAATACTAGTTGGGAATGTTATATTAAGTTTTCTATATTACATCTTTTAAATCCATAATGTTAGCAAAGCAAGTATTTTTATTTTCTTTAATGTGGCATAGATTTTTATTTAAAATATAATTCATTATTTTTTTATTTGAAGAGTTAAAGTTTAAATCAGTAAGAAAATATTTTTATTTAAAATGTTATTCATATTTTTATCAAAATATAAATCTATCTTAAAGTGAGCAAATTTAATATTCCATCTGCAAGTAGTGAGGTGATTAAAATTAATTTGTAAGATCACCTCAAATATTATAGACATTTTATTGCAAGATAATTTGATCTTGTATTATTTACATCAAATTGTATTTTTGATTTTCTTGATCTAAGCCATTTGGCTTAGAAAAGCTTAAATTATAATTAGATTGGGTTGAACTCACCCGTGTAGGAGAGTACTTAAGTTGTAAAGAACTTCTTTAGTTTAAAGAAGTGAGGTTTGCAAAGCAAACCTGAGATTAGTGAATTCTAGTCCCGAGAGTTGGCTACATGGATATAGGTTAGATTGGAATCCTGGCCAAACCACGAAAAAATATTGTGCCTCATATTTTCATTTCTTGCATCTAGTTTTCTTTATCTTTTTCATAAAAAATTGTGTGATTTATTATTATTTTCAAAATATCTTTAAAATTATTTTAATTTCCTTCTTTTAATAAAAATTATAAAAACCCTAATCCACTCCCATCTTGGGGTGTCATAGTCATACAATAGCCACTATCGAAGCTTGTAAACAGCTCAAGGATGAAATTGAGTGGCTTATCCGCCAAAGTTATCTTGGATGATTTATTTTAGATCCACCTACTTGAGAGGAAGCTCGTCCCACTAGGGGAAAAAATTAGTAACAATAAAGGCAAACATTGAATAATCGTCTAATAATTGGTGAGATTGAGATCATCGCAGGATGCTCCTTATTATCAAATCAGGTCTTATTGGGTGTAGATGAAAATTTGACACTAAAGAAGGCTCATATCGATCATTTTATTTCTTTTGATGATTCTAATTTAAAGGGAGTAAAAACCCCTCATCAAGATCCCTTTTGTGATTAATGCAGGGATAAGTGACTCGTGTTAAAATGTCAAAAAAATTTTGGTGGATTATGGAAGCTATAAAGATGTCTAGTTTTACTTTACTTTTCTTAAACTGGGCCTCAACAGAGAAAAAACATCAGCTTGTAGTAGGTCCACTATATGGGTTTGAAAATTGACCTATACGAGTGGAAGGGACATTCAATATCCCAATTATACTTGAAGAATTTTGCTAACAAACTGCACACTCCATCAAGTTTATTATAGTAAAGTCAAAATTAGCTTACTATGCTAATTTTGGAAGACCACTCCAACTGATCTTTGAGATTATCGTCTCCATCCCTCACCTTAAAATGAAGTTCCTTACCTTGGATGTAAAAGTTATAGTATTGAAAGATTAACAAGTAATACAACCTGCTATCTTAGGCAGGCTCAACTATATCCATCACTTACCCTTAAGATCGAGAATTTTGATCTTCAAAATAAGGATATATCATAAAGGGTTTCTCTCTTAAAAGACATCACTACTATGTCCATATAAGAATAATACCCTTCAATGATTAAACAGATTAGGACTCTTCTCTCAGGAGAGGAGAAAAAAATACATAGATTTTATACATAAGAAACATGATGTTTTTTTGTGGAGTCCGATAGATATGCCCAAAATAGACTGTGAAGTGGTCATGCACTACGTTAATGTTAACCCGATGTGAAAGCTAGTAATTCAAAAAAACAAAATTTTACACCAGGTTAGCAAGCAATTGAGAAGGAAGTTGATCATCTTTTGGAAGTTGGAATTATACAGGAAGTGCACTACACCACTTGGTTAGTGAATGTCATCATGGTACGAAAGGCAAGTGAAGCTTGGAGAATATGTGTAGACTATACATATCTTAACAAAGCCTACCCAAATGATAGTTTTTTGCTTCCTCATGTTGACCAATTGGTTGATACCACCTTCAAACATCAAATGTTGTGCTTTATGGATGCCTACTTAAGTTACAATTAAATAAAGATTGACCCTATTAATGAGGAGGCAATAACTTTTCGAACATACAAAGGATTATATTGCTATATAGTGATGCCATTTGGGATAAAAAATGCTGGAGCCACATATCAATACCTTATGAATAAAGTTTTCAAAGACCTTATTGGGCACTCTATAGAAGTATATGTTAATGATATGCTAGTGAAAAGTCTTGAAAAATATTAACTTATATCATAATTGTTATAGTGCTTCCACTCACTACGTTGCTATAATATGTGACTCAACCCTACCAAGTGTGCTTTTAGAGTTACCTCTAAAGCATTCTTAAGGTTTATGGTAACCTACCAAGGAATTAATGCTAATCCTAAGAAAATCAAAGCACTAAGGGACATGGTGCCCCTGAAAAATATCAAGGAAGTCTAGAGACTGAATGGAAGGATTACAGAAATGTCTCAATTTTAGTTCGTTCAGGAGACATATATATGTCCATCTTTAAGATACTCAAATGTTCTTGTAGCTTAAGATTCTAATAGACTGATAAATAATAAGGAGTTTTTAAATAGATATGAAAGTATTTAGCATCTCCAAATCTACTTTCTAAACTAATATCTGTAGAAACGTTATATTTGTACATGGCTATTTTTGCCTATGTTACCAGTTTAGTCTTGCAAGATAAGAAAATGCTGTACAATGCCCCATCTATTATGTCAGTAAGATCTTATCTGAAATAGATGGGTACTATCAACTAGCTAATAAAATAACTTTGGTGTTAGTTTTCTACACCAAAAAGCTATGCCCTTAATTTTAAGCCCAAACAATTGGAGTCTATACAAATCTGTCATTGAGAAGTATTTTGCAAAAGGCATAAGTATCTCACAAACTAATTAAATGGTCGATAGAACTATGAGAGTTTGACATCCACTGCTTTCCTAGACTTGATAACAAATCTTAGATACTTATAAATTTTGTTATCAAATGCACCATCCCTATATCTAATTATCCACTGAGTGCTTCTCATTCTCCTTCATGTTGGACAATATATATTGATGAAGCTTCTGGAAGTTTTGGCACCAACGCAAGAATTCTATTGTTCTCTCGAAAGTTGCTATTGACTAAGAGCTCTGACTTAAATTCCTCTCAACGAATAACACATCCGAGTACTGTTGCAACACAAGCTTACAAGTTTATATTTTTGATGATAACAAATATTGTGTCTTTCATCTTTATATCTCATAGAATTTATATATATGTATATATATATATATATATATATATATATATATATATATATATATATATATATATATATATATATATATATATATATATATATATATATATATATATATATATATATATATATGTAATATTTTAGAAATACCATGCACCATCGAACAAAGACACATGGCTCAAGATTGGGAATAATCGTGTTTTAAGGAGCCTATAAATTTTATTAATATATTTTTTCACTTCTTAAGTAAAAGTACTGTGAAGTTATATTTTTGCTGAGTAACCTTACACACAAATAAGGGGAGAGAGAAAAATGTTTTTGAGAGAGTTGTTTTTTTATGTACATCTTACTGTATGATTTTGGCTTCATACTGTATGACCTTATTTTATATTATACAATTTTAATTTGTACTGTATGATTTATTGTGCTATGTCAAAAACCCTAGACACCAGAGGTTAAGAAAGATACTAATCATGTGCTGATCGTACAGTATGATTTGGCTCAAGTTGTATGCCCTAATTAAAATCTTTCTTTATTAATCTTTCAGTATCAGGCAATCAAATAAATGATAATTATTATGATAGAACATATTGTATGATACAGTTAATATAATATAATGGACCATGTATGAAATTGGTCATCTTAGAGATCATACCGAATAAAATCTAAGATTTTTCAACTGATCGTACTGTATGATGTCCACAATAATAGATGATAGACAGTGTATGAAGTTGGCCATCCTAAATGTCATCCCAAATGAAAGAAGAAATTTTAACAGTTCATATTGTACAATATTTTGATCATACTATACGAAATGTTATAAAGGTTTAACAGTTCAACTGCACAAACTTATTGGAGGAGTCTAAATTACACCTATTGTATGGTACGATATGTTTATCATACTATACAAATAGAAGATAGAATTCTTGAAAATTAGGTTTTCTTGAAGTCCTTTTTTTAATCTTTCTCCAAAGACTTAGTAGGACTCTTCTGCATGCATTGAGTCACCCTTCTTCTAGAGAAAACTTGAAGAGAGAGCCTTGAAAGGAAGATAGGAAAGGTGTGAGTTTGAGAGGGAGAAGATCCTTGTGGATTTCAAAGTAGTGTGGAGGGGGTTTCACATAGTTGCTTTGGCAAGCTTGCATCTTAGTAAAATCATATTCAAGGTTTATCTTAGGGGACGGTTAGGTAAGAAGAAAATCTATTTTGTGTCAAAGGACCTAGTGACTCCACTGCATCATGGAAGGTGAAAGTGATTCTAAGTTCTCTGTCTCACTAGGAGGGTAAAAAGGAGTCAATATTCTCTACCTCACCATGAGCATGAAAAGGAGTCAAGGTTCCTTACCTGTAAAAGTAGTACGTTCCTCGGCTATACCAGGTTGGTAAAAGAGAGTTTATAAGAGCTTCTCCACTTAGCTATGGGGGCTAAAGGAGAGTTACTAATGAGTTTAGTGCAATACCTAAAATGGGAGGATATGGGGAGTAGACGTAGGTCAGGTTAATCGAACCAATATAAATCTATATTGTGTTTGTTCTTAGTTTTATTTTTCATGATTTATTTTCTGCATTTAATTTTTGTTAACTGTGTTGTTAAAAATCTCTATTTTTCTATTATTATGAAATTATTTTGCTTCCACATTGAGAAATAAATTTATCTATTTTCATATGCTGAAAAAGCTTTAAAAAGGGGGATTTGTCTGCGTTTAAATAAGTTTTTATATCACCAATTCACCCTTCTCCTCCCCCCCCCCCCCCCCCCCCCCCCCCCCCCTCTCTTGGTTAGCCTTGGGTCTAGTTCTATAATGTCTAACAACCATCATGAACTTTCAAGTGGTATCTGGGTGGGATTCATAAATTATGTTTTAGAAAACTTTTGAAAAAAAAAAGATCAATGGCTAACTTTAGAAATTGTAATACTACAAAAGGATATTCAATCACGTGACCACCTTTATTTAAAAATATTACTTTTAATTTTTAGAAAATTTGTATGTTTACTTTCTTGCAATCAATTAATTATCTAATATGAGATATGATTCAAATTGGTTATTCTTTACCATCACGTATTAAGTTTTTGTGCTTTCAATTCTGAAGATTATATGAGAATTTCTACATGTACTATTGACAAGGATATTTAGGGTAAATTATGCTCAATATATGAATGTACTAGTGAAGTAATATAATATAAGTTGAATATTTTAATGCATGATTATGCATTATTTTGCATGTAACCTTATGAGACTACCTTAGACATGTATACTAGGTTTACTCAATTTGTGACATAATTACATGTATAGTTAAAGAAATTTTAAAATTTGAAAAAAAAAATCAATAAAATTCTACATTGTCTACCTAATAAATTGCATGCTTAAGTCACTACTATATGTGAATTAAAGGACTTGAATGATTATTTTATTGATAATTTGACTGGCTCACTCATTGCCTATAAGCAAAGTGTGAGTCAAAATCTTTTGGATGTAGGTGGAACTATACTGCTAAAATCTAAAAAAATGGATGAAAGCAGCTTAGTAAATGATGAGAGTGAGGGGTTAGCATTAATAATAAGCAAACTGGAAATTCTACTGAAGCATAAGAATAAGCATCAACTAAAGTTGAACAAAGGTAAAAATGATAAGAATGTTAAGATTTCCTATGATGTTATTTATTTTAGGTGTAGGAAGACCGAACATATGAAAAATTAGTGCCCTAATATAAAAACTCTTCATACAAAGGAAAAGGGTTAAAATAAGTCAATTGTAATAAGGGAAAATGATAAAAAAACAAAAGATCTCATGGGCAGACCTAGCTTTTGAATCATCAGATCAGGAGTAAGATAATGAGGTATAATGCTTTGTTTGTGTTCTTATCTATGATATTATTAATGCATATGTGTATGTTCTTTTTTTTTTGTTCGCTATGAATATTTTTATTTTCTATATTACTTTAGTGGTTTTGTTTTACATAAAGATACTTATGTTTGTAATCTTTTATTTTATTTTCCTTGTATATTTTTAGAGCACTCTCTGATCAACACAAAAAAATCACATCTCACATTGTATTTGCTTAAGAGAATCAAATCATTTCTTTCCAATCACATTTTTTAAAATAAAAAATTTATATCTTTTTTGGTAAGAGATTATTGACTTCTAAAATAGCTAAAGAAAGAAGAATTGATGATTATCCCTCTTCTTCTAATTCCTTTAGTGGTGTAATTTTTTTAATCAAAAACTTATTCAAATTAAAATTTGGATTAATAAATAAAAATATGTTTCATCTTCCTAGAGTTCTTTATATCATTTGAACATTTTGCAAATCAATGAATCTATTTCAAATTTTCTTACTCAAGCTGTATGTCTATATCAGATGAATTAGGTTCTTATTTATGATTTACTCTTCCCTATAAAAGAGAGTGAATTCATCTTCTCTTATATTTGGAAGAAAATCTCACAACTAAGAATCTATAAAGACCTAAAAAGGAAGAAAGTTGGCAAAACATAAAAAGATGCACAAAATGAGCTCAAAATAAAAATATGTGCAATGTGTGCCAAATAATTACAAGATGAACAAAGTGTATAAAAAAATAAAAAGATGCATATAGTGCGCCAAAATTTTATAAAGAGACATAAAATGAGCTCACAATAAGCTAGCTCCCATTCTTGTCAAGTCTTTAAATCTTAGATAAATCTGTGCCAATTGATATCATTCACACTTCAATTTGAAAATAATGATTTTTGGCTCATCGCTTTGCACTGTTATTCTCTTAAGATATATTTCTAAAACAAAGTTTCAAAATATCACATTTCCTTTTAAATTTATTTTTTGACAAAAAAAGAACTTTAATCGATATGGAGCCTCAGCTAGGGTTGATAAAATTTAAATTTTCAACCTTTATGGATCTTAGTGTAGTCAATTAATTTCATATTAAGCTTTTGAATAAAATCAAGAGGTAACTTCCTCATTTTAAGAAAATTTGCTTAAATTAATTGATTCTTCTTTAACATCACGACCACCTCCACCTGATCAGGATTTGTATGATCTTTAGTTTGTTATGTATGTTCCATTTTATTTTGCTGTGTTTATCTTCTTTTTTATAATTTCAAAGGGGAGAACTAGTTGTATTTGTTTTTAAGTTGCTTATGTTCATCTCGTAATTGCATTAGTTTTTATTTTATGTAGTTTCTAAATTTTTTTTTAATAATAAAATGGAAACTTTTTTGCTTTGCCCTACTTTTAATATAATTATCTTAGTGAGGGAGAGATTAGGAGAACATTTTTTTTATTTACAATTTCAACCAATAATGTTTGACATCATAAAAAAGGTGGAGATTGTTGCAACTCAAGCCTACTAGTTTATATTTTTAATGATAATAAATATAGTGGCTTACATCTTTATGTCTCATAGTATTTGTAGTATATATTTATTTGTGTGTGCACTAATATTTCAGGAACACCATGCACCATCCAACGAAGACACAGGGCTCAAGAATGGGTAGAATATGTCATGTTATAAAGAGTATGTAATTTTTATTAATGTATTTTTTCATTTCTTGAGTCAATGTCCTATAAAGGTGTTTGTTTGATGAGTAACCTTGCACACATACACAGCGGAATAGAGAAAGATATTTTTGAGAGAGTTTTTTTAAGTACATTGTACTGTACGATTTTGGCTTCATTTTGTATGACCTTATTTTGCATTATATAATTTTAAATTGCACTATATGTTCTATTATGCTCTATAAAAACTCTAGTAGGTAGAGGTTAATTAAATACTAATTACACACCGATCGTATAGTATGATTTGGTTCATACTATACGCCCTAATTAAAATCTTTCTTAAATATTCTCTTTATATCAAGCAATCAAATCATGGACAATTATTGTGACAAATCATATTGTATAATACAATTCATACAATACAATTGATCGTGTACAAAATTAGTCATCTCATAGATTATACCAACTAAATTCCATGATTTTTATAATAATCATGTTGTACGATGTCCACAGTGATGGTGTATGAAGTTGGCTATCCTAAATGTTATCCCAAACAAACAAAAGAAATTTTTACAGTTTGTACCATATAATATTTTGATCGTACTGTATGAAATGTCATAAAGGTTTAATAATTCATCTGTATGAACGTGTTGGATGATTCTAAATTACACTAATTATATGGTATAATATGTGTATCGTACTACAGAATATAAGACAAATTTTTTAAAAATTAGGGTTTATTAAATACAATTATTTAAGCTTCTCCAAAGACTTGGCAGAAGTCTTTCGCATGTATTGAGTCTCTATTCTTCTGGAGAAAATTTAAAGAGAGAGCCTTGAAAGGGAGAGAGGAAAGGGTGGAGTTTGAGAGGGAGAAGATCCTTGTGGGTTTCAATGGAGTGTGGTGGGGGTTTCACACGGTTTCTCTGATAATCTTGCACCTTAGTATCATCGTATTCAAGGTTTGTCTTGAGGGATGTTTTGGGAAGAAAAATATCTCTTTCATTTCAAAAGACTTGGTTACTCTGTCGCATAGAAAAAGGTGAAAGTGATTCCAGATTCTCTGTCTCATCAAGTGGCTGAAAAGGAGTCAAGATTCTCTACCTCATTAGGAAGGTAAAAAGGATTCAAGGTTCTCTACCTGTGAAAGGATTACAGTCCTCTGCCACACCGGGTTTATGGAAGAGAGTTTATAAGGGCTAAAGGAGAGTCACTTAAGAGTTTAGTGTAATATATGGAATGAGAGATTCTGGGGAGTGGACATATGTAAGGTTAACTGAACTACTATAAATCTCTAGTGTGTTCGTTCTTGGTTTTATTTTTTTGCACTTTATTTTCTGCATTTATTTTGTATTAATTTTTTGGTTGAAAATCTCTATTTTTTGTTATTGCTAAATTACTTTGCTACTGAATCGAGAGACATATATCTATTTTCAAATGTTGTAAAAGCTTTAAAAAGGGTGATTTTTTTTTTTAAAGAAGTTTTTAAATCAACAATTCATCCTCCTCCCCTCTTGGTTAGCCTTGGGGCTAGTTCTATAAGGTTTAACAAACTTCATAAACTTTCAAGTACAAGGCCCTTATTATCGAACTAGGCAAGCAATTGAATGTGAAATGCAGAACATGGTGGTCTACACTAATTTGTAATTAGTCGCCTTTCAGGTGGATGGAGAGTTTGACATCCACAACCCACAACTAGCCCAGTATTACAACATTCTAAAGTCTCTTAGCTCGTATAAAAAAGCATCAAATTATCCATGTTCTTTGAGAGCAGAATATATGAGTAGATGCTCTTTCTTTTCTACTTCAATGATAGGAGATGTTTATAAGATGAAATGTATCGAGGAGTTTCACTTTCAAGTATCCAAGGTCAGTGGGTCATAAAATTAATTGATGAACCAAGAGATCCTTCTTGGATCGATCACATTTTATCCTTCTTATAAGAAGGAGAGCTGCCTGGTGACCTAATAGTTGCAACATGACTTCAGAGATAAGTAGTAAATTTCACTATTATTTATTGAGAGTTATACAAATGATCCTTCATTAGACCATAACTCAAATGTCTCCCACCTTCAAAAGCCAATTACGAACTCTAATAAATCCATTCAGGAGTACGTGGAGAACATATTGGAGGAAAAGCATTAACCTATAAGATCATGAGGTAGGGACTCTATTGGCCTACAATGAAAAATGGCACACTTGAGTTTTCACTAAAAGTATAAAAACTTCCAATTGCATTCTAATATCACTCATACACTTGCTTTGGAGCTTACATCACTTCAGAGCCCTTAGCCTTTACTCATTGGGGAATTGATATAATTGGACCATTCACTATATCCAATGGATAACAAAAATTGATCATCTTTACTTTAGATTACTTTAACAAATGGGTTGAGGTAGAACCTCTTGCGAAGATTGTAGAACCCAATACAAAATAGCTCCTATGGAAAAATATAATATATTATTTTGATATTCCTATAAGGGTCATCACCGACAACGGGACCTAATTTACTGGAAAAAGATTTACATCTTTTTGTAAAGATTTTTATATTCACCCAGTCCATATAATTGTCACCCATCCTGAGAAAAATGGGCAAATAAAGGATATAAACTGGATAATTCTAAAAGGGCTGAAGACATGCTTAGGGAAGGTTAGGGGCCAATGTACTGAAGAACTACTAAATATCCTATAGGCTTATCAAACCACCACTAGAACTCCTATATTATAAACCATGTACAATTTCTATTTTGGAACTGAAGCAATCATATCTATTGATATTAAAGTCCCAAACAAAAGAGATAAAACTTCTATCTTCAGTAGAAATGAGGAGAAGCTCAGAAATAACATGGATCTCCTCCCAGAAGTAAGAGATATAGCATCACTCAAGAACACTACATATCACCAAAGCCTATTACCTTCAAATTGAAAGATGCTAATGAGAGGATTCTCCCTTGAACTTGGAATGTTGGAAACCTTTGTAATTATTATCAGTAGATATTGATAGTATTATTTGTCATGTGTTATGTATTCTCTCCCAAGTTGTTGCATAGCCCCCATATGTCTTTTCCTTATGTTGAGTGTGGTAAACTCTTGTAGCTCTTATATCCCTAAGTTATACTAGGAAACTATTTTATTATCTTATATAATGTAGTAATGTGATGTTCACTTTATTTTGATATTATCTCCTGATATAAAAGCATAAAAAACCAACAAAGAATCTAACGTCTTTATCCATAATTTGAGAAATACATAATTTACTTTGTATCTCAATCACTAGATGATCAATCCTAAGGGGATTTGATCCGACCTATTCTATGCAGGTTAATATCACTAAGTAAATATTTTTACTAATAACCTCAGATGGGTCAAACATCCTAGGAGGATGTCTTAAATCTCAAATCATTAGATAATCAATTCCAAGAGGATTTGATATGGCCTCTTCCATAAAGGTTAATTTTAATCAAGCAAATACTTTGACTAACAATCTCAGATAGGTCAAACATCCAAAGAAGTTGTCTCTCACATTTGCCCAAGTTAAAAGAGTATATTAAAAGATTTATCATCATTTAAATTGAACTAAAACTAAGTAAATTTAATATGCATATGAGAAAAAAAAAGAAAAAAAAAATCAATAACTTCTTAATATATAACCAAATATATCACATACATCATATGTCAACATTAACATCAAGTACATGTAAAGTAATATAATGAATAACAAAAAAACACTATAGAATCGCAATATTAACATCCTCCTCAAGGACATAGGCCTTCTACAGCTCACTCTCTATCTCATCACCATCTGAATCTAAAGAAGAGTCATTAAAAGCATACCTAAGTATCAACCCCTCGATCTCAGCTCTAGTCTTATGCTGCACTAGACGAATGCCCTTCAGAAAAGCTTTGATAAATCCTTCCTCCAAATACTCCAACTCCAAGGCCTTCACCTCCAAATCATATATGTGATCACAAGTTTCTTGAATCTGATCCTTGATGACCATCTTGAAGGAAAAAGACTTCTTGAATTCTTCTATGAATCTAGAGCCTCTTATTCTCATACTTGGACATGGCTTCCTTCTTAGAGAACAAACTCTAGAGCCTCTTATTCTCATTTTCAATGGTTGTAATCTTCTCCTCAAGGACCTGCTGATCTTTAACATGTTGATTGATTACTGCCTTTGCATCCACCAACTCAATATGTAGATGGTCCTTTTGATGACTTTATAAAGAGGTTGAAGTTGCCATCATATCCAATTCTACCCTACACTCTGGTAACTGCTCCTTCACATTCTTCATCTTCCTTATCTTTCCATTATATATCTTATTGTACTCTCCCTAGAGATACTTGACCTTCACAAATTTATTATTCCAGTCATTTAAGGTCTTTGTCATTTTAATATCAAAATCCATGTGTTGCACCAACTGAAATAGTATGACAAGTTTTGTAAGGGAAATAGAACAACTTCTTTAGCATGCAAGCATATGATCTCTCTACCTAAAGTAGATAGTCTCAATTTGAATAAATATTCTTCATATATATATACACACTCAAATATTGTACCTCATAGTGGAGGGTGTTGACATAAGGAAGATTGAGCATATTTAGTAAATCCTCTGCTCGAACGTGTAGGGGAATGGTTAAATCCTTTAGTTTTCCCTATTTTTCTAGGAAATCAATCATTTTGTAGACAAAATAAATCACTAACCCAGTCCTTTCAAGGGTCTCGAGTACGAATATCCAACCACTTGGATCTGAAAGAGAAATAACCTTGCATATCACCAATAAGTCTACCAATCCAAGAAAGGCACTCTAGTGACAATACCGCTCCATGATCTCTGAAAAATATTATCAATCCTATAATGATCGACATAGCTCTTTATGAATTCTAGGGAAAACTCACTCTATATGTCGCTAAAATGTTAATCTACTATGAAGGAGGTGAAAATCATAGCCCTGCTTACAAACTGAACTCGTACATCGTCAAAAATCTCGGGGGAGGTGAATAGGAACAAGTGAATTTTTCAGGCAAATTCATCACAACATTGTTAGGGAAGTAAAATTTATTCCTGATAATGATTAAGGGATCATCGGTAATGGCAGATATGATATCATCAGCTTTGGCCACTTTTTGAGTCTTCTTTAGACCCTCATATTGGATAGCAGTGTGATCTCCTTTGGCTATGAAGATTTTGGGCGAGGTGTGGTCGTTCATTTAAACTTCTACACTAGAGAGGGGAACTTTATTTGAGTATGGGATGTAACCTACCAAAAACAATGGAGTGCCTCAAATGTAAGAAAGTTTGAAAGAGAAGGAAGAAAAGGAAGAGGAGTGTTTTTCCCCTGCCCCATAGAGGGTATTTATAGGAAGAAAATTTGAAGAAATTCTTTGAAAAGAATATTAAAAAATGAGAGGGAATGAAGTTTCTAGAAGCATTTTGAAATTTTTAGAATTTTCTAGTATTTTTGGAATTTTTTGGGGCCCAAAATTGATATTTTTAGAATTACTAAAAAAATCTGGAAAACAAAATATTTAGGAGGGACAGTTGTAACCACCGCCCTCTCAAAAAAAAATTGACGGGCCCAACAAAAAAAAAAGTAATTTAACAAGAGCGGGCAGTTGCCTGCTGCACTCCCAAAGTGGCGCCTCTAGAATGACATGTCAGTCCCTCTAGCAGTGGTGAAAGATCGGTCGAGCCGCCAACGCACGTTCGTGTTTGAATAGTTGCTATTTGAATGAGTTATATTTGTGCAACTTATGTAGTTTTGATGATTCCAAACATTATTGTTCAGATGTATAGTTATCTCCTAACAATTTTAGAAGATTTGCACTTGCTCTTGTGTGTACTAACATTTCAGGAAAATCAGACTCCAGACTACGAAAACTTCAAATCAAATTCAACATATGATATTTTGTTTATTTGAAGTTTGTCTTTTCTTTGAATTAATTTTGAAAGGGAGTGATTGTAATTGAGTGAATAAAATCTCACACACACAAATTAGGAGATCATGAAATTCAATACTGATCGTACAGGACGATATTTATCGTACTGGACGATCTGTCAGTTATCTCCTATAGAGCACTTGGAACGAATAGGAACTTGCTTTGAAAAATTTTTCTAAGTCCTATTCATCCAGGACGAATTTTAATATCATCCCGGACGATGGGTTCTCTGTAAAATTTTCGTCCAGACGAATTTTACCATCGTACGAGGCGACCAGTCCTCTGGAAAATTTTCGTCCAGACGAAAATAATTATCGTACCGGACGATCAGCTCTCTGGAAAATTTTCGTCCAGACGAAAGCAAATTATCGTCCGCGGCGATGGGCGCTCTGGAAATTTTTCGTCCAGGTTAAATAAAGAATCGTCCAGGACGATCGGCTCTCTGGAAAATTTTCGTCCAGACGAACACATTTTCGTCCAAACGATAAACCGACTTAAGACAGTTTTCAGCAGTTTCTAGAACCGACCTTGTAATAACCGTTCGTACTGGACGAACCAAGTTCGTACAGGACGATCAGCTATACGAAGTCATTTCGTACACATATACAAATTGGGTCGTTTCAGATCGTTTAAGTAAAATCGTCCAGGACGATCCAGGATCGTACGGGACGATCCACTGCGTACAGAATTGGAAATTTGCAGTTTTTGGGCGGTTTTTCATGTCTTTTGTATAAATAGTCCAAATTAGACTGCCACCCAATCTTTTTGTCATTTGATCTTCGTGCCTATTGAGAGAATAGCCAAGGAGAGAGTGGAAGAGAGCTTTCAAAGGAGGATTCCTACCATTGGAGCGAGAAGGCTTCACTTGGATTGCAAAGGTAAGAATCTCTACTTGTGAAATTGGATTTCTTCACTCTTTTCTTTCTTCCTTCTAGATTCTTGTGAGAAGATCATTCAAGAAGGTTCGGTTCACTGCCGACACTTGGAGAGTGTAAACAGACGTGGGTTCTCTGCCTACACTAGGAGAGTGTAAAAGGAAGGAGGTTCTCTGCCTACACTTGGAAAGTGTGAACAGCCGTAGGGTTCTCTGCCCACACTAGGAGAGTGTGAAAGGACGACGGTTCTCTGCCAGCACTGTGGATTGTGTAAAAGGACGACGGTTCTCTGCCGCACCGGGGAGTGGTGAAAAGAGTGTTTTGTACAGGCTTCTCCGCCTTGCTGTGGGTGCAAAAGGAGAGTCACTTTGTGGTATTAGTGCAATACTCAGAGGGTGCCTCTGAGGAGTGGATGTAGGTCTGGTTATAGACCGAACCACTATAAATCTGGTGTCATTTACTTTATTGCTTTTACGTTTCCGCATTTTAAATTTCAGTTTTAACAACTCTATGGTTGAAAAACATTTTTCTACAAACTTTAAAAGAAAATTTTATTTCGGTTCAACTTTATCATTAAGAGGGTTTAAATTTTAAAACTACCAATTCACCCCCGTCTTGGTAGCCGTGGGACATTTACTTAGGCTTAACAACCTAATTACTAGACTCAACAAGTGGTATCAGAGCTTTGTTTCAAAATCATAAGTTTGAACTACTTTTTGATTAACGTAGATGGCTACATTTGGAAACCGAAACACACCTGAGGGTTACTCTATCACTAGACCTCCACTATTTGACAATATTCCTTTTGATTTTTGGAAAACACGCATGTCTACTTTCTTACAGTCACTTGATTATCGCATGTGGATGTTAGTCCAGGAAGGTTACACAAAACCAACTAGATTAGTTGATGGAATTAGGGTAGATACACCCTATGCAGATTGGACTATAGAAGAACGTGACTTAGCACAATTAAATGCGAAATGTTTAAATAGTTTCTTTTGTGCTTTAAAATCTGAAGACTACATGTGAGTTTCTACTTGTAAAAGCGGAAAAGACATATGGGATAGACTTTGTATTACTTATGAAGGAACAAATGAGGTTAAGCAATCAAGACTCAATATCTTGTTACATGACTACGAATTATTTCGCATGAAACCTAATGAATCAATATCTGACATGTACACAATATTCACTCAAATTGTCACCTCTTTGCATGCACTTGGTAGGGAATTAACTAATGCTGAAATGGTTAATAAGATTCTTCGTTTTTTACCTACTGCATACGATGCTAAAATTACTGTAATTACAGAGTCAAAAGATCTGAACATTTATTCTATTGATAATCTTCTTGGTTCACTCATTGCTTACGAGCAAGGAGTAAGTCAAAGAAAGATTAATGCAGGTGAACCAAGAAAGGACAAGAATATTGCACTAAATGTGGAAGAGTCAGAAAGTGAACACTCACAACCTGAGGATGAAGATGATATAGCACTGATGACTAGACAATTCAAAAGCTTCTTAAAGAGGAAGCAGAAGAGACGCCAGCAATGGAATAGAGGTAAGTATAACAGAAATGGCAAGGTTTCTAATGAAGTGATTTGTTATGAATGCAGGAAACCAGGTCATATAAAGACTGATTGTCCAAAACTCAAAGCCACTCCTAACAAGGAGAATGTAGAGGAGAAACCAATGGTAAAGAAGGGCAAGAAGAAGTTTCAAAAGGCTTTTTGGGCGGACTCAGCTTCAGACTCATCTGAGACTGAAAAAGAAGAAGAAGTCACCAACCTTTGCTTGATGGCAGATAAAGCTGAACAATCAGATCAAGAAGAGGTATGTGATTTAACTTATAATGAATTGTTTGAAGTTTCTGAACACATGCATGATGCATATAGGAAAATGAAAAATATGCATGCTAGTTTAGTTTTAGAATTGGAAGAGCTTAATAAGGAACACGAAATCCTTAGGAAAGATCATGCTTTAATTGATAGCAACCACATGAAACTACTTGATGAATATGATGACTTGAATAAAAATTTTGAGAATTTAAAATCATCCTATGCTGAACTTGAAAAAGAATTTGAGAAATTTAAGGATGAATCTGAGCACAAGACATATAGAGTCAATTATACAAATCGAATCTTGGAGGAAATGAATTCATTTTACAAACTTACTATAAGAGCTCTCGAGGATAATAGGAACCCCCCTAAACTTGAAGATTTTACAAATCCTAAATATTATCCTAAATTCATGAAATCCCTTAGAAGACAATCATATGAAAGAAAACATAGGAATATTTTTCCTAATGTTAAATGTAACAATTGTGGATTTTTGGGACATATATCTCACACCTGCACTTTAAAGATGAAACCTAATTTGGTGTGGAGAACTAAGATGCATAAACCTAGACATATCACACATGCATCTGATTATAAATTTCATAAAGGTGAACCCAAACTAGTTTGGGTTCCCAGGTCTAACATTTGAGAATTTTGCAGGATACTCTCACACAAGACCTCGTGAGAGTATATGGTACCTGGACAGCGGATGTTCTAAGCACATGACTGGAGATACTGCTCAATTCATAACGCTGGAAGCCAGGAGTGGAGGCAAGGTTACACTTGGAGATAATACCACAAAGAAAGTGGTTGGATCAGGTATGATTGGAAATTTGAAAAACTTTTTCATAGATAATGTTTTATTAGTTGAAGGCTTAAAACATAATTTGCTTAGCATAAGTCAGCTATGTGATAAGGGCTATAATGTAAAATTTTTACCTACTAGCTGCATAATTAGCCTAAATGGGAAAATTGTTTTAAATGGAAAAAGGGTGAACAATGTCTACATGCTAGATTTAAATTGTATTCAATCTCCTACTGCTTTTTGTTTGAAAACTGTTTCTGATGAATCATGGCTTTGGCATAGGAGACTTTGTCATTCTAGTATGAAAAATCTTAGAAAAATTACCCAAAAGAATTTGGTGAGAGGAATACCTAAACTAGACTTTACTAAGGACCATCTGTGTGATGCATGTCAATTAGGAAAACAAGTGAAGTCCTCTTTTAAGTCCATTAAAGATCTTAGGACCAGTAAACCTTTAGAAATTCTACACATGGATCTTTTTGGACCAGTAAGCACTGTTAGTCTAGGAGGAAAGGTATATGGATTTGTTATAGTAGATGATTTTTCAAGATTCACCTGGGTTAAATTTCTTTTTCATAAGAGTGAATCATTTGAGGAATTCAGAAATTTTTCAACTTGGATACAAAGAAAACTAGGATGTGAAATAATTTCTATACAAAGTGATCATGGAGGAGAATTTGAAAATGAAAGATTTGAAGATTTCTGTAAAGAAAAGGGGATTGATCACAATTTTTCTGCACCTAGAACTCCTCAACAAAATGGAGTAGTTGAAAGAAAGAACAGAACATTAATAGAAGCCGCCCGAGCAATGTTAGCAGAATACTCTCTTCCTAGATATTTTTGGGCTGAGGCGGTTAGCACTGCATGCTATGTTCTGAATAGGGTGAATGTGAGATCAAATTTGAATAAAACACCCTATGAGTTGCTAAAAGGAAGAACACCAAATTTGTCTCATTTGCATGTATTTGGTTGCAAGGTGTTCATACATAATAATGGAAAATCTGCCTTAGGAAAATTTGATCCAAAATCAGATGAAGGAATTTTTGTTGGATATTCAAGTGTTGGAAAATCTTATAGAGTATTCAACAAAAGAACTTTAGTCATTGAAGAAACCACACATGTTGTTTTTGATGAAAATGGAAACATGGAAGAGCCAAAAGTTGTTGAAGAAGAAATTGAAGAAAACTCCCAAAAGATTGATAGATTAAATTTGGAAGAAAATGTGGAAGAAAATTTAGAAAGAGAAGACCCTTTGCCTAGAGATTTGAGATTTTCTAAAAACCACCCAAAGGAATTAATCATAGGTGAACCAAGTGAGGGTGTTAGAACTAGGCGTGGATTAAACAAGGAAGTCAATCATTCAGCCTTTATTTCAACTGTTGAACCCACTAACATTGATCAAGCACTTTCAGATGAATTTTGGATATTGGCCATGCAAGAAGAGTTGAATCAATTTGTAAGAAATAAAGTTTGGGAACTAACTACAAGGCCAAAAGATCAAAGTGTTGTTGGAACCAAGTGGGTGTTCAAGAATAAAATGAATGACTCAGGAGTAGTCATTAGAAATAAGGCTAGATTAGTAGCTAAGGGGTATAACCAAATTGAAGGAATTGATTTTGAGGAAACTTTTGCCCCTGTAGCTAGACTTGAAGCAATTAGGGTTTTACTAGCCTTTGCCTGTTTTAAAGGTTTTAAATTGTTTCAAATGGATGTCAAAAGTGCCTTTTTAAATGGAGTAATTGAAGAAGATGTTTTTGTAGAACAACCTCCAGGTTTTGAAAACTCTAAATTTCCAAATCATGTTTTCAAATTAAAAAAGGCATTATATGGATTGAAACAGGCACCTAGGGCTTGGTATGAGAGGTTAAGCACCTTCCTACTTGAAAGATCTTTTGAAAAAGGAAGTGTGGATACAACTCTCTTTTTAAGGAAAATTGGAAAGGATATACTTATTGTTCAAATTTATGTGGATGACATCATCTTTGGATCTTCAAATAAACATCTTTGTGATGATTTTTCTAAAACAATGAGTAGTGAATTTGAAATGAGTCTAATGGGAGATTTAAATTACTTTCTAGGATTTAGCATTAAGCAACTTGAGGAAGGTACTTTTCTTAGTCAAACCAAATATATTAAGGACATCCTCAAAAAATATGAAATGGACAATGCTAAACCTGTTAGTACACCAATGAGTTCTTCAGTTCAGTTGGATAAAGACCTTAAGGGAAAATCTGTTGATCAAAAGAAATTTAGAGGGATAATTGGATCTTTACTTTACTTGACTGCTAGCCGACCAGATATTATGTTTAGTGTTTGCTTATGTGCTAGATTTCAATCAGATCCAAAAGAATCACATTTGACAGCAGTGAAAAGGATTTTAAGATATCTACTAGGAACTCAAAACTTAGGAATTTGGTATCCTAAGTTTAGCTCTTCATTTGAAATTATTGGTTACTCAGATTCTGACTTTGCAGGCTGTAGAGTGGATAGGAAAAGCACTTCTGGAACATGTCAATTCATTGGAAATTCATTAGTTTCATGGTCTAGTAGAAAACAAAATTCAGTGGCACTATCTACTGCAGAAGCAGAATACATTGCATTAGGAAGTTGTGTGGCACAAGTACTTTGGTTAAAACAACAGTTGATTGACTTAGGATTAACTATAGGCACTATTCCAATTTATTGTGACAATACTAGTGCTATTTGCATTTCCAAAAATCCTATTCAACATTCTAGAACCAAACACATTGATATAAGGCATCATTTCATAAGGGATCATGTATCCAAAGGAGAAATTGAACTCATACATGTTTCAACTGAAAATCAACTTGCAGACATTTTTACAAAACCTTTAGCCTTTGATACCTTCAGTACTTTAAGAACAAGGCTTGGTGTTATTGATTTGAATGCTTAACCAAAATGTCTTTGCAACATTGATACTTGTTGTGTTTTGTTTTTGTGATTTTGTGAATTTTGTGTGTTTTTGTATGAAATGTTTTTGGATTTATGATTTTTGTCTTATGTTTTCTGTGTTGTTGATTATTTTTGTTGATTTTGTTAAATTAAAAAATTTAAAATCAAAAATTTTTTTGGAGGCAATCGTCCAGGACGAAATATTTTCGTACGGGACGATGTGTTAAGAAACAGTTTGCGCGAATTTAAACCGTTTTGAGAGCAGTTTTTTTATTGGATCGTCTGTACGATCTGTGATCGTCCGGTACGAATTTTTTCTTTTTCTCAAACGTCGGGACGATTGAATGCGGCGGTTGAGTGGATAAGACAGTTTTTAATACGAACTTCGTCTGTACGAAATTTTTTTCGTATGTACGATCGGTCAAGTCAAAAAGCCTGTACGAAGGGACGCATCGTAAGTTGTGTTGAATACGAAAAGCCGTTACATTTTGGACGAATTGGATCGTCTGTACGAAATTACTTCGTCCAGACGAATGATAATTTTTCGTCCAGGACGAATATTTTCGTCCAGGACGAACGTATCGTTTTTCTTTAAATATGAAGGCTTTCAAACTTGACAATCACACTTTCATACATCTTTTTCAATCCCTTTCTACATCAACTCAACTATGGCCTCCTCTAGCAAAAGACAAAAAGTTTTGGTGAAGAAACCTAACAGGAATGCCCCAGACAACTTCCTTTCCAAAGCAAATGAGGAATCTTTTCCTCGTTTTGCATCTGCAAAAATCACTCCGTCTCGCATTCTTATCCAAACGGAGTTGAAATTTCGGGTATTACATCTCTTCGCCTCAACCCAATTTCATTTCATTCTTTCTCTTGTCCACCTCTACAATAAGCAAACCTACCATTACTTCCTAGCCAACATGAGTTTCAATTCTGACCACTCTATCATTAGTTCTTTTGTTTTTAAGAAAAAAGTTGAGATCACCAAGCACGACCTTGGTGCATTTTTGAACTTAAGGACTGAAGGATATAGAGCCCACACCCTAATGTCAGAAACCTCCTTCAAATGGTTTCAAATCAATACGGTAATTAGAGAAAATGCGATTGACAATCATGTTGCTAGAGTGGCCGGTATGACCCAAGATGCCCGAATCATCCAGCATATCCTTAGATCCTCAATTATTCCTAAAGCTGGTGATAGGATTAACATTACTCCTCTCCTTTCTTGTCTAACTTTTTTAATCATGAAAAGACATCCTATTGATGAAGCCCAACTCATCCTAGATCATATCTATGGGCTTTCAGAAATAGGACATCCTGATCAGAAGAGGAAGAAGAACATTTCTTTAGGGCACTTGATTACTTATATTTTGGAGAAGAACTACAATATAGTGCATCCTGATGAGGAATATGAAGAGCCAGTTTACTACAACGATGCATCATTCAGACTGCTCTTCAAGGAGGAAAAAGAAAAAGGAAAAGCACATGGCAGTGCTTCAGAAGAAGAAGAAGAAGAAGGAGTGCAAGGTTCTGCTTCTCAATCAGAATATCAGAATCTGATTAAGAGATTTGATAGACTAGAGACTCACATTGATCAAAGGTTTGATCAATTTGATGCTCATCTTACTCAGCAGCAACATGACATTGGTAATATTAGAGATGAAGTTCATGAAATAAATACCAATGTAATGTTGATGGCCTCCTACTTCAACCTCTTTGGCGGCATTCCTCCTCCTCCTCCTCCAGAACAGTAGAAGTTTTTTTTTATATGTGTGTCTGTTGTATTTTTTTTTGTTTGTTGTGTTGTTATGTTTTTGTTTAAGTTCAATGTTTTTATGTAATTTTTTTTTTTTTTTCAATGAAAGTTTGTTTGTTTTAAATTTGTTTTGAAATGTGGCTAATCTTTATGAATTTCATTAATATTGTTTTTAATCTACATTGTGCTTAAATTCGATTGTAATATGAGATTATCTATATTAGAAAATCTAGACTTTCTAAATTTATAATTTGTTTATAACTTGTTGTATTTAGAATTTTTAAATTCATGTCTATTCATTTAGATTACTTAAAAGTTAATATTGTTATTACAATTTTGATGTTTTCTTATTTTGTATTTCTATGCTCAAATGATATTTATGCACCTAGAAATATTTGAAATCTTAGATTATAGATTTTGGAAAGAATTGGTCAAATTACTCTTGAACATTGTACAAATGTACAAAAATCAAAAGGGATTCGCAAAAAATTTGCAAAGTGAAAAAGAGGCACAAAATAAGCCCAACCAAAGAAAAATGCACAAAAATGCTCCAAAACTTTGAAAAGATGTGCACAGCACCACATGAGGTAATTCTCTTCTTTCCAAATTCGTTTAATCTCTTAATTCAAGTTGATCTACTGTTCATTTATATTCTATTGAACTTTGAAATATAGAATTTTTTTTACATCTCACTTGTAATGATTTTCAATAATCAAAATGTCTAAATCGAATCATGTCTTTGATAAATTCTTCTTACTTACAATGTTATATCATTTCATAAATTTTATGAATTTCTATGATTGACCTAATATCTTTAGTTTAAAATTGCATACCCTATGTCAAATCACAATTTAGATTAAATTTTAACAATGAATTTCATATTATTATTTACATTTCTTGTCTTTTTCTTCTTCACTTTTTGTTGCTGTCAAAAAGGGGGAGAAATTATTATGTTTGTGTTTGTGTTTTTGTGGTTTGTGTTTTCTGTGTTTTTGTGGTTTGTGTTTTCTGTTAAAATTTTTTGAAAAACAAAAATATTGTTCTTTAATGCCTCCTTATTTTAATGTACTCATAAATTCAGGGGGAGTTTAGGAGATAAGAGATTTATTTTATCTTGAAACCATACTAATAATAATTGTTTTGCCATCATCAAAAAGGGGGAGATTGTTTGAATAGTTGCTATTTGAATGAGTTACATTTGTGCAACTTATGTAGTTTTGATGATTCCAAACATTATTGTTCAGATGTATAGTTATCTCCTAACAATTTTAGAAGATTTGCACTTGCTCTTGTGTGTACTAACATTTCAGGAAAATCAGACTCCAGACTACGAAAACTTCAAATCAAATTCAACATATGATATTTTGTTTATTTGAAGTTTGTCTTTTCTTTGAATTAATTTTGAAAGGGAGTGATTGTAATTGAGTGAATAAAATCTCACACACACAAATTAGGAGATCATGAAATTCAATACTGATCGTACAGGACGATATTTATCGTACTGGACGATCTGTCAGTTATCTCCTATAGAGCACTTGGAACGAATAGGAACTTGCTTTGAAAAATTTTTCTAAGTCCTATTCGTCCAGGACGAATTTTAATATCGTCCCGGACGATGGGTTCTCTGTAAAATTTTCGTCCAGACGAATTTTACCATCGTACGAGGCGACCAGTCCTCTGGAAAATTTTCGTCCAGACGAAAATAATTATCGTACCGGACGATCAGCTCTCTGGAAAATTTTCGTCCAGACGAAAGCAAATTATCGTCCGCGGCGATGGGCGCTCTGGAAATTTTTTGTCCAGACGAAATAAAGAATCGTCCAGGACGATCGGCTCTCTGGAAAATTTTCGTCCAGACGAACACATTTTTGTCCAAACGATAAACCGACTTAGGACAGTTTTCAGCAGTTTCTAGAACCGACCTTGTAATAACCGTTCGTACTGGACGAACCAAGTTCGTACAGGACGATCAGCTGTACGAAGTCATTTCGTACACATATACAAATTGGGTCGTTTCAGATCATTTAAGTAAAATCGTCCAGGACGATCCAGAATCGTACGGGACGATCCACTGCGTACAGAATTGGAAATTTGCAGTTTTTGGGCGGTTTTTCATGTCTTTTGTATAAATAGTCCAAATTAGACTGCCACCCAATCTTTTTGTCATTTGATCTTCGTGCCTATTGAGAGAATAGCCAAGGAGAGAGTGGAAGAGAGCTTTCAAAGGAGGATTCCTACCATTGGAGCGAGAAGGCTTCACTTGGATTGCAAAGGTAAGAATCTCTACTTGTGAAATTGGATTTCTTCACTCTTTTCTTTCTTCCTTCTAGATTCTTGTGAGAAGATCATTCAAGAAGGTCCGGTTCACTGCTGACACTTGGAGAGTGTGAACAGACGTGGGTTCTCTGCCTACACTAGGAGAGTGTAAAAGGAAGGAGGTTCTCTGCCTACACTTGGAAAGTGTGAACAGCCGTAGGGTTCTCTGCCCACACTAGGAGAGTGTGAAAGGACGACGGTTCTCTGCCAGCACTGTGGATTGTGTAAAAGGACGACGGTTCTCTGCCGCACCGGGGAGTGGTGAAAAGAGTGTTTTGTACAGGCTTCTCCGCCTTGCTGTGGGTGCAAAAGGAGAGTCACTTTATGGTATTAGTGCAATACTCAGAGGGTGCCTCTGAGGAGTGGATGTAGGTCTGGTTATAGACCGAACCACTATAAATCTGGTGTCATTTACTTTATTGCTTTTACGTTTCCGCATTTTAAATTTCAGTTTTAACAACTCTGTGGTTGAAAAACATTTTTCTACAAACTTTAAAAGAAAATTTTATTTCGGTTCAACTTTATCATTAAGAGGGTTTAAATTTTAAAACTACCAATTCACCCCCCTCTTGGTAGCCGTGGGACATTTACTTAGGCTTAACAACCTAATTACTATACTCAACAGTTCGGGCCCAATTTTTTGACACAGACTATCCAAATTAGACTTTTTTGGAATCTCCAGAATCATTTTTTGACTTTTTCGATTCAATGTTGACACTTTCAGAGCTCAATAGAGCTCTATGATCAAGTTTGAGTAAATTTAAAATTTTTAACACAATTTTTTGACATTTTTTATGATCTGATGAATTTAAAATGTTGTGATACATCTTTTTGGACTTCTAGAGATTTAACGTTTGAAACAGGAGGGCAATTGATATATCATTAAAAAATTATCTTGATCGGACATGAATTTTGAAGCAAGTTGTAGACTTCAAAAATCAAATTAAAAATCATCTGAACTCTGATTTCAGCACACTTATAGTCAAACTGAAGGTCTCATTAATACAAACCCAACGACACCAAATTAAACCCAATCTGAGCTCATATAGCTCAAAGTCAAAGACCTGAAGTTCATTTGGAAGATTCAATCTACATTTGGATTACTCAATAGTTTATAAACGTGACATGCTTATTATCAATTCAAGCGGCTCAACGAGACCAATCCAACGAGCTCAAGATCATTAAATTCCAACATCTTTAAAACATTCAAATAACCATTAAATGTTCCACAATCAAGGAATTCAACATCAGTCGTCCATCCAAACCACTCTCAATTTACCATTGATCTTCCTCCTATTTACCGGACATGCCACTCCTAGATCACTATAAATAGACCCCTCATTTCTCAAGAGAGGGGACCTAAGTAAGAAGAGAATGAAAAAAAAAAAAAAAAAAAGAGAGAAGGAAGATAGCTCTTTTACGATCTAAATCCTCCTCAACCTCTGTCGGACTTCCACTCGGTAGCCGACCGATACCGGCGTTCTACCCAACTGCTAACAGATGTCAGAGTTCTGTACGAACGACAACTTACGCCAGAGTTCTGCTTGATCATCGACTGATGCCGGAGTTCTTCCCAACAGCTAATTGATGTCGGAGTTATGCCTGACAGCCAATTGACGCCGGAGTTCTGCCCGACAACATACTGATGCTGAATTTGTGCCTGACCGTTAATTGAAGTCGGATTTCCACCTAACCACCAAACATCGTCGGATTTCCAATCTATGTTTGTAACTTAATTTTAACCAAGGAGTTGATTATTGTAATCTGATCATCCTCAATTTTATGGACGAGTCAGTCACTTGTAATCTAAGAAAACACAAGTAGAATCCTATCAACTAGGCATGGTCAAGTGGTTTTTCCCTTTTCCAGGGTTTCCATGAAAATGTTTTGGTGTTACATTTTTGTTTTGTTTGTGTGTTGGATATCCGTACAATGATGGGACAAAAAATTTCTAACTCTACAATCGCTTATATTCTAGCCCACAATAGGACCCTTGGTGTGAAGTAAGGCTATGCATGAATAAGATAATAAGTCTAGTTCTGCTTGGCACTCGCTTCAAGTTAAGCATTTTACTAGAGATGGTAAATGGTATGTGCCAGCTAACTTTCATGCTTTAATTTCTTCTTCAATTTCTCACATTCCTATTCAAGATTCTTCGGGTTCTTGCATTGTCTTATAGGAATGCTTTCTCCTTCTTCTAAGAAACTCCATTTGGAAATTTATAATAGCTTCTCTAATGTGGAATGGTGTTCTTTCATTTTGCATAAGAGATTTGCTTTACATTTTTCTTGTTATGCTTGAATGGCATTGCTTAAAGGCTTAAAGACTATTAATATCCTTTTCAAAAGAAATTTAAATGTTCCTCTAGCTTGTGTTTTTTGTGTTAAGCCTGAAGAAATTCATAATCATATTTTTTTGGAAAGAAAGGAATGAGAGGAGACATTTTGGATAGGTTAAAAATCCTATTTTGATTAGCAGGTTGATTAATTAAGCCATCTTTGCTAAAATATCTTCTTGGATGCCAATTGGAAAGTAAATTAGACCTACACAAAATGATGTACGTAAAAGAGGTCAACATTTTTCAAATATAACTTAATGTCTAATATTTATAAAAATTATCAAATTGAAGAAGTATTAGTGCATGTGATGACCTTCTACTTGTCATTTTTTTTCCTTTTTCATATAGACATTGAACAATATGTAGCAAAGCCTTAACTTGCTCATATTATGCTTTATTACAAACTAACATTACTCAAAAGAAGTTGAAATGCCTTACAATTGGAATGCACAGAACAGAAATAGATAGGCAAAATAAAATTTTTACCAAATACACCTTTTGAAAAATGTCATCTTCAAAGAATAAAATGATTTGCAATAAAAAAAATAATATCTACCCGATTAAACAGTCAAAAACATCATCATGGATGACAAGAAAAAATAACTATAATATTTATATTAACAACATTAATTAATATTTACGTGCATGCTGTAATAATAATAAACAATATCTGAGACTTATTCCTGTCTGAAACGTACATTTATGATAAATTTGAACTATGCAAGAAATTCAAATGTCTAATTTTGTAATAATCTTTTTATTATTATTTAAATATTTTTTTTATTAGTAAATTTGTTTATCCTTGGCCTGGACAATGACATGAAAATCGAGATGTTGGTTAAACTTGTACAAACATAACTCACTAAAGGCCTCATTTAGAAATGACTTTCTTAAGAAGCAGCTTTTTAGTACAACTTTTTTAAAGCAGCTTTTAATTTTTGTTCTAAAAATTTCATTAAGATGTAGTAAGAAAGTTATCCCAAGAGAAGGAGCAATTATTAGGTCCTTTCACTGGATGTAGAGGAAGGTTCGGTTTTAGGCAAAAATAGGTCAAAAAGTGCAAATACCGAGTTTTTTGAAAAACTCGGTATTTTTTCAAAAAACTCGGTATTTGCACTTTTTTAGGCAAAACCGAACCTTCCTCTAGGTCCTTGCACCGGACCAAATAAAAGTTCCAAGAAGAAGACTTCATTTGGGATAGCTTTCTTACTGCTTTTAAAAGTTACTTTCTAGAACAAAAATTTGTATTTTTAGAAACTTTTATATTAAAAAGTTGATATAGGAAGTAATAAGAAAGTTGTCTAAAACAAAATCTTAATCAGCCTATTATAAAATAAAAAGAAGTTTATCGTAGAACTTACAAACAATCAGAGTTTTTTATTAAGCTCAACATGAAAGATCAGTCGAATAATAAATTAATTTTTTACTAGGATCATCCTAAAAAAATCAAGTGAAGGAACAACTTTTTAGCTCGATTTGCTTTCGAACCATAGGTGAAATGACATGGGCGAACTTGAACTCGAATAAATTTTTTCTTACAAAATTTATTTTAAATTTTGTGAGAAAATATATGTATCGAGCTAAGCTCCAAGCCATCGAGCCACCCTCAGCTCGGCTCTAAATCAGTTCGTTGAAAGTCTTAACTAGTTCTTTTTTTAGAATATTTAAATTGTAGTTAGCTCTTTGAATGGCTGAGGAAAGACATCAGTAAATCTTGGTAGCTTGCATAAAAAGCCAGTATTATATTTTTTTTTATAACTCATATATTGGAGAAACCCTTTCACTATATTTTCTTCTTTAACAATACAACAACCAAAGCCCCACTAGTTAGATCCATATAACTCAAAAAACTTAACAAGATCATAATGACCCCTACAAACAATGCTCAAGAAGCTCCAGACTTAGAGCTTTGGACTCTCAAATTAGATGTTTAAAAGGATATGATTTAAGAATAAGTAAGAGTGCAACCTTTCACTTGAATCTCTTTTAGGGAAATTTTGAAAACACAAACGAAAAAGAGAAATTATAAGAAATAATTTTTCTCCCCAAGTTTCTTAGATCTCCTAGCAGCCATTTTTATCAAAAGTCCTGTCTTAGATTTTTAGTGAGTCATATTTATGTTGTGGCTTAATTAAAATTCCTAAAAATCTATTCCATATTAAACATGTCAATTTTAGGTCATATAGTCTAATCCTAGAATCATATATTAAGATTAGCACAATTGGCCTCATACCAATTCGGACTATGCGAATTAGATTGTTTAGTATGATTAGTAAATTTAGCCAATTCTAGGAAAATCCAACCTCTATTTGACCAACATTTACGAGTATATCCATACAACACTACCAAAAAAAAAAAAAAAAAACTTTTAACTACATTTATATTAAGACACTTTTATCTAAGTGTCCTAACAAATATATATTAGGGCATATAATGATTTTGGCGCTAAGAGATCATGTGCGCAATAGACAAGTCCCCGCCCCGCCCTATCCCGACATGCCCTCTTCCTCTTATTATTCTTTCATTTTGCTCAAGCGTGTATTCCACCTGCAGCCTGCGTGCGATTACCTGATCGTTGCTACTACATCGCTGATCGAGGCCTCCCTCTTCCCCTTATTATTCTTTCATCTTGCTTAAGCACCGTATTTCTATTGTGGCCTGTGTGCGATTCATCGATCGCTGCCACTACTTCAAGACCGCTGCATTAGGTAAATCTTCTAATGGCTTTTAATCTTTGTCAAGCACAATATGCCTTATTCATTCCAACGTAGAATGACGATTGCGTAGGGTTCATAAAATATTCTTGTTCCTTCTTTTGATTCTCTAGGGTTCTTGAGGTTCTTAATTTGCATTTTCTGAACAATCGATCGATTATCGTAATCGTCGAATGGAAGTTGTTTTGTACATAGCAAAAGGTAAATCTTCAGACCTTGTCTTGATCTTCTCTATCATTGATTTTGAACTTTATTAGGTCGTTGGCGTGATTTTAGTTTGTTTGAGTTAGTTGTTGGATTCGTTGCATCCTGATTCCACAAAGGCGTTTAGGAATTAATGTAAGTAGGCAATCGAGCAGTGCAATAAGGTTATAGAAGGTAGACTTATAATGTTTGTGTAAATATTTATGATGACCCAAAGTCAACCGGTAAGGAAAATAGATATAATTTTTGTCGAATGATTATAATGAAAAAAAGATAGTTTCAAGTTATTGAGGCTTTTTATGTTGTGTGTGAAGATTTACGGAAACTAGAGTACGCATGTCTAAAATATTGACAGGACTGGCCAAGAATGTTGATTAAGCCAACCCTAGGAGTTGGGCTTAAGGATGATGTTGCCAGGGTACAAAATTCAAGGTTGCTTAAATTTTTTGCAAATTGTAATATATTTTGTAGTTGGTTTCTCTTAGATACATTAAATAGATGCTGTTTATTCTGCTTAGTGCTAGTTGGGTTAAGGTTGTTGACGATAATGAAAATTTACAAAATTGATGTGACCTTAGTTTGCTTGTAAAATATGATTTGTTTTGTACCCGATTTCTCATTGTTAAGACTAAATAATAGTTTCTCTATGCATCTCAGTAAGGTGGAATGCACAATTTATTCTACAAAATTCATAATAAGAAAAGAAATCAGAAAAAACTATATTTGACCCTCCAATTCAGTTCATTAATCTTTCTATCAACTTTATCTTTGATATATTATCTCAGGTTACTTTCTTTTTGGTCATAATATTCTATTTTACTAAAATTTTGTTATTGATATTTTTTGGAGCTATTGATATTTTTGGAGCATTAAATTTTCTCTATTACGCTTTTGTTCATCTTTTGATGAACAAAAGCTTGGAGATATTATGGAGATGATATTTGGTGATCGTTATTTAATTTTGATGATGGCCATATTCTACAGTCCACCTCCATAATACTCCATAAAAATTCCAAGACTTATAGGGTAACGTCACCATTATTATCGAGACCTCATATATGAAGATTAGTGCATGTTGAATTATTTTTAATTTCATATTTAGGTTATCATACAATTCTCTTGTAAAATTTGCTTGCTTTTTTCTTACAGCCTCATTCTCACAAGTTGAGTATGGCGGGATGGAAAATAACTTATATCAATGCATGAATTGATTTAAGTTCTTACTTTGTTAAAGAATTCCTTAATTTTGCATTTCTAATAAGATAAAATATATCACCAAATTATTCACATAAACAAAGTTATTATGCATGACCTAAAATTGATAATCCTTTCAACATTTTTATCTCTACCATCAAACTTAATTAATAAGGTTTTAAATATATGATTATCACCAAATTAGTGTCATAAATAATGTTTGTCTTCATGGGCAACTATATTTTCCTCTGTTGTTGTTTTGTGAATATGTAGGAGCGCTATTTATAACTTTTCATATTTTACATTTACTTGCTCTTCTAATAAATTTGTAGATTTTAATAAAAATGCAAATTCCATTATACTTGAATTCCTACTAGGAGGTTATAATACTTCAAATTTATCTTGTAAGTCAATGATAACATAAATATTTTATTTCATGATCATAATTGTACTATGAAGTTAAACATCAAGTGCTAAGCTTCATTTATTTCTTGTAGATTATTTTAGTTATGTATTTCACAATAGCGCATAATGTATTGCATATGCATGAACTAAGTAATGCTTTCAGTTGTCCAAGGACTACACTTGCTTCAGAAATTGTAAGAGATTTATAGGCAATTTGTTGATATTCATCTTATAGTTTTGTGGCTTTAGTTCAGATTTGTAAACACAATCTAATTTAGTATGAATAGCGAGAATGTAATGAAACGACGCCACTTCATAAATTATAAATCAAATGTCGAAAACTTATCTATGTATGATTTTTTTTTTTTAACGAGAGCTGGCTTTAGCTAAAGGTCTAAAAGTTACGCTAGAACCTCTAACAAATAGGTTGGAAAGTTCAATAGGTATGAAGATACGATTTTTCATTCTGGAGATGGAAATAGTCTGCAGGTTTTTGCAAGAATATAAATTTGGTAAAAGATGTTTCCTTATTATTCTTTAAACTTTGATAGTGTTTTTTTTTAATGTTTTGTTTTGGGAGGCTAAATATTAATGTTTAATTTCCATCCTTCCTCTTATTTGTGATATCTCTGCAAAATCTGAAGGGGAAAAGATAGGTAAATCACCCTCCCTTCAATATTTTAGTAATTCAGTTATTGCATTTCTTGACTTTTTATGACATTTATATGTTAAATATGTAGATGGAGCAACGATATTGAAGAACTTAATGAGGCTCCTAGTTATAGGTACATGCTATTCTAGTTTCATTGTTTCTCGGTTGTAATCATTTAGCAATCATGAAGTTAGTGAGAATTGTGAAATGTTGTCTAACTACATAATTATTTTTCTTAGAAGTAAACAAACATTTTAAAAGATTATGTTGGAATGAAAATATGCATATAAATATCAAAATGTATTTCATTATTTCAGATTTTAGATTCCAAATTATTTTTTTGGCTGCAGGAAAAAGTGGATGACAATAAAGTGTGGAAACATATATCCCAATACTTGATTTGCTATTGTGTAAAGAAATTGTCCTCATGATAAGGGCTTTTTTTTTTAAATGTTTTTGAAATGTTTCGTAACGATATTTAGTGTAATATATTGATTATGTATATATATGAAGCTTGAAGTAGGCATTTTTTTTAAGCTAAAACAATCATGCAATTTTAGATTTATGAAATAAATTTTTTATTTGAAAAAAAAAGATCTTATGTAAGCTCTCATAAGTTATATTTTTATAAATTGGATTTGAGATTAATTATTCGCAATTGAAATATTATGAGTCAGCATAATTATTTGATAATTGAATGTAGGTTACATTAGATAAAGCATATATTGAGGCACATAATAGTGTCATTTTCTTAAAATTATTTCAGTAAATTGAAGTGTTTGAAAATCATATACCATAGGGAAATTTAAATATGCCTTATTATTAAACATGTTCCATCAAACAAATGCATTATGAAAGTTAACCTATTATAACACCTAATTTTATTCATATTTATTCACAATTTTCATCATATCAAGGTGTTATAAAAGCTTATATATTACGACACCTTATAGGTGTCATTAAGGAGACTATTCCATCCAAATTATAAGCCATTAAGGTTTAGTTTTTAGGGCACATAAAGATGTCTTTACCCCTATGCCAACGGTCACCTAAGTTACACCTTTGTTTTTTTTTTTTTTTTTTTTTTTTTTTTTAGGAAAATGCATTAAATAGCATTAAAAAGAAATAGAGCAAAGAAATTATTACAATCCTACTGAGCCAAAAACAGTTGATGCCTCCTTTAACAAAGACATGAATAAAGGAGGAATCTTATTAATAGTAATGTCATACCAAATAAAATAGCTCATAATATTAAAGTTTGCACATAAATCCACCAATTTGTTACAACTTCTATGAACACAATTGAAAATAACATTGTTGAACTCACCAAACAGATAAGTATCTTCATACCTTGTGTCTCCTTTATGTTTGGCCTTATTCAAGAATTCAATGGCATTATGATTGTCACTTTCTATGATAATACCTTTATATTTGAACATCCAATCTTTCAACACTTCCTTAATGGATTGAGTAGCCAAAAGTTCCAAGGAATAAATATCTCAATGGATTTACGGTTTTCCAAATGCTAGAAGGAATCTTCCTTTGTGATCACGGAAAACTCCTCCAATGCCGGCTTTATAATTGGAAAGAAGAGAAGCATCTACATTTACTTTGAGCCAATCGGGTGGAGGGGGATGCCAATGAGGAAAAGACAACCGTGATGGTTGGTTGACATCCCATGTACCCGAGTAATTCCTAATCCCTTGGACAGAATTTGAAGCATATATTATTGCATTGGAAGCAATATACAATGAGCTATCATCCTTCCCGTTATGTATTAGATTATTCCTTGACTTCCATGTCATATATACCACTGTACAATAAAGATTAGTCATAAAGGGACTTAGAAGAGAAAGGTGCTTACAGCAATCATGTAAGGAATCAAATTCCTTGAAAGTAAATCCCCATTCCTTGATTTGTGAAAGAACTTCCTTCAGCTTATGGAAATTAGCAGTCAAATGGTCTCTGTTTTCAGCAACATTACAATTTTTGGGCAAAGATTGATCCTTTGCAATCTTCTATGTTCAAGGAATTCATTGGTAGGCAAGCCATTATTATAAATCCTCCACCAAAAAGTCTCCACCTTTGGCTTGAGTTTAGCTTTTTTGATCCAGCTCTAGTAATGATCCGAAAGAGTATGGTTTATCGAATTTTCAAAAACCATAGATGATAAGGATCTTCCATTGACCTATAGCAAGAGCTCCATTTTATCTCCTCCCTGATCACCCAGGTTAATGGCTTGTAAAATACGATTTACAAGATCTTCACCCATAATCCTTCTCATTTGCTCCATGTTCCAGCTTCCATTCTCTATGAGGTTGGAAACCGAAAATTTGGTATCATCTATAGGAGTAATAAACGTTGGCCACTTGTTAATACATTTGTCTAAGATCCATGTATCTTTGAAAACATAAATGGCCTTAATGACTTTCCACCTATCTTCAAGATTTTCGAAGAATTAGAACCAGAGTTTTCCAAATCGACCTTATCAAGCAGATTTCCATATTTTGGGAAGAAGACTTTGTGAAGAAAGGAATCTTTATCATACATATATTTCCAAGCCCATTTGGTCTCGAGGGACCAACTTTAGTAGAACAAGTGTGAAGAGCTCTTACTCCCCATTTGGTTGGTAAACACATAGTTAACCAACTAACATAATGTAATCCATATCCACCATTAGCTTTGTTCCAAATAAAGTTCCTACAAATCTTATCCACCTCATCAAGAATACTCTTTGGCACAAGAGAGTTAGTACAATGAAAAGTGGTGAAGGAAAGCAAAACCGTTTTGGATAAAAGAATTTTTCCTGCCAAGAATATCATCTTACTTCCCCAAATATTAGTCATCTTCAAGGCTTTATCAACAATAAAAAGGAAGTCTTGTTTGACTAACCTTCTCAAAGCAAGTGTTACTTCAAGATAGGTTAATTGATTTACTGTTTTGAAACCCATCATTCGGCTAATGACTTTCTTTCTCCTTCTTCTTACATGCTTGCTGAAAATCATAGAAGATTTATTGGTGTTAATAGACAAACCGGTCCAACTGCAGAAATTACCCAATATTGATTTAATTTCTTTGGTAGCCTTCAAGGTAGCTTCCAAAAAGATGATCAAGTCGTCTGCATACAACAAGTGAGAAATAGAAGGGCTATTTGAAGAAACCCGAACTCCCAATGAATCACCTTTTTGTTTCAAGGCATTAGAAAGCAATTGGGCACAAAGGATGAAAAGCTAAGGAGACAAGGAACATCCTTGTCTAAAGCCACATTGACCTTCAATCCAATTAGATAAGCTACCATTTATAGAAATCGAGAAATTGGATCTTTGAATACAATTTAAAATCAGCTGAGAAAAGAAATCTGGAAAACCGAAGTAATACAAAGCATTTTCCAAGGTTAACCAACCCATGGAATCATTGGCTTGTTCCATATCAATTTTGAAAGAAACAAAACCTTTTGAAGATTTGGAGTTCCTTAGTTTATGCATCACTTCTTGGGCAATCAACACATGATCACTAAGAGATCTCCCTTTGATAAAAGATACTTGTTCATAAGAAATCAATTTAGAGATGTAAGGAGCCATTCTATTCATGAGGATTTTAGCCACCAATTTATAGACCGAATTGCATAAGCTAATAGGTCTATAGTTATAAGGAGTTAATGGATTACTGATTTTAAGAATTAGAACGACAATCATTTCCTTCCATTTAGGATCCATTTCAAAATTTTCAAAGAAATATTTTAATGCATTCCATAAGTCAAATTTGATAATCTCCCAATAAGCTTTAAAGAAGGAAAAGGTTATACAATCATTACCTAGAGAGATATTATTACCACTTTGATTGATAACAAATTCCATTTCTTCAATATAGAAGGCTTTGTTTAAAAATGATCTATCTTCATCATCAAGACAGCTCCAAGAAGAAGGCCAATACTCTAAAATACTAATCCGATTATTCCATTTCTCCTGAAAATGTTTTATAAAAGCATTTTCAATCAGCGTTTGTTCCTTAACCACTTCTCCTGCTTCATTTGTAATATTGGAGACAAAGTTAGCATTTCTTCTAGATGAAGAAAATGCTTGAAAAAATTTAGAATTCCAATCACCCTCCACCATCCATTTCACCTTCGCTCGTTGTTTCCACCAAGTATCAAGCTTGGCAAGAGTAGAATTGAGCTCACCCACTTTAGTTTTCAGCATCCAGCTTTCTTCAATAGAGAGATTACTTTCATTTGCCTCTTTCAGTTAGAGATTTTCAATTTGAATCAAAAGGTCCTTTTTTGAGAGAGTAAGTTCTACATTTTAGCTTTGTTCCAATAGTAAAGGTCCTTAAGGGAGTTTTTCATTTTATAATTCAAAATGTAGGCAGCATTTCCTCTATAATTCCTTTTCCAAACCTTGTTCACTACAGCCATAGAAGCTTTCTTTTGAGCTCAAACATCCTCAAACCTTACTATCCTCTTCTTAGCTTGATGAACCATAATATTCAAGATGATCGGACAATGGTCGGAAGCTACACGTGCCAAGTGCCTAACACAGAGATGATTTGAGGAAGAAATTGCAGCTGGGTTTATAAAACACTTATCTAGTCTTTCAAGGATTCTGTCTGATCCTTGTTTGTTGTTGCATCAACTGAATTTTGGCCCCACAAATCCAACTTCATGGAAGTCATTGTTAGTAAGAAAGGTCTTCATTTCCTTGGATCCAAGGGAAAGTTTGAATATTTTCCCTTCCCTTTTATCATCACTTGAAAGGATGCAATTGAAATCACCTCCTATGACCATAGGAAGTTCCTTATTAGCAAGAAATTCCAGCCTTTCCCAAAGCTATATTCTTCTATAAACATCCTTGCTACCATAGATAGAAGCTATCCTCCATGTACATTTGTTGAGAATCTCCAAATCCCCCACAATGAATTGTGAAGAGGATTCTAATATTTGAAAAGAGGCTATATTGCCTTTCCATAACAGAAGAATGCCCCAAGATAAGCCTTCTGATGGAACACAATAGAAGTTCCAATCAGTGCCAATGAGAAGGTCCACTTCCTTTCTTTCAAAAGAATTAATTTTGATTTCCAACAAACCAATGAAAAAACTCCAAAATCTTTGACAATTTCCATCATGTATAGAGAAGCTCTCCTCTTCCTAGCTCCTCTACAATTCCAAAAAACTATGGATGAATTCATTGAATAAGAGGGGATGAAGTCCCCAACTTATCTTTGAACACTTTTTTAACCCTCCTACTTCTAGGAGTAGAGTTGATAGGACCTAGTCCTTTAAGCTGTTTATTACCTTTATTCTTACTAATAGGGGGATTCCCTTCCTTGATAGCAATAGAACTGCTTAAAAGATCACTTTTGCTGATGAGTTCTTCATCTTTAATTTTAGAAGCTCCTTCCAGATCTTTACAAGAACTGTTTTCAACCAATTCAGCTGGTATGATTTCCCCTTCCTCACTCAGTTCATTTAATAAACTGAATTTATTAGTAGAGATTAAAGAAGAGTTTTGAACATTCAACCTTTTACCAAACAAGTCTTCTGAAGAGATTTCTGGATTCTGAATTTGAGAAGACTCCTTAATAGCATCTTCAATGACTCCCTCCTTAAGAGAAACCTGCACCTCTTTATTAGGAATTTCCACAGCTTCAACTTCCTTCCATACTTGATTTTTAATAACAGTTTCAGGTTTTTTTCCAGCAACTTCTTTGTCCCGAGAACCTTGTTTTTTGAAAAAGCTCCTCTTCTTTCCATAATTAACTTGAATCCAAGGACCATAGCCGGAATTATCATTATTAGCTGCCTATTTTGTAGCATTGTTGGTGTTGGAGTTTTCTTCATTAATCACCTTTGAATGATCTCCTTCCTTAATAGAACCAGAAGTTCCATTAGTAGAATTTTCTAAACAATTGGTCTTATCATGGCCAATTCTCCCGCAGCTAAAGCAGAAATCAGGGAGTCTCTCATATTTAAACTTTTGATAGAACTTGCCCGAACTACTTTCCACCCAAGCACCTTTAGGTAAGGCAATGTCTAGATTGATACGAACACATACCCTATCAAACTCCCTTCTTCCCCATTGAAATAGATTACCATCAATCATGAGAGGATGCCCAATTATAGAACCAATTCTACAAATGTTTATTTCATCCCAACATTGTAGTGGGAGATTAGGCAGCCTTATCCATATATGAGCACACAAACCTTTTAAGGATGATGGGTCAAAATTGGAAGACTGTTTCTCCATACCAATGATCTTCCCATTAACAAACCAAGGTCCGTTATTGAAGACATCATCCATGGATTCATTGGCGTAGAATGAACATATGATCCAGTCCATTCCTAGCATTGTTAAGTGAAACTTCCCATAAGGAGACCATTGTCTTCTGAGTTCAGTACTGACCACTGGGAATGGTACTTTACTTCCGAAAACTTTGATAACAATAGAATTTTGTAGCCTTCTTGAGTTTTCCAACACCTTGTCCTCATTTAGTTTAACAATAATTCCATCTTCAGATCTGAAATCACCCAATTCCAAGTGAGATACTTTGATATGTTCCTTTCTGGACCAAGGATTTTGTTGTATATTAGGAAGAGCTCTTTTAGTAATCACATTAATAGTTTCCTTGCACCCACCCAGTTCTCCGTTATTGCAATCACACACTTTATCTAGATCATTAGAATTTAATCCTTGGCCACCATTGCCTTCAGTGGCAATATTATCCAGAATTTCTATCCTTGATTCATCCATAGCAGAGAAAGCATAATCTTTTCAGTTGAATTTTTAGAAGAAGCAGCAACTACAAGCTCCCTGACACCAAAGAGATCTTAGTTCTTCAGATTTATAATAGGCAAATCATCTTCTATCACACCTTTACCTTTTCATGTAACTTATGCTAATTTTTTAGGAGGCAAAACCATACCTCCTTCATTGATCACCAAAGGTGCTCCCGAATGAAACTTCGTTTTGGATCCTTGCAAAAAACTTGACGGAATATCACCAAAAGCCAGCGGAGAAACAGAAAGCGACCGCGCTGGACCATGAGACACCGGAGGAAGTGCGACGAACATCCACTGAGCCACCGGAGATCGGTGGTTGGCGAACCTCCGTCGCCATTGCTCCCGCGGAAATACCGTGAATTTGAATTTTGAAGAAAACTGCAAAAAAAACTCTTAATTTCTCTCAGCACTTCTCTCTCTAACTTGCGATAGATGAACTTGTGAGGGGGAGTTACACCTTTGTTTGATGGCATAATATATCATGTGCCCTAACAAATACATATTAGGGCAATTTAAGGTGTCCTAATAACCATTATTTTTTGTAGTGTACAATGAGATATCAATAATATCTTCTTGGATTAAGTTTTTAATATGTTTTTTTTTTTAATTCTTGATCCTTAATTAGGTAAACTGAATGCATAATTATACAAAATGATATGAATTGTACAATAAGATTAGTTTAATTTTGAGTGTTCCTATCTAAGAAAATAATATGTAACAATTATTTAATATAGCTATAACTCATTATATGGGTCAATTGATATCGTATGGTACGATTAGTTCAATTTTTAAATTTTAAATGATAATTTTTTGTGAACTAATATGACTTAATTTTTCAAAATTGCTAAGATATCATTCATATTATAGAGTATTACACATGTTGTACAATATAATTTATAATTTATTTTTAATTTAATATCATTTTATTAAATTAAATTTATTCTTTATTATAATTTTATTGGTTCACCAAAACTTATTCGGCATTTTTCTAAATTTGTTTTAGTTTTTATAAAAAATTATTTTAAGATAATTAAGGAATTTTCTTAGCCTAAAGGCAAAGACGAGATATTTATTGAATCAAATATTCAATTCATTATTTGTATAACTTTTTATACTTATAGAAATTTATTTTCTTGTTTTATTTTTGTCAAAATTTTAATGAATTTTCTAGTGTCTAGGTTCTTTATTTATTATTATTATTATATTTAATTTAAAATTTAGTAATTTTTATTGTTTCAGGTTTTAATGGACCTTAAAATTCAAGAAATGATTTTTTAACATAAAAAATAACTCAATAGTCCACAATCTAACCAATTTCATGGAGTGCAGGGCTTCAACCTTATGGTTAAGGGTTGAAGCCCCATGGCCTTCATTCTTCTTACATTAGTTGCTTTTTTAACACTGCCATTACCAGGTCCCAAGTCTTTGAAGAAAAACGTTGAGAGTTACATTATGTAGTCGATAGCCAGTGTAAAATATATCAAATAATCATGGCATAAATTTTTTAATATATTGTGTCAATGCTAAGGTGTTCCATGAAAATGATGCATTATAGATTTTGAGTACAGCGAGAAGTGTGCAAGGGTGGCTACACTGATGCTCAGATGTAGTGTTAAATAAGCAAGGGTTCCAACATCATGGATGGATGTGGGCAAAGTGGCTAGTCCCTTATATTAGAATTAAGATGATAACTTAGAATATATTTCTTTTATAACCAAATTAATAGAATTAATAGATATTATGATTCATAGGAACATAAATATTTTCTGTATTCAAGAAACTAAACCGGTTGGAAAGAAGAAGATAGTTGGAGAAGGCTAAGGAGATTGATAGTTTAGAATTTAAACTATTGTATTTAGGTAGGAGTCATATCAGAAATGGTATAAGTATGATTGTAGGTAATAGTTTAAAGGATAATGTTGTAGAAATTAATATAATTAGAGAAATAATTATAGCTTTAAAGATTATTTTTTATACTAAGATTATTAATATTATAAGTATTTATTCTCCTCAAGTAGATTTTGATATGTATTCAAAATCATAAATTTGAAATGACTTAGATGAATTACTATAAAAGATAGCTCTTAAAGAAAGAATTTCTATAGGATTAGACTTAAATGGACATGTGGTAGAGAGGTAAAAGATTTTAAAAATATTAATGATAGCTATAACTTATGAATTACTAATGAAAGGGGTAGGAGTATATTAAAATTTGCTCTAGCTTATAATTTTATAATTGATAATATCGCATTTAAGAAAAGAGAGGAGCATCTCATCACTTATAGGAATGGATATAATAAAACTCAGATTGATTATTTTCTTATAAGAAAATTAAATAATTTAGATTGAAAAGATTATAAAGTTATTTTGAGTGAAAATTTATATACCCAGCATCACTTATTCGCTTTGAATTTTAATATGAATGGGTTAAATATAAAAAATAAAGTAAAATATTCTCCTAAGATTAGGTGGGGTGCTTAAAAAATACTAATAAAAAAAAATTTTAGAGTAAGATTTAATATCTTAATATTTTGACTGTGCATGAGGAAGCTAAATTTATTTGAAATAAAAAAAATCTAGTGATCTTAAGAATGTTGCAAAGTATGTGCCTGGAGTATCAAAATAAAAAACTCGTAATAGTAAAAATAGTTGATGAAATAATTAAAATGTGCAAGGAAAAAAATAATAAGAAGAATTGTTATAAAAATGGGTCTAGGTGTAAAAGCTTCAAAATTTGATAAAGATATAAATAGGCTCGTAAAGAGTCAAAGAAAATAATATGTGATCAAAAAATTAGCTTTTAATGATTTATATAATAGATTATATTCTAAAGATTGCAAAATATATAAATATAAGTTATCCAAGCAAAGAAATAGGAGGCACAATGATTTAATTTAACTGAAGGGCATTAAGGACGATAACCAAAAAATGCTTTTATTAGAAAAGGATATTCAACAAATATGAATGAGATATTTCGATAACTTTTTCAATGAAAATTGTGAGAATATAATTCTCTTTAGTGACCTTAGCAAGCTAAATAAAAATAGAGATTTTTATTTATATAGGTGTATCAGTAAAATTGAACTTAAAGAGGTTTAAAGAAAATGAAATGTGAAAAAAACTATTGCACATGAGGTTATTCCTATAGAGAAATGGAAATGCTTGGGCGATGAACAAATTTCTTACTTTACAAAAATTTTCAATACTATTTTGAAGACAAGAGAATGAAGGATGAGTGGACAAGGAGTTTTTTTTATTCCTATTTTTAAGAATATAGAATATGCACAAGAGTGTCTGAATTATAAAGGAATTAAGTTAATGTATCATATTTTAAAGCTATGGGAGATATTTATTGAGTATAGGTTATAACGTTATACTAATATTTCTCAAAATGAATTTGGATTCATGCCAGATAGGTCTACTATGGAAACTATAATTTATTAAGAGGTTTGATGGAGAAGTATAGAGAGAATAAGAAGGATCTACATATCATATTTATAGATTATGGGAAAGCTTGTGCTAAATTCCAAACATGAGTGCTCTAGAGAGTTCTAGAAAAGAAAGGGATGAATAATTCTTATATTTAAGTCATTAATGATATGTATGCAAGAGCTATTACTTATGTTCAAACATAAGGTGGTTTGACCAAGTAGTTTCCTATTTCAGTTGGATTACATCAAGTATCAACATTAAGTGCATATCTTTTTGCATTAATCATGGATGTTCTTAGAAGACATTTGCAAAAGGATGTACCCTAGTGTATGCTTTTTGCTAATAGTAAACATAAATTATAGAGGTCAACCTTAAAGTCTAAAGGTTTTTTTTTTAGGATATCTAAAATCTAATATATTGAGGGTAATTTTAGTAGTAATAGATCAAGTGGGGTGATTGTGACTTTGGGCGATCAATTCACTAAAAAGAATACATGTTTTAAATTTTTTTTTTTAAACCAAAATTTTATTCCAAAAGTAAAGGGGGGGTTACAATAAGGAACCACAAACAACCAAAGCCAAAAAACAACATAAAAGAAACATGTAAGCAAACTCAACCAAAAAACATTCAACCATTGAAGCAGAAGCAAAGGAGCTAACATCGGACTCAGGGAATGGCAGCCCCCTACAACCATCCCATAGCCAGGCCCAGACCATCCATTGGTGATAAACACTTCAAAAAACAGTAATAGCTTAAAGCCCACACAAGCAACCATCAAGTAAAAGGGCATACCACCAAGGTTGCCAACAAGCCTTGGCCAACTAGAAGGTAAACAGGGAGTCACCTCATCATCGTCCAAAATGTCAAAAAAGCCCACAACACCAAAAGGAAAGTAAACCCAAAAACTATTTTTTCTTAGATTTACTTTTACATCTCTTGCCACCACCATTGAGAATTGCTTGATCAACTATGCACCCTACCATGAAATTATGCATATCATCATTTACATGCTCACCAAAATCATCACCCTCCCCCCACAAGGTGTGGGAAGGGGCTCATCCAAATCCAGCCAATCAGATTGATCCAAAGTAGAGTTATTCATAGACCGGGCTAGATGGGATTTCAAATCTACATTATACATAATATAAATAGGAACCTCAACACACTCCGTAAATCCCTTTGAGACATTCACAGTAGGAGATAAATACAAAGAAACAACACCAAAAAGCATGATAGATCCTTCATTACTTAGTATAGCCAAAGCTTCACTACCCCCATCAATAAATGAAACCAAAAATTCATCTGATTCCATAGCATCAGCACAAGTAGGGTTTGCAATAAGGTTAATGTAGCAATTATTAACAATCAAGGAACCATCAACACCCTCTAAATTAGCTATATTAGAGCATTCAATTGGTAAAAATGCCACAAGTTCCCCAACAAAATTAGAAGCTAGTGGAGTATCATCGTCCTCGATAATAGAGGGAAGTAGATCCTACTTCAAATCCTTAGACACAAAAAGAGCCAATATTAACCAAAACTTCATTGATGTCAATTACATAAATAGATCGACGCTCATCAATCAAATCACTCACAATATCAACTAAAATAATGACACAATCATCCGACACAATAGGGTTAGAAGGAGCCAAAACCACAAGTGACTTATTAATTACAACCTAACTAGCACTATCAACCATAGATAAAATAATACCCTTAAAAGACTGCTCAGCAATAGGATTAAAAAAACCCTCCAAAACTTTAGGCAACTAGGGATGAAGAATATGGCATTCATGTTTCAAGTGACCAAAAGACTTACGATAAGAACAATAAAAGGGAAAAGGCTCCATAACGACAGTTTGAATATAACCCAAGCTCTCGGAACCAACCCAAATCTTATCAAGAAACATTTTGGTAACATCCAATTCCACAAAGACACACCCAACCAACGACCTATGGCCAGTAAAAGTAGCATAATCAATTTTCAGGGGGGGGGGGGGGGGGCGACCGAATATGGAACAAAGCCCATGAAGAATCCTAGGGTGGAAGAGATGCGGTCTCATATTTGTAAAAGAAACCCATATAGGAATAATGAGTGATTCAGTTTCAACATCAAAGATAGGAGACCACTCAAATGTTAGATATCTCAGTTTTATTGTTTAAGTTAGGTTTTATGATTTTACCCATCAAATGAATTCAAATCTTCACAAAATTTGTCCTATATATGATTACTAATCTAAAGTGTTAATCTTCAAAATTTGAGCTTACATGGAGTTGATTTGAATTTTCAATAATTTAATGAACTTTTTTCCATATTTTATATCTAAAAATAGAAATACGAACTTTTAAGCTTAACATGGGTTGTAATTATTTTTATTTTATTCTATAATATATTAAGACATTGTTAAAATTGATTTTGCATTTTAATTTTTTTAATGAAAATATTTCTGCATTATGAAAATCTCTATGTCCATAGGTTAACCTAAGTTGACCTACAATTTGGTTTTACCAATTTTATAACTAAATGAACACCAATCATCATGAAATTAAATCTACCAATAAAAAATGACCTCAAGATCATTTCATTAAAGTTTCAAGCTAGTTGAGCTTAAAACTCATTCTCTATGATTTATTCTATGTTCGCTAGGGCTATGTGTTAATGATTTGCTAAAGGTTCTAAACTATGTCTCATGGTTTCAACAAATTTTTTCTCTCATCTTAATGATTAGAGGATTTCACATTTCAAGATTCAAAGCATTTGGCTTTGTGGATTCATTTTGGTGAATTTTCAAAATTCTAGGTCATTAAATGACCTAGAGATTTGTAAAGTTAATCGAGCATTTTTTTAGGCCTCAAACTGATTTGGGAAAAATCAAGAATATGTGAAGTGCCCTAAAGAGCATCCCAAATGAATTTTAGGCATAAAATAATTAGCTCTCTATTAAAGTGGGAGGGCGTGTATTACATGTGGGGTTGATCACAATGATCTAATCAAAGGTCAAACAGCTCTAATTAATGGAGTTTGAACCGTAAGGGTTTGGATATGATATAATATAACCATATCACACCCATCTACTCTCTTTAAATAAAATAGATGGCTGTGATTTCATCACCACCCATATCAAACAGAGACTTTTGAGCATGTATTTAATTAACTACGATGATCTATTGGCGAATCTTCATGAAAAATATTTGAGAGGATTAGGAGAATATGAACTTGCAATCTAATGATAAGAACATATTGAGTTCTAGTATATTCTGATTATCCTAAGGCAGCTTGTGAATGGGTCAATTCAATAAACTTAGGTTAGCATATTTAGTTCACAAAGGTTATTTTGACCTAACAATGGTCAACATGGGTTAACCATGGGTTAGGTTAGGGTGATCCTAGACTGGGTTTGAATCCTTTGAAATAATCTAAAGGACAAATGAATGAGATTAGCTTATGATGTTGCAACTCAAACTCAAGAGTTTATATTTTTTTATGATAACAAATATTATGGCTCACATCCTTATGTTTACTTATATTTGAAATGTATATTTGTTTATGTGTATACTAACATTTCAGGAGCACCTTGCACAATATAATGAAGATTCAAGGCTCAAGATTGGGTATAATACATTATGCTATAAAGTTATTTGTAATATTCATTGATGTACCTTTTATTTATTGAGTCAAGTCTTATAACTGTGTATGCTAGCTTGGTAATCATGTACACACACACTCAGGGGGAGTGAGATTGAGTCAAAACCAAAAGTTTAAATTTTAAACTCATCGTACAATATAATTTATATTATACTATATGATCAACTCATCTATTTAATCATGTTGGACGACTTAGATCGTCTAGGACAATCAATTATAATCATAAAAATAATTAACAATCATAATTTAAGCAATATTACAAGATTCAAATTTTATTCTAATCTTCCAAGATGATTTACATCGTACTAAAAGATCTATGACAATCATGCTTAAATTGATCTTATGGTTATGAGACTAATTATTGTTAATTTGTTCAATCTGATCGTCCAGGACGATCAGAGATGACCGTACTTGACGAGAAAGAGGATGCAAAGTATGAACCTCAATTGTATAAGAGGAAAATCATAAATTTATTTATTAATCATCCTGGATGATTGCAGAATCATCTTGGATGATAAGTACAAACTTTTGAACTGATCATACAGGATAATGCAGTTCATATAATCAAAAAGGGATGTTTTGTATTATTCATAATGGACGATCATACAGGATTGTATTAGATAATCAGCACAAATTTGAATTGATCTCATTCTAGACTATCTGGAGATCGTACAGTACTATCAGGTCAAATTCTACATATCATACTAGACGATCCAACGATCATAATGTATGATTTTTTTACAGCTGATTTAAAATTTTAGGACTTTTTAATGCCCTATATTTAAGATTTCTTATAAGGCTTTGTAAGTACATTTAGCATGCATTGAGTCTCCGTTCTTTTGTAGAAAATTTGAAGATAGAGCCTTGAAAGGGAGAGAGAGAAAAGGGTGAAGTTTGAGAGTGAGAAGATCCTTGTGGGGCTCAATGGAGTGTGGAGGGGGTTTCGCATGATTGGTTTAGCAAGCTTGCACCTTAATACCATCGTATTCAAGATTTATCTTGAGGAAAGTTTTAGGAAGAAAATGATCTATTTGATGTCAAAGGACCCAACTACTCCACTGTAGTAGGAAGGTGAAAGTGATTCCATGTTCTCTACCACATAAGGAGGGTGAAAAATTGTCAAGATTTTCTGTCTCACCAGGAGGGTAAAAAGGAGTCAAGGTTCTCTTCCTGTGAAAGGAGTACAATAGTTTGTCGCACAGGGATGGTGAAAGAGAGTTTGTAGGGGCTTCTCCGCCTAGCTCTAGGGGCTAAAGGAGAGTCACTAAAGAGTTTAGTGTAATACATAGAATGGATGACTCCGGGAGTGGAGGTATTATTTCAAGTTGACTGAACCACTTTAAATCTCTGGTGAGTTTGTTCATAATTTGATTTTTCAGTACTTTATTTTTTGTATTTATTTTTGTGTTTATTGTGAGGTTGAAAATCTCTATTTTTTAGTTATTATGTAATTACTTTGCTTTCTTATCAAGAGAAAAAATTATCTATTTTTAGATGTTGAAAAAGTTTTAAAAAGGGGAATTTTTTTTAAAGAAGTTTTAAAATAATCAATTAGCCCCCCCCCCCCCCCCCTAAATTGGTTAACTTTGGGGCTAGTTCTATAAAGGGTTAATAACCCTTACAAACTTTCAAGTGGTCTCAGAGCATAATTTATAAATTAAATTTTAAAACAATTTTTAAATAAGATCAATGGCTAGCTTTAAAAATCATAATACTGTGGAAGGATATTCAGTCATGTGACCACCTTAAAGTAAAAATATTTTTTTTTATTTTTTGTAAAATTTGCATGTCTACTTTTGTTTCTATTAATTGATTATTGAATATGACATGATTCAAACTTGTTATTCTATATCATTACGTGTTGTAGATAGAGTTAAAACTGATATTCTTTTTACTGAATGGAGTAGAATATAACAAATCAATGCTTAATTTAATGCTAAATACTTAGATTATTTTTTCGGTGTTTTTAATTATAAAGATTTGTAATGAAATCTCTATATGTATAAGTGGCAAAAATTTTGCGATAGGTTATGTGCTACGTACGAATGTACTAATGAAGTCAAGCAATCTAAGTTGAATATTCTAATATATGATTGTGAACTTTTTTGCATGAAATCTTATGAGATAATCTTAGACATATATACTTGGTTTTTTCAAACTGTGACATCATTACATGCTTTAGGTAAAGAACTTTTAAAATTTGAAAAGATCAACAAAATTCTACATTATCTGCTAGATAAATTTCATACCAAAGTAATTGTTCTATGTGAATCAAAAGATTTGAGTAATTATTCTATTGATAATCTAATTGGCTCACTCATTACCCACGAGCAAAGTGTGAGTCAAAAGTTTTGGGAAATAGGAGAAACTATAATGTTAAAAGTTGAAGATATGGATGAAAGTGGTTTAGTAGATGATGAGAGTGAGCAAAAGTAGAGCAAAGGTAAAAATGGTAAGAATGTTAAGATTTTTTCTAATGTTATTTATTTTAGGTGTAGGAAGTCTGATTATAAGAAAAATCAATGCCCTAATATAAAACACTTCATACAAAGGAAAATGATAAAAATAAACAAATCATAATAAGGATAAATAATAAAAAGCAAAAGATCTTCTAGACAGACCTAGCTTTTGAATCATCAGATCAGGAGTAAGATAATGAGATATAATATTTTGTTTGTGTGTTTATTTGTGTTATAATTAATGCATGTATGTATATTCTTTATTTTTTTTTATTCGCCGTGAATGTTTTTATGTTTTTTGTTATTTTAGAGCTTTTGTTTTTATAGTAAGTTATTTATGTTTGTAATCTTTTATTTTATTTTTCATATATATATTTTTAGAGCACTCTCTGATCAACACACATAAATAACATCTCATATTATATTTGTATAAGAGAATCAAATCACATCTCTCTAATCACATTCTTTTAAGAAAATAAAAATTTTACCGGTTTTCTTTGGTAAGTAATTATTGACTTCTCTAAAACAGCTAAAGGATGAAAAAATGATGATTATCTTTCTTCCTTTAACTCCTTTAGTGGGATTTTTTTTTTAATCGAAAACTATTTCAAATTAAAAATCAAATCAAGAAATAAAAATCAATTTTATCTTTCTACAATTATCTATCTCATTTGAATATTTTTGCAGATCAATGAAAATATTTCAATTTTTTTACTCAAGTTGTCTGTCTATATCAGATGGATCAAGTTCGTTTCCTATAAAAGAGAGTGAGTTCTTCTTCTCTTATATTTGAAAGATATTCTTACAACTAAGAATCTTTAAAATCTTAAAAAAGAAACAAGTTGAAAAAAATAAAAAGAAGTACAAAATGAACCCAAAATAAAAAGATATGCAATATTTGACAAATAATTGCAAGATGCACAAAGAGTATCTAAAAATTAAAAGATATGTAAAATGCACTAAAATGATAAAGAGGCACAAAATAAGCCCACAATAAATTAGTTTTCCTTCCTATCAAGTCTTCAAAACTTAGATAAATTTATGTACCAATTGATATTATCCACACTTGAACTTGAGAATCATAAGTTCTGGTTCATCACTTTGCAATGATATTCTCTTAAGATATATTTCTAAAAAGAAGTTTAAAAAGATTTTATTTTCTTTTTTATTTATTTTTTAAATTATATTTTTCTTTAAAAAGGGACTTTAACCTATAAGAAGCCTGAGCTAGGATTGATAAAATTCAAATTTTCAATCTTTCTGGATCTTAGTGCGATCAATTTATTTCTTACTAAGCTTTTGAATAAAATCAAGAGGTAACTTTCTCATTTTGAAAAAAATTGATAAAATTAATTGATTCTTCTTAAACATCACCACCACCTTCACCTGACAAAGGTCAATTTAATATCTTGTGTTTGTTTCATTTTTTTGTTATTTATTTTCTTTTTCTATGCTTCTCTTCTTTTTTATAATGTCAAAGGAGAAGAACGTATTTATCTAGTTACATTTGTTCATCTTGTATTTACATTAGTTTATATACCATTTTAATTTATTTTTATATTTCTAAACTTTTTAATTTCATTTGTCATAAATTTAAAAAAAAATTTCTCCTATTTTTAATATAATTATCTTAATGAGGGGGAGATTAGAAGAAAATATTTTTTAATTTATAAATTTAACTAATAATATTTATCATCAATAAAAAGGGGGAGATTGTTGCCACTCGAGCTCATAAGTTTAAGTTTTAGATGATAAAAAATATTATAGTTCACATCATTATGTCTACTTATATTTGTAATATATATTTGTTTGTGTTTGTACTAATATTTTAATAGCACCATGCACCATGCAACGAAGATTCAAAGCTTTTGATTGGGTATAATAGGTTATAATATAAAGATTTTTGTAATATTTATTGATGTATTTTTTATTTATTGAGTCAAGTCTTGAAAGGGTGTATGCTAGCTTGGTGATCTTACACACACACTCAGGGGAGTGAGATTGAGTCAAAACTAGATGTTCAAATTTTAAACTCATCATACTGTATGATTTATATCATAATGTATGATTAGCTCATCTAACTAATCATATTATATGATTTAGATCGTCTAGGATGATTAGTTATGATCATGAAAAATAGCCGTCAATTATAATTTATGCAAGATTATAAGATTCACATTTTTTCTTATCATCCATGATGATATAAATCATACTGGATGATTTATAACAATCATGTCTAAATTGATCCTATGATTAGGAGACTAATAATGGTTAATTTGTTCAATCTGATCATCAAGGATGATCAAAGATGATCATATTGGATGACCAAGAGGATGCTTGAGACAAACCCCAATCGTACAAGATGAAAACTATAAATGTGTCAACTAATCATCCTGGATGATCACAAAATCATCATGAACATTCAGTATAAACTTTTGAACTGATCTTACAGGACAATGTGGTTCATACTATCAAAAAGGGATGTTTCTTACTAATCGTATAGCACGATTGAACGTGATCGTATTGGATGATCAATACAAATTTGAACTAATTGTATTGGACTATCTGGTGATCATACATTACTATCAGGTCAAATTATGTGCATCATACTAGATGATACATTAATCATTATGTATGATCATTGACGGCTGAATTGAACATTTAGGATTTTTTTCAGCACTCTATTTAAACTTTCTCATATAACTTTGTAAGTGTCCGTGATATACATTGAGTTTCCGTTCTTCTGGAAAAAATTTAAAGAGAGAGCCTTGAAAGGGAGAGAGGAAAGGATGGAGTTTGAGAGAGAGAAGATCCTTATGGGGTTTAAGAGAATGTGGAGGGGGTTTCACATGGTTACTTTGGCAAGCTTGCATCTTAGTACCATCATATTCATGATTTTTCATGAGGGAAGTTTTAGAAAGAAAAAGATTTCTTTGTTGTCAAAGGACCCAGATATTCTGCCACATTGGGAAGGTGAAAGTATTCCAGGTTCTCTGTCTCATTACGAGGGTGAAAAGGAGTCAATGTTCTCTACCTCACCAGGAGGGTGAAAAAGAGTCAGTGTTCTCTACCTATGAACGGAGTAAAGTTCTCTATCACATCGAGTTGGTGAAAGAGAGTTTGTAAGGGTTTTTCTACCTAACTGTGAGGGCTAAAGAAGAGTCACTAAAGAATTTAGTGCAATACCTATAGTGGGTGACTCTAGGGAGTGGACATATTCAGATTGACCAAATCACTATAAATCTCTGGTGTGTTTGTTCTTGATTTTATTTTTCTGCACTTTATTTTTTACATTTATTTTTGTGTTAATTGTATGGTTGAAAATTTATATTTTTCAATTATTGTAAAATTACTTTGCTTCCTTATGAAGGGATAAAATAATCTATTTTCATATGTTGAAAAAACATTAAAAAGGGTTTTTTTTGGTTAAATAAGTTTTTAAAATAACCAATTCACCCCCCCCCCCCCCCCCCCCCCCCCCCCCCCCCCCCCTCTTAGTTAGCCTTGGGACTAGTTATATAAAGGGTTAACAACCCTCACAAACTTTCATGTGACACCTACGATAGGCTCATCAGAGGCAAATTGAGAATTTTGAGACATTTAGTCAAATGATGGTCAAATGCATTGACCAGAGGTTTGAGGTGAGCCAAATTGATCTCAAAGGATTTTTGGATCAATTTGAATCAAATGTAACATCAAAAGACTAGGTTCAATCTAAGTTCACCCAAAAGTTGGGTATAAAGGTATTTTGGGAATTTTAGACAACTAAGGTTGACCCAAGCCAAGAGGGCTAACCAAAGGTCAAACTTTACTCTAAATGACCCAATGATGAATTTATACCAATAAGAGCCAAAGCCAAGGTCTCTTGGTTTAGTTTAGGTCATTGGGTCAAACATAGGAGTATTTTCATAATTTTGAACTTTTTTTTGTCAAAGGGAATTACCAGAAATTAAAGATGATTCTAAAATAACTCTCAATTGATTTTAAAGTTATTGAGAACTAATATCAACTCAAATTCAAAGAGTTTGGCCTTGTGCATACTAGAGTAATAATTTTATCCTTTTTTTGTTAAAGGGTTGGCCAAGGGTAGAGAATGGTTTAGATTTTTTCTATGAGGGTTGTAGGAGTATTTGAAACCAATCCTTGGATTCGGTTTGAAGTTTTGATCTAAGGAATATATGTAGAGCACCTTGGGGCAATTTAATAATTGTGTCCCCCATGGTCAAAGAAGGGTCGACTAAGGATGGGAATCATCAAAATCATTTTAATATCAATTATAAGCTATTTTAAACCAATTTCCAATTCCAAGTCACCATGCTTAGGCATTTGGATTGAATTTAAAGTTTTTTATATATTTTAAGGTTTTGACTTAGGGTTTGAGTTTAAATGAATTTATCACCTTTCTATGGTCACTAAGAAAAGCCCTAAAGGGTCTATAAACTTTCTAGAGCAAGCAAATGCTATGGCATTGGGCATCCCCTTTGAAAGACAATTTCTATACAAAAGATAGGAAAACCTAATAGCTAAAAAACTCCTTGGAGAGAAAAAATTGACCTCATTTCAAAAGTGAGGTCAAAAGCCTCTTCTGAAGTCCTCTAAATTTTATAAATAAAAAAGCAAAGAGGTATCTTTTGGGGATTTTTTATTTTGAATTTGGGGCTTTTAATGTTTGAATATTTTGCTCTTTAGTGCATTCAAATATTTCAAACTTACATATCTTCTTATTTTCCTACTTTATCTTGGAGAAAAAGGATTTGTGTCGCCGACTCGATGTACGTAGTTAGATAAAGGCTTGATGTTGTTGTTATTGTTGTTGTATCTTAACTCCGCTCTACTCTATCCCAGGGCACATAGAGTTTTCACTCTCTGTACTTGCTAATACATCCAATCCTTTAGCTCATATCTCAAAACTACCTATAGTAAGGTCGGGTATCATCTGCGGACAAATTATGATCGAACAACCTTTAAATATTATTCTCAACTATTTGCAAAAAAAAAAAATTATGAGTCTCTAGGAGAAATAAACTTAGGGCTTTATTTGAACCCGTTAGAATCTCCATATAGCCTACTAACTTCAAATACTATATCTCCTTTAAAGTAGCGAATGCATATTCTCTCCCTTTTGTTGACATTAGCTTAATTGTTTTTCCTTCATGGAGAATATATGTTACTCTAATTTGTCTATATTTAACTTGATTCCTAATAGTATTCTTGCAAAAAAAAAAAAAAAAAACAAATTTATGCATGAATATGAAGGCATAAGTTACATCAGGATGGGCTTGAATACTCTTATATTTGTATTGAGATTAGTAAAATTTATGATATTATATATAAGCATTAATATTAGCATAAATTTAAAAGCATTCAAGCACATCCTAATACAAATTACATTAAGATATCCTTACACATTATTATCATGGATATCCTTACGAAGCACCGATCTCCAACTTCTACTTTCTTATCCTCCCGCTCAAAGATTTCTTTGTTATTTTGAATACACTGATTCACCCAGGGCTGCAAACGATCCGAGCCGAGCCGAGTATGTGAGTGTTCATGTTTTTGTTCGTTTAATATCAGCTTGTTCAAGTTTGGTTCATGTTTGTTCGAGCTTTGTTGTTTGTGTTCATGTTTGGTTCATTTAAATTAATGAGTGTTCATGTTCGGTTCATGTTCAGTTCATGTTCGTTCATTTAGTGCTTATCAAGCTTGTTCGCGAACATATTTAACGAATTTTTTTTAGCGGTCAAACAAATATGTTCATGAACATATCTACTTTTTCATCTATTTATCATTCTCTATGTTTTTAGTTCATAATCTCCGGCCTAGCTGGTCTTCCATCGTATCCATCTTACTTCAAATTATATTTTTTATTTTAAAAGTAATTTGATTTGTTAGAAAAATATAATAAATATCACTTTATTTTATATTATTTAGTGGTATGTATGTAAAATAAAGTGGTATGTATGTTAGATATATTTTTTTTTTTTTTGAACTATGATGATCTACACTTTGCTTGCCTGGGATTATACCTTGCAGACACATATTTTGGCTGCTCTCAATTAATATTTATTATTATTATTATTATTATTATTATATAAAATGCTATGACATTTTTTAAAAAATAAATTGAGACAGAAATATTTTTTTTAAAAAAAAATAGATATGAGGATACATTAATTAAAATTTAGACAGAAATATTTTTTTTTTTTAAATTTAAATTTACTTTTAGATAAATACAATAAAAAAATGATTATCTTGATTCATTTTTGCGATAGAATAATAAGAATATTTCAATCAGCTACTAAAATAACAAATTTTATTATTTATATAAAATGAGAATTTGGTATGTACGATTTTTCTTTCTTTCTTAAAAAATTTCATTTCACTATTTCAGCTCATAGCAATAGATGATAATGGTCGCACCTTAACTAGCCCGGTGAAAGAGACCCCCAATTTCTGATTTGTAGGGCAGGCAAGACTTGCGGCTCCCTCCACGACCATTTTGGCCGTAGTACAACCGATGAGCGGTGATCAGATCCATTTCCTTCTCCTTTTTCTTAGATCCCTCCGCATCCAGCTTCCTCTCCGTGGATCTCTTCTCCTCCGCGGCACGAATAACTACCTTCTTCCTATCGCTTTTACTCCGGTGAAGAACCAGATCACGAATCCACCACAGGAGCATTGATCCCGTGGAGCAGCATTTAGAGACCGAGCCATTAGACTGGGCCGGTGGCCACAAGCAGTAAGTTCCGAGAGGAATCCCTTCCAGTTCATCGGTGTAGGACGAGGAGGTTTCCGACGTCGACCAATCGTGCTCTTCCATCAGAAGCTGGAGCAGTCGCTGCCGCTTTGGTTTCTCCGTGAAGGCGGGGGAGGTGTTGGCGAGGACGGGGTAGACGGGTAGGATGTGGCCGTTGGAGAAAATTTTATCGGCGGCGATCGGAATGTGGGTTTCGTAATCACGAATCAGTAAGGAGAACTCGAAGTCTTCGTTGCTGCCATCCTCCTCTGCTTCGGCCGGAGAGGAGTTTTGAGGGGAGATGGTGTACGGAGAAGCGCTGAGCTTTGGTGGTTGGCCGAAGCTGGGCAAGGCGGTGAGCATCGCCGACGATTCGTCGTCTCGGTCGTCGCACATCCTATGCTACCTATTCTTTCTTTCGTATCGAAGCGAACTACTCCGCCAATAGCAGAACGCACGCAGGACATATGGGGCTTTGCTAGGGTAACGGTGTTAATAAAAGAGAACGGGTCGATTCAAAAAAAAAAAAAGGATTTTGAAAAACTCCTCCCCCATGGGCAATTAGCCGGCCAGACTGGCCTCCATTTTTTAATTCTTTTAATTATATATATATATATATATATATATATATATATATATATATATATAATTTTGTAATATTTTTCCAATCATAATATATAATAAATTATAAGATATGAAATAATTATAATTTTAAAAATTTCTGTTTATAAATTTAAAATCATTCTCATTAATATACTATTAATATGCCATCTTAAAACGCTTGGATAACCAATGGTACAAACCAATCTTTTAAAGTCTTAGAGAACTCGCCATTGGTAGTTTTAACATTAATCTTGCCTTGTAATTTCTCCCTTTATTGCCCTAACCACAAACACTCATCTTCTCTATCAAACAGGAAATTTGCTAATAGTATCTTATGATTCTCTAGGTACTGTATTATGTTATCAAATGATTTTTCAAACCTCATTAACTTGTCCTTAGCAGCCTAGGCTCTATTGAGCCATTGAAAATAAGGAGGTTTCAATCTAAAGAACAACAACAGATGTATATCTCCTCTTCCACTCTCAAAGTAAACATCTTACTATGCACATCACCCATCAAGTGGGCTACCAAATTAGCAAACTACGTTATTGAATCTGATGTCATAGTTCTAGTTGTACAGTGTATTATAATTTTGTGACTGGAAAGTCCAACTGTCACATAATGATCTTAGGGATTCATGGCTTCCCAACACTTACACCTATAAATGCATTCAATAACGCAACCTACATCTCATAAAGATAAGGGAATATGTAAAATAATATTAAGCTACCACAAGCGATAATTACTTATCTACTAATCATTCATATGGTGCTGGTTATAAATCAATTTCTTAAATAATTATTATTTTGATACCATGGGTGTCCCATGATCTAATTAAAATAATTTTTTTCTTATACACTGTAATAACCCTAATTTTCATAAGATTAAAGATCCATTAATGAATACTGATGCATATTAAAAATCTTGTAAACATGAAAATTTTGTTGGGAGCACTACAGCATTGTGCTGACGAGCACACAGCACTACCCTCTCAGTATTAGGGGTTATGGGTGATTAAGCACAGTGGCACTAGGATCCAGTGCTATGGCATTTTTTCCTTTGTTTTATAGTTATCGGGTCAGCACTATGGCATTATGATCTTGACCATTATACACTAAAGGATCAAAATATTTTTTTTATATAAAAAGATTTCATTCCATTGCTTAAAACCTCACCACCCCCATTCCCTTCCCCTTTTGTTGATTGGCTAGGTGAGGGGGAGAGGAGAAAATATTCAATCTAGGATATTTTCGCCCATCAATCTAATTATGAAAGTTGCTCGAATCATGGCAAGTAACCATTGCCCTTCATTTATTTTAGTAAATTTGATTTTTGTTATTTTCTTTCAGTCAAATCTAGTTAAAAAGCATTATCTTCCTATCTAGCAAATTTTCACTATGTAACTTTTTATATGTGATAGATATCTTTATTCTGGACATTTTAAGATGACCATCTCTAAATATGAACAACTATTTTTGCGTTTATGCTATTTTATATGAAATAATTGGGATATAATTATAAAGTGAATAGAAACTAGTACATCTAAATATGAACATGGAATACATAAAGTGTTTAAAGCTATTATTCATTTGACAAGACATACATTGTGACATAATATATACATATTGATAAGCACATTTAATAGATTTATATGTTATATTAATTATTGGATATGCACATATCATATGATAATTATCATTATTATGATTTATATGATTCATGTGTGTGGAAGAAAGAAAGACTAGCTAATAATAACTAACTAACTCAGGTTAGATGGAGATATGCTACACTTTATAGTAGTGTGAGTCGATGGATTTTCATTTAAATAAGACTTATGGTATAATTCAAGTGATATGAAAAGTGAGGCATAAAGAGAATGAGTGATATGATATGCTGACGAGAAGGATTGTCGACTCTTTTATGAGGCAACCTAACTTATGATTAATATGGTTTATTCATATTTACATAACTCATATGATTGAGGTTAATTCATGTGTGGTCTGAAAGGCCTATAGAACTTAATATAAGAAAAACTTCATAAGAGATAAATATCCTACCTTGCTTATTATCATTGATGTTACATGAACATTCATACGCTATATAAACATATCATAATTGCATAAAAGATATGATATGATATGATAAGACAAAAACAAGATACGATGTATAACTTATGCAGACATAGGATAAGGTTGATTAAATTGATATAAAATATATGTCACACGATATGTGATAGTGATGCATGATATGTATGATACATGACATTCATACAAAATATACATGCTATGATACAGATCAACATGCATTCAAATTGATATATGAAATATGACATTAAATGATAAGCATACTAATATGAATGCTTTAGTATAGACATGTCATTTATTCATGATAAATTAAAGATATAAATTCATATTTGATGGATGCATAGATTCATTATTTTACTTGATACAGTACTATAAATAACACTAGCATAAAATTGGCAAAGCTATTGATTCCTTTATGGTTATTGATCACATTGATTAATACTATTTATTAATCTATATTAAATGCATTATCATTACAATCTTTATTATTCGTAAGGGCTATTACATGTTCATACTGATATAATACGAATGATTACATGCATATTACTTATGTTTTATGCATTGAATATAGTTCTAAGTTTTAGTGACCTACTGAGTTTTCTACTCATTATACGTGATTTGCCTGATTTTAGGGAAGGGTATGGACCTAATGGAGTGAAACTAATTCAAGGCTGTTGATATAGGTATTTTTGTTTAATTTTGTTTATTCTTTTTGTAATCATGAATGTGTAAGGGATAGACTAATATGATAAATTATATTTATGGATATTATATATGATTTTTGGATATATGAACACTGCCATTGCCAGGTCCCAAGTCCTGGATGAGAAACGTGAGGGTTATGTTAGGTAGTCGGCAGCTAGCATAAAATTTGTCAAATATTAATGACATGAATCCTTTAAGAAATTGTGCTAATGCTACGGCATCCCTTGAAAGCAATGCCTTGTATGGCCTGAATACAATGAAAAGTGTACAACGGTCATTGCACCGGCGTCTAGGTGCAGTGTTAAATAGGCAAGGGTTCCCATATCAAGGACGAATATGGGCAAAGAAGCTAGTTCATGATACTAAAAAACATGAAACTAAAATTAGGATAGGAACTTGGAATATAGGTTCCCTTACAGAAACATTAATGGAATTAATAGATATTAATATTCATATGAAGTTAAATATTTAGTGTATTCAAGAAACTAAATGGTTTGGAGAGAAGGCTAAGGAAATTGATAGTTTGGATTTACTTTGGTATTCGGGTAAGAGTCGTACTAGAAATGATGAAGGTGTTATTATATATAAGAGTTTAAAGGATAATGTTATAAAAATTAATAGTATTAGAGATAAAATTATAGCTTTAAAGATTAGTGTTGATGCTAAGATTGTTAATATTATTAGTGCTTATGCTCTTCAAGTAAGTTTGAATGTGAGTTCTAAATTAAATTTTTATAATTAGTTAGAAGAATTAATACAAAAGATATCTCTTGAAGAAAGAGGTTTTATTGGATGAGATTTAAATGGACATATTGATAGAGAGGTAGATAATTTTAAAAGAATTCATGGTGGCCATGGGTTTGAAATGACAAATGAAGGTGGTATGAGCATATTAAATTTTTATTTAGCTTATGATTTTTTAATTGCTAATATCTTATTTAAGAAAAGGAATAATCATCTCATCGCTTATAAAAATGGATATAGTATAACTCAGATTGACTATTTTCTTATAAGAAAATTTGATTGTTTAGATTGCAAAGATTATAAAGTTATTTCGAGTGAAAATTTATGTATCGAACATCGATTATTAGTTTTAAACTTTAAGAAAAATGGGCAAAAAAGAAAAAATAAAGTAAAATGATATTATAGGATTAGATGGGGGCATTTAAAGAATATTAATAGAATTTTTTTTTAGAGTAAGATTTTAGATCTTAAGATTTTGTTATGGCATGAAGATGCTAATGTTATGTGGGAAAAAGTGGATGGTGATATTAAGAATATTATAAAAGATGTGCTTGAAGAATCAAAGGGAAAAAACTCCTCATAGTAAAAATAGTTGGTGGTGGAAATCCAAATGTGTAAGAAAAGATTAAAAATAAGAAGATTTGCTGTAAAAATTGAGTTAGTTCTAAAAATTCTGATAATTAGGAAAGATATAAAGAGGCTTGTAAGAAATCTAAGAAAGCAATATGCGATGCAAAGATCTTAGCTTTTAGTGATTTATATAATAGATTATATACTAAGGAGGGAGAAAGATATATGTATAAGTTTGCCAAACAAAGAGATAGGGATAGTAAGAATTTAGTTCAAGTGAAGTGTATTAAGGATGAAGACCAAAAAATACTTTTCATAAAAGATGATATTCAACAAAGGTGGATGAGATATTTTGCTAAACATTTTAATGAAGATTGTGAAATTGAAATTGATTGTAGTGACCTTAGCACCCAAAATGAAAATAATGATTTTCATTTTTATCGACATATTAGTAAAATTAAAGTTAGAGGGGCTTTAAAAAAAATGAATGGTGGAAAAGCTGTTGGACCTGATGATATTCCAATAGATGTGTGGAAATGCTTAGGAGATGAAGGAATTTCTTGGCTTACTAAACTTTTTTAATACTATTTTAAAGACTAAAAATATACCATATGAGTGGAGAATGAGTGTGTTAATTCCTATTTTTAAGAATAAATGTGATGCACAAGATTGTACGAATTATAGAGGAATTAAGTTAATGTGTCATACTTTAAAACTATGGGAGCAAGTTGTGGAGCATAAGTTATGGCGTGATACTAATGTTTCTCAAAATCAAATTGGATTCATGCAGGGTAGGTCGACTATGGAAGTCATACATTTATTAAGATGTTTGATGGAGAAATATAGAGAAAATTATGAGGATCTACATATGATATTTATTGATTTAGAAAAAGCATATGATAAAGTTCCAAGAGAAGTGCTATGGAGTTTTCTTGATAAGAAAGGAGTTAATAATGCTTATATTCAAATCATTAAAGATACGTATGCAGGAGCTATTACTTGTGTTCAAACACAAGGTGGTTTGACCAAGTATTTCACTATTTCAGTTGGGTTACATCAGGAATCAATCTTAAGCCCATATCTTTTTTGCTTTAGTCATCGATGTTCTCACTAGGCATTTATAAGAGGATGTACCTTGGTGTATGGTTTTGCTGATGATATTCTTCTTGTTGATAAGATTAGAGAGAGAGTTGAATGTAAACTTGAATTAAGGTCAACCTTAGAGTCTAAAGGTTTCACTTGAGTAGATCTAAAATAGAATATATTGAGTGTAATTTTAGTAGTAATAGATCTAGCGAGGTGATTGTGTCTTTAGGCGATCAAGTCATTAATAAGATTACACGTTTTAGATATCTTGGATCTATTATTCAAAGTGATGGTGAAATAGATTGGGATATTATCAGCAAAATTCAATTTAGATTATTCAAGTTGAGGAATGCATTGGGCTTTTTGTGTGATAGAAAAGTACCCCTCAAACTTAAAGAAAAATTCTATAAGATGGTGGTGAGGTTTGCAATGCTTTATTGTATCGAATGTTGGCCATTAGAAGAGAAGCATAATACTCAGTTAAGTGTGACAGAGATTAGGATGCTAAGATGGATGAGTGGCTTTACTTTTAGAGATAGGATATGAAATGAGCTTGTACATGATAAGATTGGAGTAGCTCTAGTAGAAGATAATATTAGTGAGAGTCACCTTAGATGGTTTGGTCACATAAAATGGCGACCTTCCAATGACCCAATTAGGAGAGTAGAGGTATTAGATTTGACTTATGTTAAGAAAGGTAGAGGAAGACCTGAAAGGACTTGGTTTGAGAATATTAGGAATGACATTTCTTTATTAGATTTAAATGAGAATTTGACTTTTAATAGGACACAATGGAGGAAAATGATTCATGTAGCCGACCCCACATAGTAAGATAAAGGCTTGATGTTGTTGTTGTTGGATATATGAACTAAGTGGATAAGTATTATGTTTTTGATACTATATGAAATGAAATGATATTTTCACTGATTTATTTTTAAAAAGTATGTTACTAGTGGATTTAGTGGTAAGAAGATTTAAAAAGAGGTAATTCTTTCAAATTATATTTTATGGCCTGATATATACATACTTTCTTTGAAATTTATAATAAAGGGCCTTTCTTTATTATCAAATAAATAGTAAATAAAAATATCAACAAGATTTTATTTATTTTGGTAAATAAAAATCAAAATATTAATAAATAATCATCCTAGTATAATCTCTCTTTTCACCTAATTATATACATCTACCTGGATTATCAAAATAATGAGTCTATAAAATAAGCATACATAATTTGTGTCCCAATGGGTGTTAGTAGTATCTAATTAACTAGAGCCTTATCTTTTCCTGAAACAAACATGTATAAGTAAAGTATAACTGAGCTACACTTTCTTAGAGCTTAATAGGTTACTCGAAGCCTACTTCAAAATTCAACATATACACATAAAAAAACTTGGTTAGTTAAACATTGCATAAATAGTACAAAATGCTTATAATAAACTAACATTATGTTTATATTATATATTATAATTATTAGATAGGTATTAGTAGCAGGTACATGCTATAAATAACAAAATAAGCAGGTAATTAAACATGGTGTAAAAAATAAAATAACATGAATGAAAATAATATTAAATATTTCTTACATTTTTTCTTTGCCTCCTTATATCTTCACTTTCACTTATATCTCCACTTATTCATATTTTTCCTTCGCTTCCTTATACTTCCACTTGTTCATATTTACCCTATTCCTATTATAACTCCACTCCCACTTATATCTCCACTTATTGACATCACATCTATTTAAGCATATCAAACATAATGATGGACAATCATATAATTTTTCAGGCTCTTATAACTTCAATTAATTGCATAAGAAATATCCACCACTAGTCACCTCTATTGTCCTCTACATTCTCATGCATTTTCAATCATATGAGCAAAGAAACATTAGTGATTTCAACATGTGTAAATATCAATACATTCAACATGAACACATAAAAATCAATATTTTTATATGTATAATCAATATATATTATATCATAGAAATATATATAATGTGCATAAAGTATCAATAATGGCTTAACAACATTTTCACCTTCTTCCTCTTTTTTATGTAACTTTAGACACATGAGCATAAAAATATCGGTATTTTTAATATGTATAAAATAATATATGACATATCATAGAGTTATAAAAAATTTTATATATGTGACAAATAGTATAGTTTTTATAAGAGTAAACTTATACACTCATTTTAATAGTTACAAATCAGTAAACCATTCACAAATAATATTCACAGTGATATTTCGAAGCTTTTATCATTATGTTGCAATTTTTATTAGTGTCACTGTCCTTGTTAAAATGTTTAAAATACCATATAGTAAAAAATTCCTGATAAAAATTTAATTTATATGTGTTAATATGGCCAAAATATTATATTTTATAATACATTATATATATATATATATATATTATATATATATATAATATATATATATATTATATATATATATATATATATTATATATATATATGTTACATGTGAAAGTGTTTCCAATCTTGGTAAATCTAAGTTTGTACAAAATCTAACCTAACAATATACTAAAACTTCACATAAGAGCCATGAAATGAAATATGAGGTTGGGAAATATTAGCCTACCTCGATTTGAACAATGTTACCAACTACACCTATGGACAAAATCAGCTCTAAAACCTCCGAACCGAGCTTTTCCCACCTCTCTTCCTTCTCTTTCTTTGTCTCTTTTCTTAGCTAAGGAATCAAAATAAAAAATGAAATGGATTTTGAGAGTGGAGTTAGATATTTATAAAAAATATTTTTTCTAGGGCTGCATTGCCTAATCTTTAATGTCATTGCCCCCTCCCCCAACCCCCATAAGGGCCAAATTATGTCATGAAAGTAGAGAGATTAGTGCAATAACGTCAACATGATAGCACCGTAGGGCCCTCAAGAGGCACTTCCCACTTATCAATTTCTTCAAAATAGAGAGATTAGCATAATGGTGCCTCATGACAGTGGCATAGTGCCATAAATAGAGAAGTTAGTGTCTCACCGTCCTAGTTGTCATTTCCAACTTACTAAATTTTCTTCCAACTTCAACCAAAAAAAATAATATAGCCATAGTAATTCATAAAAATAAGTAAATGCCACATAAATATGCAAATCATGTCAGGTCTAAATTAAGCCACTAAATGTAATCTAATTAATATTTAAGCAGACATTACATATATTCTTTATATTCAGCAACACTCCTCATAACAATAAACAAGAGCTGAAGTTGAAGGATACCAGAAAGAGGAAGATCAAAATTAGAAGAAGAAGAAGAAGAAGAAGTTTAACATGTGCTCTAAGAATAACCAAGGAGAGTATCAAATCAATACACACTAAGGCTATATGTTATCCCATAGTGATGTAGATGAAGATACTGCCTCATCATGTAATAGTGGCTATATAGACTAGTTTGAATATAAACTTTGTTTGAGACAAGTTCATGCATGGTTCGAAATAGATTCAATTGAACCTTATTCAATCCATATTTGAACTCTATTTAAACTAGATTCAAATAAAATTTAAACATAATTCAAACATAATTTGAATAAGGTTCAAACTATGTTAGAATATTCCTTCAAATGCAATGTCAAGAAATCCTTTCCCAATAGAGCAACTAACTCCTTTATTTTTTTAATATCTCTTTCATTAAAAACTCTTTTAAAAATTCAAAAAATAAATAACTACAATTTTCTCAACAAAAGTAGGTTAAAAAAAATTAAGGAGACTATGATTTTAAACTTTGATTTTTAGGTAAGACTCATATATAAAATAGTATATGTGTGATTATCAAAAAGACTTTAAAGTATAATATTATAGAAATTAATTCAATTTGAGGTAAAATTATAGTTTTAAAGATTGTTATTAATGCTAAGATTATTATTATTATAAGTGCTTATGCTTCTCAAGTAGATTTGGATATATATTAAAACAAATTTGAATTACTTAGAATAATCAATATAAATGATATATTTTAAAGAAAGGTTTTTTTATTGGAGGAGATTTAACTCGCTACAGGAAAACAGCTCATTTCCGAAAGAATTTTCAGCGGAAGTAAAATCATCAAAAATTCTGGCAGATTTTCCAGTGGCTTTCCGATGGAAATTTTTCAACGAATTTAAAAAATAATTTTTGACTGGTTTTCCGACAAATGTTTTTTGAAAGCATTTTTGACAGAATTTCTGGCAGATTTCCGACGGAAATTAAAAAATTAAGTTATATTTTAATAACTTATTATCAAATTAAATATATTTTTTATTTTAAAATATAACTTAAATTATTGAATTTACTAACTTAAATTATTGAATTTAATAACTTAAATTATAATATAATTATTTAATAACAAAAAATTAAATGATTTAAATTTAAAATTTAAATTTAAACTTAAATTATAATAAAATTTTGAAATTATTTATTTTTTTTAAATTAAGTTAAATAATTTTAAAATTTTTTATTAAATTAAATTAATTGATTTAATAATTAATAGGTTAAATAAAAAAAAGTATCAGTTTTAACAATTTTAGGTTTCTTGACTAGAAGGCAGATGCCGCGGCACTTCCGCACGTGGAGAAGTGGGCGGGGTTCGAACCCCGCCGAAGGCGTCCACGGTTCACACGGACAGGTTGGCCATGGTTCACGCTGGCGGGCAGGGCGGGCTGGTGCGGCTAGCACTCAGGCTGGCTGGGTCCACGGGACCACGCGAGCGGGCTGGGGTCTTGGCTTGGAGCAGCGGTCCGGTCTATTGTACATGATTTTTTTTTTTATTTTTCTTGACATTCCGGCACATAAAAAATTTGACGGAAATATTTTTCCAGCGAAAAATACGCCGGAAATATTTCCGGCGAATTATTTTGTGCCGGAAGTCCTTTTTCGATCCTCGTGGAATCGGCGAAAATATTTCCCCCGAAAATGCAACTTTCTGACTGATTTTGGCCATTTTTCGACAAAAATGGCCGCCGAAAAATGACATTTTTCCTGTAGTGATTGGATATATTGGTAAAGTGATAGAAGATGTTAAACTCATTCATGATGCTTATAGTTTTGGAGCGACTAATCAAGGTAGTGAGACCATATTAGATTTGTTCAAGCTTATTATTTTGTAATTGCAAATATTTTATTTAAAAATAAGTAGACCATGTCGCTACTTATAAAAATGGACACATTAAAACTCAAATTGATTATTTTCTTGTAAACAATAGATTATTTAAATTACAAGTATTATAAAGTTATTCTGAGTGAAAGTTTGTGCATCTAACATTGTTTATTAGTCTTATACTTTACCATGAAGAGATAAAAAAATAAATATTAAAATAAAATATTATCTTAAGATTAGATGGGAATATTTAAAGAATTCTAATAAAAATATTTTAGAGTAAGATTTAAGATCTTAATATTATAAAAAAGTTATATATTAGGATAAAAAAAAGTTACTCATGAGGAAGTTAATGTTATATAAAAAAGTTACTAGTAATATTAAGAATATAAAGAAGTATGTATATAAAAAAATTCAAAAAATTAAAAAATTGTTATAAAAATTAAATTTGATGTAAAAATTTGAAAAATTATGAAATATAGAAAAGAGCTTATAGAGATTCAAAGAAAGCATTATGTTTTGCAATTTAGCTTTTAATGATTTATATAATAGATTATAAACTAAGGAGGGTGATATATATATATATATATATATATATATATATATATATATATTATATATATATATATATATATATATATATATATATATATATATATATATATATATATATATATATATATATATATATATATATATATATATATATATATATATATATATATATATATATATATATATATATATATATATATATATATATAGAGAGAGAGAGAGAGAGAGAGAGAGAGAGAGAGAGAGAGAGAGAGAGAGAGAGAGAGAGAGAGAGAAAGTTTGTCAAGCAAAGAGATAAGAGAAGTAAATGTTTAGTTCAAGTGAAGTGCATTAGGATAAAGATTAAAAGTGTTTTTATATTAAAAGAGACTATTAAACAGAGGTGGATGAAATATTTTGATAAACATTTCAATGAAGGCTATGAGAATATGATTGTGTTTAGTATCTTTAGCATTCTAAATAAAATAAATAATTTTTTTAAAAATCATATTAGTAAAATTAAAATTGGAAAAACTTTAAAAAATGAAGTGTGGAAAAGAGCAAGTTGTTTTATCAAAATAAGCATGGAAATCTAATATAAGCATGGAAAGACTTACGAGATCAAAGAATTTTTTGCCTTATTAAATCTTTTAATATAATTTTGAAGACTAAAACGATGTCAGATGAGTGGACGAGCAAGTTGTTTCCTACTTTTAAGAATAATGGTGATGCACAAAAAGTGTGAGAACTATAGAGGAATTAAGCTAATGTGTCATACATAAAAATTATACAAGATATTATTTAACATAGGTTAAAATGTGATACAAATGTTTTTCAAAATTAGTATGGATTCAAGTTATGCAGGTCTATGATGGAATTTATATATTTGTTGATAAATTTGATGGAGAAGTATAGAGAGAGTAAGATGGATTTACATATGTTATTTATAAATTTAGAGAAAACATATGACAAAGTTCCAAGGATTGTTCTTTAGAAAGTTGCAGAAAAGAGAGGAGTTAATAATGCTTATATATATATATATATATATATATATATATATATATATATATATATATATATATATATATATATATATATATATATATATATATATATATATATATATATATATATATATATATATATATATATATATATATATATATATATATAATACCCTCTTTTAGCTTCTAGGTCTATTTTTTAGTTCAAGACCCCTTTTACTAACTGGAATAAAAGAATTAGTAGATCTTTTTCGCCCAAAATGGGAATGGGCTGGAGTTATGAACTTATAATAATGGAATCGACTCAATCATCAGATTTTAAGTTCATTCCAGATCAGACTAGGATGAAATAGGGTTATGTACATTCTTCTTATGAGAAGGGGTCATTCGAGCGTATGTAAATTGATACTTTGTTTACATATGGATCCCTACATCGTTACATTCTATTTAATATATATATATATAAGAGCTATTACTTGTGTTCAAATTTAAGGTGATTTGACCAAGTTTTTTTTATTTCATTTGGATTATTCAAGGAACAATTTTAAGCACAGATCTATTTCTTTAGTCATGGGTGTTCTTAGTAGACATTTGCAAGAGAATGTGCCTTGGTGTCTGATTTTTGTTGATGATATTCTTCTTATTGATAAGACTAGAGAGGGAGTTTATGAAAAACTTGAATTATGAAGGTCAACCTTAGAGTCTAAATATTTTCATTTGAATAGATCTAAAACTGAATATATGGAATGCCATTTTAGTAGTAATAGATTTACTAATGGGAATGTTACATTGGTTGATCAATTCATTAAAAAAACTGCACGTTTTAGATATCTCAAGTCTATTATTCAAAGAAAAGCTAAAATAGATAGAGATATTATTAACATAATTCAAGTTCGATTGTTGGAATGAATGAATGCATTGGGCCAAATATGTGATAGAAAGTACCTTAAAACTTTAGGGAAAATTTTATAAGGTGGTTGTGAGACCAACAATGCTTTGTTGCGCAAAATGTTAGACTTAAAAAATAAGCATAAAATTAAGTTATGTATTGCAACAATGAAAAAGCTTGGGTGGATGAGTGGCTTTATAGTTAGAGACAGAATGCAAAACTAGCTTATATGTGAAAAGGTTGAAGTAGCTCCATTAGCAGATAAGATTAGAGAGGGTCGCCTTAGATGGTTGGGTTACATAAAATGTTATCCGACTGATGAACCTGTCAGAAGAGTAGATGTATTAGATCTGGCTTATTTTAAGAAAGGTAGAGGTTGGCCTAAAAAGAATTTTTTATAAAGTATTAAAATTAACCCTTTTTATTTGATTTAAATGAAAATTTGATTCTTAATAGGATGCAATGGAGAGAAATGATTCATGTAGTCAAGCCACATAGTGAGATAAAGGCTTGTTGTTATTGTTGTTGTGGAAATATGGAAATTACTCCTTTACATCAAATGTTTATGGAAGTCCGCCATAAAGAAATTTGGTTCGAACTAATTTGAATTCAAACTTTGTTCAAATAAGATTCAAACTTTGTTTGATATAGGTTCGATCGAATATTGCTCAAATTATATTAGAACTATGTGCAAACTATATTTGAGCTCTATTTGAATCAGATTTTTAAAAAAAAATTGAACAAGATTCAAAAATAGTTTGAAAATGGTTGGAAAATGTTTGAATAAGGTTCAAATTAGGTTCCATCATTCCTTCACTCACATTGGCTAGCAATCCCTTCCTAGCAAGCCTTTTCACATTGTCTATCTCAATATTTTGTTGAGCCTCCTTTTTTTCCTCTCGCCATTCGTCCCATCATTGCCTTCCCAACCAGCTTACATTGAAAAAATTTCTTCCCTTACATGTAACTAGATTTGTAGATGAGCCCTCCCTCATTAAATCATTTCTGACCGTAAGGTAGTCTTGCCTACAAGCCACCAACTTTACCAATCCAATTCACTTTTGTTCACAAGCCCCCTATGGACTCCCATCGCTACAAAATTCTTACAACTAACTTCATCAAACCAGTTTCTAGTATTTGGTCATCTTCACATTAAGGTGCAATTTAATATTCGAATTTGAACTGATTCAAATCATTTTTCTTGGAATTGGCTTCAATAAGCTGTTCACAAGTACAAAATAGTCGATGAATAGAAAAAAATAATAATTTGATTGCAAATAAACTTTTAAATATATTTCTCTAAAAAAAATAAGGGATAAAGTTCTCCAATTTCGAACAATTTACGACACATACAATTAGATTACTTTTCTTTCAGATTCTTCAGAAAGTATATGGGAATTGTTGCCTTATAATTTTCTAAAGTTATGCATCATTTTTTATTAAAAGTACTAGATTGCAAAACTTTTCTAAAAATTTTGTCAGTGTACTTATAATGAGGTTTCACTAAAGGGGAGGAGAACATTCTACAAGGCACTTTGTGAATGGGGTGTTGAGGATAAATTTTTTACAATCTCAGTTGATAATGCATCAAATAATGAATAGGGCAATGGAGCTTTTAAAAGATAGTTTTAGAGTGAAGAAAAAATTATTCTTTGGAGGAAGGTTGTTTCATGTCCATTGTTGTGCTCACATACTAAACCTTATGGTTAAGGATGACGTAAAAAGTGTGGAGTACATTATTGATAAAATTAGAGATATTGTGAGTTTTGTTAATGCATCTGAAGCAATGTTAGTTTGATTTTCTAAGGTTGTCTAACAATTGTAGTTACCTACTCGAAAGCTAGTAATGGATTGCCCAACTCGTTGGAACTCAACTTACTCAATGTTGACAGTGGCATTAAGGTTAAGGGAAGCTTTTTTTTCATATAACGAAAGAAAAGTGTCATATATTGCATGTCCAACAGAGGAGGAGTAGGATAAAATTGAAAAGATTTGTGATATTTTGGGATTCTTCAACGAAACAACTGATATTATTTCAGGAACAGATTACCCTACCGTAAATTTATTTCTTTCACAAATTTGTACTATTAAGAAGGTGTTGGATGATGGAGCAATTTCTACTGATAATTTTATTGTGGAGATGACTAAGAAGATGAAAGCTAAATTTGATAAATATTGGGGCGAATGTCCTCATGGCTTTTGGTGCAATGATGGATCCAAGAATGAAGTTTGTTGTAATTGAGTTTGCCTACCCTAAGATATATCATGGAGATGAAAGCACGAGGAATGTGCAACATGTTAGATGTCTTCTCTATGAAATGTATGAGGAATATGTTAGAAGTTCTGAAGCCGAATTGGATGGTGATGGTGGTATTGCAGAAGGCCGGGAGTTCAAGGAGCACAACCAATTCATTGCAAAGTGTAGACAATCAATATAATTCTAAAAAATGTAGTGATTGACATGATTTCACCTCATTTGTCTCATCCAAAACAAGCACCAGTCCTATAAAATCAGATCTAGACAACTACTTGGAAGATGGCTTAGAACTTTGTAGTGAAGGATAGAAATTTGATGTGATAGCATGGTGGAAAAACAATCAAGTCAAATACCGCATACTTTCAAGAATCGCAGTGGATATTTTATCTATCCTTGTTAGTACAGTTGCTTCAGAGTCCACTTTCAGTGCAGAAGAAAGAGTAGTTGATACATATCGATCAAAATTAGGGGTTGACACTATGGCTTGAAGGGAAGGGTTAAGGTAATAATTCTTATCCACAAGGTATAACACATTTGTTTGGTATCCCAAAAAACTTATATATGAAAATTCAATTATCTTTGCTATTGTAGGAGGAAGAAGAAGATGAAGAGGTGGAGATTGTCCTACCAATTATATGAGAAAATTTGAGGTTAGAAATATATTCAACTTTGTGTTCCATTACCTTCTACACTATACTAGTACAACACTTATTTCTTATATTTGAGCTGTTTCACGGTTTCACCAATAGGCATATACTCATTGCATAATGAAGCTCATTCTACTTTCTTAGAGGTTGTACAGTTCTCTAATAGAAAAACTGCCATTTTGTTGATTTGATGCAATAACTGTATATGAATAGTTTCAATTATAATAATAAGGATTGCATTGATTTGGTTGTTTATCGACTTTCTTGAAGAAGTATCTGTCAACCCGACAACTCAGATTGGAACATACTGCCATTTTGTCAAATTAGAACATATTTATACAAAAATTTTAAGATAATTATTTGTACTACATAACAACACTTATAAATTCTGTTGTTTTCTTCCAACTTGCTTCTTAATCCTTCCCATTGAATACATCAAAAATAAAAATCAAAGCAAATAACTTCTTCTAATTTAATAAATATTATAATTTTTTCTCTTCTTATATGCAAAATTTTATCTCTTATGCATTGAATTTTACAGATCTGATTATATCTGAAGCTCATTTTTTATGCTATAAATCAAAAACAGATGCTGGATAATTTTACTTGTTAGGTTTGAGCAGTAAGATTGCTTATGAATTTTATTTGTGGAATATTTGTAAGATAATATTTTTCTTTTTACCCCATTTCTAAAATAATTATTATTTTGCTTTTATCTTAATTTTACAGGTTTTTATCATATTAATTGGTAGTAGAGATGGAAGAATTTGAAGAATATGGAACATCCAAATATCAGACAGACAATGAATATATAGTTCTATCTTCTATTCAGTTTTTACTTATGCTCTATTATGAAACTTCTTAATGAGTTGTATAATTCCAATTGCTTTTTTTGTAATGATGATATGAAATGAAATTTGGTCAAATTTTTATATTATTGAAAGTTCTATTTCTATATTATTCAAGTTTTTATAGTACTTAACCATATAAAAATTGCAGTTGATAAGTTGATATTGATCAAATTTTTAAATAAAATTTTTTAAAGAAAGGTGATTGCTCATAATATATAGATTCTTGTACAACTTAAATTTTTTTTTTTAAAGAAAGTAATAGTTAAAGTTCTAGACGTTTTATGATTAATTAAGTTATTTTTTTATTGTTGAAAACATATTTTAATTAAGTGTTAGAAGGAAAAAAATAAAAATAAATAGAGAATTTTGGTTTAAAATAAAAGACTCATGCCAATTAAAAGAGTTGAGTTCAAGCTTTTTAAACGAGCTTGATCTCGAGCTCGAGCTTTTTAAACGCGCTCGAGCTTTCGAGTCGAGCTCGAGCTTGATATTTTTTAAACAAGACGATCTCGAGCCCACTAATCGAGCTCGAATTTGAGCTTGAGCACATTAAGGGTTAAACGGGCCAGGCTTGATAAGGCAAATACTCGACTCGACTCATTTACACCCCTAGATGTGATCTATTTTATTATAGGGTAAAGCTTACGTTAAGTTGTCCATGTAACAACACTTCCATTGGCATTATCACTTCTACCATTTTGGGCGGCTAAATCACCAATTTTATTTCACATAAATACATGTTATCCTATTAAAATAAAAAGATTTAAGTAACTAATAAATTATAGAACTCTTTTCTCAATGGCATATTTTATCATTTTGAAGAATAATTTCTCAACTTAATAATCCTACAATAATATATATATTAATTATCTTGAATTTGCTAGGCTCAATAAAGTTTTGATTATAATCACTGCTCATTTTTAATATTGATGCAACATAGACATTTCATAATTTTTCATCATCAGAGTTAGTTAAGATGTAATAACCCAAATTTTTAAAATGAATTTATTTGAAAATATAAAAATCTGGATCAAGAAGGCAATGTTGCGGCGTTAAGTTGGCAAGCACAGTAGCACTGTGGTGCCAAGGAACCACCACATGGCACTAAAGACTATTGTTTTTACTAACTTTGGGGTCGACATGCAGTTCAGTTCCGTCGGATAGTTGAGCACGACAGCACTGGAAACTAAATCACTTATCCATCCCATCCCTCACTCATTTTGCTTGTCGTGGAAGAAAAAATTGAGAAAGCATGAGAGAAGGGAGAAAAGAGAAGGGGAAGAGAGAGAAGGCCCTTTCGGGCTTGGTTGATTGTAATTTTTGCTAGAAAAATTATTCTGATTATTGTAAGTGACCTCTACTCTACATTTATTTTTAAAGATTTTTAGTTTAATTTTTTTCTTCCTCCAGAAAGTGATAGAAATAAGATATCTCTTATTTTACTAAACATTCATCACATAACTTTTAATGTTTGATAAATATCATCATTCTGGACGATTTATCTAGTTTATTTGAAAATTTTATTTGGCCGATTGATAGCTATAATATCTTTTAATAAATTGAATAGTATACGGATTTGCATTCATTTCATAGATTATTATATTTTATATATGAAATTGATGCATAAAGAAAATTATATGATTGATGCATGATAAATGTGTAATTTTCATATAAGCAAGAAAGGTTGGCTGTCAACACTATAATTAATACGAGTTGATTATTAAAATATAATATCCTATACAAGAGCATGGCTTGTTGTATTTTTCTTAAAATAAAAGGTTTGAGGTGTAATCCTGAAAGTTAGCCTATAACTGATTGATCGGTTATATCAATGGATATAAAGTAACCACTCTTCATTGATTATTGAAAGCCACATCATTAAATAATAAAAGACTAATAGAAATAAGAGAAAGATGTGATTGACTAATTACAAATGAAAAGATATGATAGTTGGAATACAAATGAAAGGTTCAAAATACTATATTAAAATGGGAATTCTTGTCTTACAAAACTCGCATTAATATGCATAGATGATAGCATATATAAACATATATAATATGATTATATAGAATTGACATATCATATTTACATGGCAGATATGACGTCTGATTGATAAGATGGAGTGACTAATGACATGATTGATTGATTGACATGCTTGATATGTAGTTAGACTGATAGAATGCTTATATGAACATATGATATATGATGAGGAGAAGAAATGATATGTATATAATAAGACTATATATGAATGATATGATACATAAGATAGTGTTCCTATTGATTGTTATAGGATTTTACAAATATGTGATTATTATTTTTGAGTGATTCATTAACTTCAACTGTAGATACAGGTTACTTGCTTGTCTATGTGCTTATTATGTGATTTTTATATATTTCCATGCATATATAAAGATCATGTGGATTGAAGTTGTTCTGAGCTGCATGTTGGAGTTTCTTCTTGCATATTTTCATTTTTAAATTTTCTTTTTTTTTTCATAGATCTAATTAAAGTAATGTACTATTGTTAGTTGCATATTATGACTATTTCATATATTATTTTGGCCTTTAAATCAAGATGTAAATATTGATTATATAAATGTAATTATGTTTTCTGTTGTTTACATTTCCTGAATACAATTGGTTAGTTCTTGTTGTAGATATGTTGATTGAAATAATAGAATGATGTGCAATTCTTTCAACTATAGATTTTTGTGGCGTGACAAAAAAATATATCAAATCTTATGGAACTAGAATTTTAATTTTTCTCAAAAATTTATTTTGAAGATAGAAAAATGACATACTTTCACCATATGAAATGTTAAGCAAAAAGAATCATATTTAATCCCTTTTGTCTTGTATTTCTACTTTGCCACTCTCCAAATGTTTTTATATAAATTATCTTTGTGGATTTATTAATTCCTCAATAATTAATACATAGAGGTATCCTTTAAAGCATCTTATCAAAATTTATTTACTAATAAATGTTGATAATATTAAACGAATTTTCTTAGGTTTACAAACTTCATATTAGTTGAGATTTTTCACTTCTTGGATCATTTTCTCATCAAGAAGATAATTGGCCAAGCTTATTATATAGTTCATTTCTAATTTCACCATTATCACTAGATTTTTCTTATGGCAATAACAACATGCTATACATTTGAAATGTAATTCAATAGATTAATTTAGTAGCATTTTATAAAGTTAATTTTAAAGTTGCTGTAGAGAAAGATACTTTATTATTCTAATTGCTAAACGTAGCTTTTTACAACAACAAAAATTGTAAGAAATGATGAAAAAGGAACAAGAAAGTGGTTATCAAATAAAATTGTGGTTTCTACCTAAAATGTAAAGCCACGTGAAAGCTTTCCCAAACAGACCCTAAAGCAACTCCAACAAACAAAAGAGTGAGAGGGAAACTTCTATAATTTGGCAATATTTTGACGCGGTTAAAGATAAAATGGATGATGTATGAAAAAGATACAATGCATGCATTCAAACTATTCCAATATCTCATTTTCTACGAAGAATGCTTAATCTAAAAATGATTTAGAGAAGACTCATTTTGCTTTTAAGTGTTTTGATTAATCTTTCATATAACTTCGTTTTGTTTTTATTTTTGTACTGAATTCTCTCTCAACTGAATATATTACATGGAATCATTCCTAATTTTATTAATTTTTTTTAATATTGATGCATAATATTATGTATGCTTGTTTAGATGTTGATTGATTGTTAGTATATGATATTCTTATATTTATTGAAGCCCATCATATTACTCGATATTTTTGAATTCTAACATTAAAGCTTCTGATTTATGCCTCTGCATGCTTCTATAGTGCTTGGATTTCATCTTCCAACTTCAGAACACTCCTTCGCATATTCACCTTATGGGTTGTAAACGAGTCGAGTCGAGCTCAAGTCACCACTGGCTTGAGCTTAATAAATTAATCTAGTTCGAGCTCAGAATTCAGCTTTATTCTAGGGGTTCGAGGTGACTCACAAGCATCCCGTTTATTATGAAATAGAGAAAATGACTAAATTTAAGCGATTATTATAATAAAATATTTAAAGAAATGTGAAATTATAATAACAATAATAAAGAAATACTCAATATAATAAATTTGGATATAATTTTAAATTTTTTAACAACTTTGTATTTAAAATCCTTCATTCTAAAATATTTTAAGTCTATTTTATATTAATAATTTTTAAACAAGTTGGCTCACGAGCTTACGAGTCGAGTAGGGGCTAGCTCAAACTTAACTCTTTAGCTCATCGAGCTCAGCTAACGAGCAATTTATCGAGCCCGCTCACGAGTCGACTTTACTCACTTACACTCCTATTTTTTTTTTATTTTTCTATCCCCTATTCACATTACTTGGTTCATAAAAATAGGGAGTGTTATCAATTTAGCTATTTTATACTATGTGAGATTAGATTCCCATTCTATGTATTTTAGCTGGTGGAGTTTTCTGCTCATATTGTTTTGCTTATTCTTATTGTTTAACTTTTTCTTATTATTGCTAAAGTTAAAAAGCTATGTTGGCTGGAATATAATTGGTCAACACTCTCAGGGTGGATAATTGTTTAATATTAGGCGAAGAACAGGCCCGAACTGGCCATATGGTATTAGGAGGCCTTTTTACGGCTTGTTGGCTGGGCTGGGCTGGGCAATGCTGGTTTGGGCTTTTTCTTGATAAAAATAAGTATGGCTGACCTTATTGAGTCGAGACCGTGACGCGGTTCAAGCAGAGAATCCAGCTGAAATGATGATAGATTTGTAAATTCAGCCGAGGTGTTGAGTTCAGTTGCATTTATTTAATAAAAAATGGAGAATAATTCTGGATACAATGTCAGGGGCATGAATCTAGAGGCAAAATCAAGTTTGAAATTTTTGAAATTAAAATTGGGATCATCTGAACTCCGATTTCAACAAATTTATAGTCAAACTAAGCGTCTCGGAATTACAAACCCAACGACACCAAAATTGACTCAATGCGAGCCCAGATGAGTTCAAATCAAGGACTCGAAGCACTGTTGAAATGTTCAAACCATAATTTCGTTTACCAAATGGTTTTCAAATGTGACATGCATATAGTAAAATCGAGGGACTCGACAAGACAAATCCAAGGAACCCAAGATCACTGATTTTTTAAATCACTAAGACATTCAAATGTCCAATAAACAGACTATGATCAAGGGAATCAACATCGGCCGTTCATCCATACCACTCCAACTTACCCCTGATCTTCCATCTATTTACAAGCAATACCACTCTATAAAATCTATAAATAGAGCATCCCTTTCTCCTAAAGGGGGACCCCCAAGCAAGGAATCAAGAGAGAGATCGAAGATCGCTCTTGCCTCTTTGCTCCTCCTCGACCACCGCACAAACATCCGCCGGACCACCACATAATTCCAGAGTTTTGCTGGACCACCACCTGACGCAAGAGTTCTGCCGGACCATCGCTCGTCGCCAGAGTTCTGCCATACCACCACTGACGTAGGAGTTTTGCCGGACCACCGCCTGATTCTGAACTTCAGATAGGACCACTGTTTGATAACAGACTTTTGTTAAGACCACCAACTGATGCCAAACTTCCATCAAGACTACCGCCTGAAATCGGACTTTTGTCGTACCACTGCCCGACACTATAGTTTTTCTAGAACACCGCGTGATGCCTATGTTCTGCCAAACCACTGCCAAATCACTGATTGAGGCCCAAATTTTTGCCAGACCACTAATAGAAATTAGAGTTCCACTAGACCAATGAATAACACCAGAACTTCCAACGGACCACTACCTTATGCATACAGTCTTTCTGACCTCTTTCACCTGTCGAATATGATCCTTTCGACCCCCATTGCCTACTACGGTCCTTACAACCTCCATTGCTAGATAATGGTCTTTTTGACCCCTATCTCCTACCTACTGCGATCCTTCCAACCTCCATCGCCTACTACAGTCCTTCCGATTTCCATCACCAGATAACAGTCTTTATGACCCCTATCTCCTATCGGCTACGGTCATTCTGACCTTCATCTCCAGATAATGATCTTTCTAACCCCTCTCTCTTGTTGACTATGGTCCTGCCAACCTTTATTGCCTACTACGGTCCATCCAACCTCCGTTGCTAGATAACAGTCTTTCTGACTCCTATCTCTTGTCGACTATGGTCCTTCCGACCTCCATCGCCTATTACGATCCTTCTTACCTCCATCTCTAGATAAATGGCCTTTCCAACCCCTGTCTCTTATCAACTATAGTCTTCCGACCTCCATCGCCTACTACGAACCTTCTAGCCTCCATTGTCAAATAACGGTCTTTCTGACCACTGTCTCCAACCGACTACAATGCTTTTGAATTCCCTCTCTAAACAATGATATTCTAACCGCTGTCACTTATCGACTACGGTCCTTCAAACCTCCCTCATCAGATAATGATCTTTCTAACCATTATCTCCCGCCAACTATGATTCTTCGGACCTCCCTAGCTAAACAATAGTCATTCCAACTACTGTCACCAGACTACGATCTTTCTGACCTCTGTCTCCCATCGACTTTGGTTTTGCTGACTAAACAAATATTTCAAAACTAATTCTTCTAATTACCACCATCTAATATGATGTACATTTGTAACATTAACCCAAGCATTCCACCCATGGAAGGCCCTCATTTGTAATCGACATCAAATAATAGTTAATTCATTCAAAATGGCCAGGCCACATAGTTTTTCTCCCTTTTTAAGGGTTTCCACAAAAAAACTTTGGTGTCTCTTATGAACGCTACACCCTCGCTTTTATCTGCTTGTGTGATGGATCTTCTTACAAAGCTAATACATTAAATTTTATATTTATCTATCACCGTGAATATTGCAGGACATAACAATCATAATGTTTTCTTTGTAAACAAATAAATACATACAAAAAAAAACAATCTTTTCTTCATAAATCTATATTTATTTTAAATTTAAAATTAAATTAAATTTATCTATTATAAACCAGAACATTTGTAGCGTTGAAGATATATAAAGAAGAATGTTAAACTATCACACTTTCATGCTCTTTTTGTAAAGTAAAAGAAATCAATGTTTAAGCTACCATACATATTTTTGAGCTTTTAATATGAATCATGAATTTTTTCAGATATAATATAAATTTCATCATATGATACCTAACATATCTCTTTTTAATCTAACTAATTAAGACTATCATTAGCCATGAGACACATATTAGTTACCTCATCCTATGTTTCCTATTTAGATTACTCTGAGGTAGAGTCAGCCCAAAAAATCTTATGTGTCTATTACTTCCCCTTATTGAACTTTCATTCTTATTACCCTTCTCCTTGATCGGGTGAGTTTTGAAATTTAGGCATTTAGTTTGTAAGTGGCCTGATTTCTAGCATTCAAAATAAATTGTGTTAGATGGTGCTTTAAATTTTTTTACTATTTTTACCTTTTCTCCATTATTGATGATGCTTTTACTTTCATTTCCGAAATTTCATGAACTGATGAGTAATCAATGCAAAGTTCCTCTCCCACTATAGAGTTGTCATTGTCCAAGTCATTGGATTTCAAAGCCACTGCCTTATCTTTTTTCCTGTCATCTGCATCAAGTAATCTCTGACTCATGCTTTGCTCGTAGGCAATAGGTGTACCAAGAATGTTATTATATGAGTTAATCTATTATACATTTTTGATATTATCTTACTAGGTTTCATGCAAAATAGTTCATAGTCATGTAGTAAAATGATCAGCCTAGACTATTTCACTTTGCTAGTTCCCTAATATGGTTTATCCTATATTTCCTTCCCCATAGTACATTTAGACACTCATTTAATCTTCTAATTTTAATGCATAGAAAAAAAACAATTCAAAAAATTTTCATTAAATTGAGTGAGCTCTCTATCATCATTAATCTATTTAGTGAACAAAACATTAGTTTTGACTCCATTAACTTTATGTAATGGAAGTGAATAACCAACTTGAATTATATGCTAAATTCTAAAATTAATATATTATAGAAATATAGACGTGTGAAATTTCCAAAACTCAATGGGAATATTTTTAAACTAAGGTGGTCAGGTTATAGAAAAATACTTTGTAGTATTTCTATCGCTAGAATATGCCATAAGATCTTTACTTGGGTATTTTAAAATTGCAAATTCTAAGACCCGCTTTGATACTTCTTGAAGGTTAGAAGAGGTTGTAAGATCTAGTTGAACTATCTATTGCAGCACTAAGAAGTGGTAAATTTATAATTTAAAATTTACTAAAAAAACCCATTTTTTATTTTAACCAATAAAATAAATTATAAAAAAATACAAGTTGAGTAACTAACACAAGCTAAAGAAAATTAAAACTTTATTTTATTTTTCAAAGTTTTATAACAAAAATAAATCAAGATGAATTTGTTACAAAAATTAAATTTAACCAAGCAAGATTAGTAATTCAAGTGCAGTTTGTAATGAAAATTAAACTCTTATAGGAAATTTAAAATGCAAAAAATAAAAGAGAAGAAAAGAAAAAATAAGAAAGAGAACAACAAAAGTTTTATAGTGGTTCAGTCAATCTTGACCTATGTCCACTCTCGGAGTCCTCTTCGTGTTGCACTAACACTATAGTAACTTTCTTTTAATCCACACATCAAAGGGGAGAATTACTTACAAATCACTTCCAAAAAACTCAGTACAGCGAAGAACCAAAAGTTATTTCACCCTCCTGATAATAGTAGTGAACATTCAAAATCTTTCTCACCATCCTAATGATGGATGATAACCTTCAATCCTTTCTCACCCTCTTAATTATAGCAGAGAACCTTCAATCCTTTTTCACCTTTATGGTGAAGGCAAAGTACCAACGAACCATAACCTTGAAGCTTCTCTCCCAAGAGCAACTCCAATAACTCAATAAGGCCACTAGAGGAAACAAGCTGCAAGATTTTCTAGAGCAATCATATGAAAACCCCTCGTAATCCTTCTCCCTCACACACAACATCACCTTCACCCTCTACAAGTTTGAGAGATCTCTATAGAATTCTCTCTCATAGTTCTTTTAATAGCCAAAAGTCTAACTAGATATAAGTTTAAGTTGCTTAAATATAAGGCATAAAAACTCTATATTTTCAATTAAGCTGTCACTGTTTGTATAATATGATAAAGGTTTTTATAGTATAATTAGTTCAAAATAAGGGTTCATTTAGTATGAAGGAGAATTCATTCAGATGAACTATTAAATTTTAGTGTACTTCTCGTATAGTGCAATCAAAAGTTCATACGATATGATTAATTCAATTTTATTCTATTCGTATAGGATGACTAGAAATCATCTCTATCTATAGTCCAACATGATTTATATCATATTGCATGATTAGTTCAAACATGAAGGTTCATCCAAAATGATCTTCATTGTACTAAATGATTAGTTCAAAAAATCAAAGTTTCACCCAATATGATATCCAGGATAATCGAATTCATCTCTGTGAGCCATACCGTTCAATCTATATCATACAGTATGATTGGCCATATTTAATAAATGTTGATTTAATTGACTAATCACTTGGATTAATTTAAGTAAACTTTTAAATATCATTCAGTATGATTAGGATCTTACAATATGATTAGTTCAAAATTGAATTTTAGAATACCTACTTAAAACATCTAGCGACTAGGGTTTTTTTTATTAAAATTAATTATATAATATGAATATGATCATATAGTATGATTAGTCTATATGAATTAATTTTAAAATTAGTCATTAAACTATTTTTTTAAACTGGTAATATAGTATAAATATAATCATATGGTATGATTACTTCAAAAAGTTTTCAGTTCACTTTTCTCACTCCCTTGTATGTTTGCATGGTCACTAATTTAACATTCACCCTTACATAACCAGACTAAAGAAATATAAAATAAATGAAATTAAAAATATAGATGCTTTTGAATAACATCCTATTCTACCAAAACTTGAGTCTTGATCATTCTTGAGCAGTGTATAATGTATCTGAAATATTAGTACTCACAGAAAAAAATAAAATGCAATATATATGTTATGAGAAATAAATTTTAGTAAACAATAATTTTCATCATCAAAATAACAAGCTAGATATTCTAGATTGCAATAATATCCATTTTGGGTTTCCAGTGTTATGTAAGTTAGAAGAAAAATGATTAAACACAAATATGTGTTAATTATAGATATTTGAATAAGACATGTTCCAACAATGAGTTTCCCTTGCATATACCCAAACTAATGGTGGATATTGGTTCTTCCTATAATGTTTACATCTTTATGGATGGCTCATCTAGATATAATCAAAATAAGATGGACCTAGAAGTTGAGGGAGATATTGCTTTCAGAACTTTAATTGGTATCTTCTATTATAAGGTGATGCCATTTGGCCTAAAAACTGTTTGTGTAAATTATCACTGAGCTATGACCCAAATTTTTAAATGAACTTATCCACAATTAGTTAGAATGTTACATTGATGATTTGGTCATCAAGAGTAAAGTCAAAAAGGCAAGGATTGTCTTTACGTGATTTTTTCTACAACCTCAAAATAAATTCCTTAAAGTGTGCTTTTGGCATTACTTTGGGGACATTTTTGGGCATTGTAGTGAGGCATTATAAAATTGAAATTAATCATACTAAGATAAAAACCAACATCTTAAACATGTCACCTCCTAAAATCCTCACTCAATTAAGGTCTCATCAAGGTAGGTTAACATATATAAGTAGCATCATTTGCAATAACTCTAGAAGATGTCAACCTTTCTCTACCCTAGTTAAAAAGATATTATAAATTCATATGGGATGAGAAGTTTCAAAATTCCTTTGATAATGTCAAGAAATATATCGTAAAACCTCCAGTTTAGGCAGATCCTATTTTTAAGGAAATAATTTATCCTTTGCACTTCATCCTTGGATGAGTTGTTGGGTATCTTGTTGGCTTAAGTCAATAAAGAGGGCAAGGAAAAAAACTCTATACAATCTTATTTGATGACTCATTCTAAAAAATCCAATATTCTTCCATTAAAAAGCATTATCTTGCTTTAATTTTTTCCAGCCCAAAAGCTAAGGCACTATATTCTCTCCCATGAAGTAAGTTTAATCTCAAGAGTAATATATTATAGTATCTTATGACATGGCCTACATTTCTATGATGTCTAGCATGGTGGTCTATGAGATTACTTCAATTCAAAATAAAATTCATTCCTATATATGCTATAGAAGGACGGGCCAATGGGGCTTCCTTACAACACATCCACTTCAGACAAAATATCCTCTAATTAATGATTGGCCTAACTAAAAATCATGATTTTAGGGGAATCCAATGATCATAACTAGGAATTATATTTTGATGTTGCAACATCTTTTCAACGAGATTAAGTGGAATATTCTACTCTTCCTAGAAAAAATTAGAATTGGCCTAATTTTCATAACACCAAAAAAGTGAATGATATTTTTTCTTATCATTTTATCAAAGCCTTACACAAATAAAAAGGCTAAATATAAAGCTCTGATAAATGGATTAGAACTTTCATTATAGATTTATATAACAGAAATAAAAACTTTAAGGGTTCTCAATTGGTTATCAACTATATTATATGAACCTACAAGTTTTTGAACCTAAGACTCCTAAAATACCATCAATGCACAAATCATCTCTGCAAATTTTTGTTGGAACTTTGTACAAAATTCCCCATTGAAGTAATTATGTGGTGGATTCCTTAGTAAAGCTTACAAATGAATTTGCCTATCTAGAAGAAAACTCCATTTCTATAGAAATTTAGGGCATATATGTTTTAGCTCCTATATATTTGGAGCACATCAATATGAAACCTTTTAAGATCTTATATTCCTATTTAATAAGTGATGAAGAAGGTAATTGGAGACTACTCTTTATTGAGTTTCTTAAAGAAGAAAAACTTCCTCATGACAAATCACTTACAAATCAAATCAAGAAAATTTCCCTCTCATATGCACTCATGAATAAAACCCTATATCATCAATAGTTTAATCAGGTGTGGCTATGTTCTTTGAATAATTATGAAGCCTTGAAGATCATTAATGAATTACAAGCCTAGTTCAAAGATGGTCATCAATCAGGTTCTAAGATGAAAAATGAAAATTAAAATACATGGGTATTGTTGGCCCTCTATAATTTTTGATTGCAAGAATATTACAAGATATTATCATTAGTGCCAAGTTTATAGCGTGGTTTTACATCAGTCGCCTAACATATTGCATCCCAACATTGTTTTGTGGTCCTTTGAGAGTTGGGGCACATATGTTATCGAGCCTATTAACCCTCCTTCATATAAGGACAATCACATCATTATAGCTATGACTATTTATTTTTCTAAGTTTGTGTAAGAAATTCTCCTATGCCAAGTAACACCACACCATGTGATGAAATTCTCTATAACCATATCACATATCAATTTGGCATACCCCACAAAATTATATCCAATAATGGGTCCTCATTCAAGTCTACAAAAATAAATAACATTGCAAGATGTCATTATATTGATTAGAAATATTCAACAATCTATTATCCATGAGCTAATAAATTTGTTTAGGCCTTCAACAAAATATTGATACAAATCATCAAAACACCTTTGATGACAATAAAAGATAGTGGATGAGTGATTGGTAGAAGCCTCATGGGCCTATTAGACCACTTATAAAAATATAACCCAATCCACTATGTTTACCTTAGTATATAGGGCTGAGGTAGTGCTCCCTTCAGAAGTGTAAATCCCTTTGCTAAGGATCAGCATACAAAATAAAATTACAACCGAACAAAATGCTCAATATTATTTGGAGGAGCTTGAAGGCCTTGAATATCATTTCCTTCAAGGTCAATAAAATCTAAAGTTATATAAAACACGAATGGTTCAAGCTCATGATAAGTTAGTGCAACCTAGAACTACTCATGTAAGATGCATTGTCTTCGTTCTTTGGAGGCCAATCATAGGCATTCAAAATATTGACAAATTTTTTTAACTAACATGGGAGGGACATTTGATTGTAGAGAAAGTCTATAAGAGAGACTCCTACAAGTTAGTTGATCCTAAAGGAAATCACCTAATACTTCATATTAATGGGCATTTCCTAAAGAAATACTATGCCTAACGTAATCTAAATCTAAAACCAATTAAAAATATTTTCAGTTACAAAATTTGTTAAAATAAATTATTGAAAATCAAAATCAAATCAAAATTCCTTCAATCCTTAAAGTTAGGTGTGTGTCTCCATGCTTCCTTTCCTTAGGGTTAAACCCACTAGGGTGGTGAAAGCCCGCTATGGCACCACCCTAGTATCAAATTAAAAATCTTGTTGTTTTATAAGGATAGGTGTGAGTCCCTACGCTTCCTTTCCTTAAGATAAAATTTGCTAATAATAGAGAAATTCCATCCTAGCACCATTGTAGCATCAAATCAAAATCAAAATCCTTTAATCATTTAGGAATAGGTCTGAGTCCTTGAGCTTTTAATTTCCTAAGATCTTGACTAAACTAGTGAAAGATCTAAGCCTACTAGGTCCCCTCATAGTTTAGCCATCTATTGTGTCTTCAAGTTAGGTGTGAGACCATGTGTTTCTTTTCCTTAGACCTAGAGGTATTTGAAATTTAAGGAAATTCTAATCCTTTTGGAATATGTGTGATTCCTCAACCTTCATATCACCTAGGATCTTGGATAGCTAGTGTTGGATTTAAAACTGCAAGGCCCCTCCATGGCTTAGCCACCTCTTTAATATCTTAAGTTTTATATGAGACCTTGTGCTTACTTCATTAGATCTACATTTTATTAAATTAAAAAAAAAATCTATCTATGGTATAAGTCCCCTATCAGCATCCATTAAACATGAGGTTAGGTGGTTCCTTTACTTAGAATTCAAATAAAAAACTTGATCTATCCGATCGTTCAACATCAATATTTGTAGTATAACTTGATTCTACTACACATATTGGGGTTCCATTTTTTCACATTTTTATATAAGGTTCATTATCCAAAATAAAAAAAAAATCCAAAACTTCAAACCCAAAGTCAATGCATAAATCCCTCATTTCATTTATTGATCACATTTTTTCAATCACCTCAAAACTAAACCAAATTACCTCAGATTCATGATTTATTAGTTTCATTAACTAGGCATGTCTCTAGGGTCAACTATCTAAATTTGAGAGCAATCAAAGCTCTCTAACCCCAAAAATTGAATTGAATTCTAAATGTTATAAAACCTTCCTATATTTATAACTCATACTGATAGAGTATGCAACATGTGGAATTTAACCTTAAGAACCTCCCCAAAAACCTTAAAAATATTAATGATAATTCTAATCACATGTTAAAAATAAAACAAAACGTTTGGCATACCATGGTTGACCAACGTCGACCATAAGCCAACTTAACTCCAAAATCACTAAAAAAATTAAACATTCTCAAAAACCTCAACGTGGCTCATTCAAACCAAGGATTGAGACCTCTTCTAATGTATTCTAAACATTATTTTGTATGCATTGAACATAAACCCAAGTCTTAGTTTGACTTGGTTGACCACACTAACCATACACTTAACCTAGCCCAAATTCAATGCCCTGTGCATTTTCAAACAAAATTAAACACTTGAGATCATCCATTGTGACCCTAGGAACCATCCATAGAAGACCCAATCCTTGGGTCCACTTGGGCTAGCCGCACGACTCAACCCAAGTGATCAAAAAGGGGATTTTCTTGAGCCATATTTTAACCCAAGCCAAACTAAACTCTCAAAATCTTTACATTGCATTCTCCAAGCACTTCCAAAACATTTATGAGTCAAACCCCTATTGGTTTGACTTGGTCAACCAATTTGGAGTGGTCAAACCTATGTATTAGCCAAACCTATATCCAAACACCCAACCATTGCTTCAAATCTCTTGGAACTTATTTCTATAGCTTGCATGACCTCTCTAACACCCATCCTAGTCATCTTTATTCTGTTGATTGGTCACATAGTCAACAAAACTCTCCAAACATGGTTAAATTATCAAATATTCAACATTTTCCATTTTTTCTCCAAATCACTAGCTAAATCTATAAAAACCAATTCAAAATCATTTCTAAATAGCTCCAATGTGAACCCAAGATTTGATTGAGCCTAAAATGGCAAATGTGGTCCCCTCTTGATGAAAAGACCAACCCAAGTCATTCTCATGTGTGTAGCCTTTACCCCTGGCTTCTAATAACCTAGAACAGGTGCCAAGAATGTAATAGAATTCTTTGATCAATCATAGCCATCCACTTAAATCCTAAGGCTTTAAATGGCTAGAAAAGCATAAAAATATTCATTCTAGCATAACCCACTCTCCTAACCCCCCTCTATCCAAAATGTTTCTCTTATCTACTTCTCTAGAAGCTCCTCTACATTACCCAAGCCTTTTCCTAGCATCCCATAGCTTCGAAGGCCCTTCTTTGAGAATGGAGAGAGAGAAATAAAGAGAGAAAGAGGAGATCTTAAGTTAACAATCAATCTAGCCTAAACCAGCTCTTGGGCTCTTCAACAAAGTTAAAGAGGGTCACTCTAGGAGCAAAATAAGCCCATGATTGAAGAAATCCTTATAGTGGTTAGTAAGTTATAGCCCTTTAAATTTTATGTTCAAATGGAAAATATTCATGGATATCAATGTATGGAGCCTCTAAACCCAGGTATTGAAAGATTTGGATATGTAAAGCTTATGTTTCAAATTTTCTCAAATTTGAAAAGGTTAGATTGAAATATTTGAGCATGCAAATTTATAGTACATTTTGAGCTAATTGAACTGGATTGATCTAGACCAATTGATTGGGATATGAGATGGATAAAACTCATGTGATGAGAGTGGTTTTGAACATGTACCAACTGGTGGAATGACCAGGGATAAGTGGTCACTTACCTGTAGGATCCAGCCGTGGTCGATTTGATGGGCCAAACCACACACTAACTTGGTTAAGTGGCTCATCCTTCTTTTAACACCTATCCTTTGATACAGAACCATATCGTTATTTGAAATAATCATTACCCAAGATTAGGATTGATGGCACCGCATAATAAATGAATAATAAATCCATTTTATTGCTCAAATTTTAAAAGAAATCATAAAAAAATCTAGATCTCCACCAAATTTACTATTTTTTGACTCATTAGAAAGAGATTGACCCCAACTATTTTCTAAAAAATTATATTTTAAAGGAATTTGGATCTTTGTATTTTGAGAAATTTGGAAATGTTTGAAATACCTTTTTTTTTATTTTTCTCGTGATCTAGTGGTAGAACTGAGCTCAATTTTTTTTGGTTGATTTTTTAGTATGTTATTTGCCTCTAGTAATTTTTTAGAGTCTTGGTGAACTCTGGATTGCTATGAATTTAATTTTCAATGTGATGGGTTTATTTTGGTTCCATAACTTTTGAAATTCATAATTTTCCAAATAGGTAGAATTTACATGTCATTATTTTTGTGTACTTGTGCATGTGTAAGGGTTAGCCAAACCAAAATTCAGGCCCAATTGAACACTAGTGACAACTAGGAAAAATAAATAAGGATTATGTCTAGAAAATTCAAAAAAATCCTAGGAAATTCTACACACATCTTCTAAGGATTAAACTTTAAATAAAGAAATTAGTGACATTATAAACCCCTTGTTTTAGTTTCACTTAGGTTTGACTTCATTTGCCTATAACATTAAGCAAAATAAAAATTAGCCAATATATTGGGGTTAAAACTTAAAAAAATTATATTAAATCTAAATTATAGAAAAAACAAAAAATAAGCTTCCAAACGCTCATAAATAAACACCTAATCATGAAAAATTAAATGCTATATAGCCAACCTTCAAAATTTATCCTAATTTAATATAAAGGAAAATCATTATTAATTAAAATGAATAATTAAAATAATTAAAAAGTCTAAATAAAGTTTCTACTCTTAACATCACCTCCATAAGTCATCCCTGACATTTGGGGAAGATTTCAAAGGATTTTGAGTCAGTTTGAGAAACAATTTAAGAAAATCCCTCTAACTTTTTTAGAAGAATCTATGAGCAATATTATTAAAGAAAAATAAAATTACAAACTATTAAGTGATAGCAATACTATCACAGTCCTTGTTTAAAAAACAAAAAAATCCCTCTAATTAAGCAAATAATAATTCCATAAATACATAAACTTCAAAATTTTAAAACTTATTATAAGAAACTCCAAATTGAGAAAACTTAAAAGCAATTGACTTAGCTCTTGGTCTAATATTTATTAAAAAAAATATGAAAGCCCAAGAATTCATTAAAAAGGTCAACATTTTTGTTTAACTTATATCAATAAAACACTTAAATTTTGAAAAATCATAACTATCTATAGAAAAATCCAAATCCAGCAAACTTAGTGACATTTTAATCATCCTAAGGTTTAATATTTATACAAAATATAAAAACATGATAAACCAATATAAATCACAAAGTTAAGAAATGAACCCTTTATTTATTACATTTAAATATTCAGTGAATTACAAAAATCTAATAAATGATCTTAATTTCAATAAATCACCACGGTCATGAATTAAATCAAAAACTAATTGTAATATGAACGACCAACATTTCATCGATGAAGTTTTTAGGCTGGACTACCTCCAGCTATTAGGATGCATGTCCTAAGGAGGCATTAGGTCCTCATGCCCATTATGACAATGCCATGAAAAAAAAATGATGTAATGCAAACTATAAACCATAATCTTAATAAATCATTATCAAAATAATTAGAAGTTTAGATAACATAATTAATAAATTAAATCAAACCTAAACCTAAAGATAATTGGTGGGTAATTGGGCCTACGAGGTATTAAGTTAACCTTAAGAGGGGTGTAATAAATCTCATTACTCTAGTTTTAAAAAGGTAGTTATTAGTCAACCTAACTAATTAATAATAAATAGCTATTTAATGGAAGCCTTCAAAACTTATGTAGATTCCATTTTAGTGGGCATAAGTGTATTAAATTTTGAGACTTAATGACTAAAAAACACCTAATTAAAATTTAAAAATTTAGAAAACTAATAATTAACCAATTTACACATTTAAAATTCATTCTAAAATGAATGTTAAAGCATTAAAATTATATACAAAAAACAAAAGTAAATATTAAAAAACTTCAAAAAAATAACCAACCTAGGATATATCCAAACCGCACAGCCTGATGCACACATTATAAATGCGTTGTTTGGACAACCAATCCTAGTTTTAGGCAAGGTTGTTATTCTTTCATACTTGCTTTCTCTTTGTGATGTAGATTTTATATGTTTTCTTTGCATGTTGGTTACTATGGTTTGGTATGATTGGTGTTTCTTATATTGTAATGCTCTCTTCTACCATGCTACCTGTCATATGATTTGTGATGGGTGCTAAATTTTCCTAGGTTTGGAATAATTTATATGCTAACAAAGTCTTTTTGTAGGTAGTCATGCTTATGTAGGGATATAAAAAGAGGTCTAATTAAAATATAATTAATAATTTTTTTTACAATTGCCAATTTTGCTAAGGCCCCTAAAAATTAAAAGCATGGCCAAGTGAATGTGTTGGCTAAATATGAGCAATTTATTTTATATATATTATATATATATATATATATATATATATATATATTAATTGATTTTAATACTTTCATTTGAATTACCTAGGATATTTTTCATGAAGTATAGAGTCAATTTAAATTTTCTTATGTATATTAAATATAATAGAGTTCTGAAAGGAATTTAAAATGGGATATTTAATATCAAACATGGAATCCAAAGAGGAATGAAAAATCCCTTATGGGAAGAACACTTCCTTCCATTTAGATATCCAAATTTTGATAACATGAGATTCAAAGAGAAATAAACTTCCCTTTAGGGAGGAGTTCTTTTCAATCAGATATCCTGACCTAGCATATCCAATGAGATTAAAGGAAAGAGATAAAAAAAGTGAAGACAAAATTTTCCCATTTTGCAACTTTATCATTCTATAAGATTAAAATACAGGATTATTGTCAGTGGAGTCTACTTTTAATTTTTATAGACGATGGTTGTATATTAAGTGGCCTTTTCCATATAGCATTTTATGTTTGTTATATAATTTTTGTTGATTTGATGTTTTCATTCAATTATAACTTTAATAGTTACCTATTTTTCTAGGTTTGAAAGTTTGAGATATGCTAAGAGGAGGAGGGGGGGTGAATTAGTACTTTAAAATAATCCTAAACAAGAGTACTAACTTTTTGTACATTTTTCAAACTTTGAAATAAAAAATTTAATTTCACAATGCAAAAGCTAACAAATTAACTACAATTTGAAGACAATGATGATGAAATTCTAAATTGCACAACATAACATTAGTCTATGATTTTCACTAAGAAGTTATACTAAAAGTAAAATGCTAAAAAAGAAAAAGCACACCAGAGATTTTATAATGGTTTGGTCAACCTTGACCTATGTCCTCTCCCCGGAGTTCTCCACTTCGAGTATTGCACTAAATCTAAGTTACTCTCTTTTTTCTTCCTCAACAAGGTGGAGAATCCTTTACAAACTCTCTTCCACCAACCTGGTACGGTAGAGGACCGAGCTCCTTCAATAGGTAGAGAACCTTTACTCCTTTTTCTCAATGTTAGAAAAGGTAGAGAACCTTGAGGACAAGACTAATAAGCCTCTCTCCCTACAAAGCTCCTAAAAGACTCACCAAGGCTGCAGGAGGAGCAAAATTACAACTAGCCCAGAGCAACCATGTGATCGCCTCACACTACTTCCCCCTCACGCTCAAGCTCACCTTCTCCTTCCTCTCATAACCCCTGATTTTCCTCAAAACTTCACTCTCAGAGTTCCTTCTTAAGTTACATTTCTCACCTTTCTTTAAAAGAGAAGCTTAAAACATTGCTTAAGTAGTGGGCTTCAAAAACCCTAAAAATTCAAGTTAGTCATCACTAATCATATAGAACAAACCAAGTTTGTACATTACAATTAGTTCAAAATAAGTCCCATACAGTACAATGTGCATAGTTGTTAAAATGAACAATTTATAATTTATGAAAATATCATACATTACGATCCAATGATCATCTAGTATGATCTTTTGGATTTCATCAATTCATACAGAACGATTCCTGGGATAAACAAAATATTTCTTTACTAATTGTCCCGTAGTGCTCTCTTCATACAACATGGTTAGTTTATTTCAAGTAGATCATCTAGTACGATATAAATAATGTATAATATGATTATTTCAAAAATCATGGTTTCATTTTGTATGATCTCTGGAATGACAATTTTCATTTATGTTAATCATTTGGTATGATCATGATCATGCAATATGATTATATATAGTTAATTAAACCATCAATTGATTGACTAATTATGGGGGTTAATTTTAGTAATATTTCAAAAGTTCATACAGTACGATTTAGATCATATAACATGATTTGATAAAAAATTTGAATTTAAAATATTACTTAAATTAATCTAGTGTCTAGTGTATTCAGATCTAAATAAATCATATAGTATGATCACTATCGTATAGTATGATTAGTTCATAGAAACTAATCATTTAATTAGCCATTAAGCCATTTATTAAATAATCAGATCATATAGTACGATGGTAATTCATATAGAACAACTAGATTAAAAAAAATTTTACTTCAAAAATATTTTTCTCTCCCTGTGTGTGTGAATGATCACCCATTTTGCATACACTATTATGTGGCTATACTTAAGAAGTAGAAAATAAAAAAATAAAATTACATATTCTTTTACATCAAATTCTACCCAATCTGGATTCTTCAGCAGTCTTGAGCAGTGTCTATCTTAATGCTCATAGACAAAAGAAATATCTAAAATATTTAATAAAAAAATTGTCTTTATCAAAATCTATGAATAGGGATCTTGGATTGCAACAATCTCTCCTTTTTTGATGTTGTCAAACTATGTTGATTGATAGAAAAAGATAAATATACTTTTCTCCTATGCTCACCCTTACTAGGTGATGGAATTAAAATTTAGGGGTTGCAAATTTAAAAAAAAAAAGGTTTTAAATTTTATCTTTGTTTTTAAAAAGATAATAATAAATAAAAAGCAAAAAATAAAGTATAACAATCATAAGATTCTATTAAAACATAACAAAACATACATTTTAAAACATAAAATTTCTCCTCCTTTTAACATCATGAAAAAGAGGAGGAATAAACAAACACAAAAAATAGTACAAACAAATACAACAAAACAAACAAGCATATACATGTAAGGTGGATCATGAACAACTGGTGTTAGCTGAAAGAACTGACAGATAGAGGCAAATTGTTCATCTATCAAGGTAAATCTATCGCCAAACAATCTCATCTCTTCCTCTTGTTGTTATTGTTTTTGTTGAATATGGTAATCCAATCAAGTTTCTAGTCACTTGAGTCTTTAGATAATATCATTTTGAGGGTATTATGGGTCGGTAGGTGTAGGTGGTGGTATTGGTGGAGATGGAGGCCTACCATCAGGAGTAGCTTCCCCTTCTTCATCAAACTTTGGCTCTGCGTGTGCTTTTCTCCGATGGAAAAGTATAAGAAATGAGGCATTCATATAGAAGATAGGAATAGTATCACATCGAGCTGGAAAGTCGAGTTGGTATTTATGGTGTTAGTTGTATCTTATGATCTGTCCTAAGGCCACCTTTTATTTTCTACGAGTATTTGGACTTTGAATATGAATCATGTTGTGGAAGTAATCGAGAATCATTTGAGCTTCATCAAATTGAGTATTTGAGGTAAGTGACAAAGGAAAGAAGTGCATTATATTAACTTGATATCCAGCTTTAGGTATAATTAACTTTCATAGGACATGTTGGATGATACAAGTATTCTAAGTTAAATTTTGGACAAGGGGTTGGTGTTGTATTGAGGGCACATCCCTAATTAGAAGATTAACGAAAGTCCTATCAAAATCATTTGAGAGTAGAGATTTGGGATGAGTTCCTTCGGTAGAAAGTCCTATGTGTTCTTGTAGATCGGCTTTGGTGATTTCACATTCTAGTGGCAAACAAAAGAGTTCATCGTAGAAAATTCTAGGTTTATCCTAAGATTTGCTAGGAATTCATATGAAAGATCAGAATTATAAGAAAAAGCCAGTGTAAGGTGGAATATAAGACTAGTGAAGGTAAAAAGGCTCATCACCTCGAAGTTAAGCGCATGCTGGTTTAACATTTAGGAGGGTGTGATATTTGCCTCTTTTTATTTATGGTACGCTTCTTCATCTACGATAGAATGAAAATGATCATCAAAATAAAAAGAGAGGAGGAGGAGCTCCTATGAGTCATTCTACTCGCTTGCTTCCAATGGCTATTGAACATGAAGGTGAGAGAGTGGGATTGTGAAAGAGTTTGAGTGAAGTGAACCATTCAAACATTCCAATTTCTAGATTTTTAGGTCATCATTTGGTACGATCGAGGTTAGTACAGTATGACCCAGCAATAATTCATCTAGATGACTATCAAAAAAGCAGTCAAATAATACACTATAATCGGGGTATCATACTGAACAATAATAAGGAATTTTATTTATCCTGAGGGTTCATCGGTACGACCTTTGATAAAAAGTATTGTAAAATATAAATAGGTGTTCGTACAATATGAAGTGCAATTATTATCGTATCGGTCAAATTAAATTCATCCAAATCAGGTTTGACACATGTATCGTATAATACAAATGACAATAATTTTATACCAAATGGAGTGAATGCCTGAACAATTTATGACACATGGATCGTATAGTATGAAGTGAGGAATAAAAAAATATGATGTGAATATTTCATTGATCAGATCTAAACCAATGATTTAAACGTGGGGTTATAATCGGTTCAAATCATATAATACAAATGTGGATCGTATAGTGAAATATTAATGAACTTTGAAAAATTATGTGATTCTATGAGTATGTGTGTGATGATCAGGAAACATCTAAAACTAATTTTATTTTTTTAAAACAACAAATTGAAAAACACATAAAATAAATACACGAACAAACACATGCAATTTAAACCCATATGAACGAATTGCCTTCAAATGAGATTTTTTTTTGTTAAATTTTTCTTGAATTAAGCATGAATGTCTATAAAACGTAGTTTTTTTCTCAAGGTGCTAAAGGTGTCATAGGCTTCAGGTTTTGTGAATATGTCTGTCAATTGATCTCTTGTAGTTATATGGTACACTTCTTTTTCTCCATTGGCTACAATATCTATTATGAAGTGATGCATAATGTCTATATGCTTTGTATAAAAGTGTTGAACTGGGTTTTTGGATATGCAAATTAAATTAGTGTTACCACACATAATTAGAATGGTTCTTATAGGTAGTCCAAGATCTAAGAGTTATTTCTTTAGCCATAATACTTGAGCAACATAATTCCCTACCGCTATATATTCTACCTCAGCTGTGGAAAGGACTACTTAGTTTATTTTTTATTAGACTAGGAAATTAAGGATTATCCTATGAATTGATAGGTTTCAGAAGTCCTTTTTCTATCTACCCTACTTCCTACAAAATCAAAATCTGAATATCCTAAGATTTCAAAAGAAGTGTTTTGTTTGGGATACCATATTCCTAAGTTTAGGGTGCCTAATAGGTATCTAAGAATTCTCTTGATTGTAGTGAAGTGAGATACTTTTGGATCAGCTTAAAATCTAGCACAAAGGAAAGTACTAAAAATTATATATTTTTTTACTAGTAATTAAGTAAAGAAGTGATCCAATTATTCCCCTATACTTTTTTTGATCTATTAGATTTCTATTTGAGTCCTTGTTTAGTTGAATGGCAAAGCTTATTAGAGTGTTCATGGACTTAGCATTATCCATTTCATATTTTTTAAAAAACATCCTAAATTTATTTAGATTGGCTAAGGAAGGTTCCATCATTCATTTATTTAACACCAAATTCAAATAAATAATTAAATTGTTCCATAATGCTCATTACGAACTTGTTACTCAATGTTTTTAAGAATTTTCCACATAGGTTTTTATCTAAATATCCACACAAGATGTCATCTTCATAAATATGGATAATGAGTATATCATCGCCTACCCTTTTTAGGAAGGATACACTATTCTTGATAAAGTCTCTTTCTAAAAAAAATGTGCTCAATCTTTAGTACCAAGATCCAGGTGCTTGCTTTAGTCCATATAAAGCCTTCTTTAGTTTGAATACATGATTTGAGAATTTTGAGTTCTCAAAGCCTGGGGGTTGCTCAACGTATACGTCCTCTTTGATTGCCCGTTTAAGAAAGCACTTTTAACATTCATTTTGTACAACTTAAAACCCTTACATAAATTAATATCTAAGAGCACCTTTATGGCTTCTAGTTTAGCGAAAGGGGCAAAAGTTTCTTCAAATATATTCCCTCAATTTAGTTATACCCCTTAGCTACTAAACTAGCCTTATTTCTCACTACTATTCTAGAGCTATTCAACTTATTTTTGAAAACTCATTTGATTCCTGCAACACTCTGGTCTTTTAGGTATATACATCAACTTCCAAATATTATTCATAATAAATTGATTTAGTTCTTCTTGCATTGTTAGGATCTATAATTCATCACTTAGGGCTTATTCTATGTTGGTGGGTTCTATAATAGAGATAAATGTAGAATGACTAACCTCCTTCCTAATTCCATGTTTAGTTCTTACACCTTAAGATTGGGTTCCTAAGATCAAATCTCTAGGATGACTTGAAGAATATCTCCAATCTCTAGGAATTATTTCTTGAGGTTCTTACTCTATCACCTATAATAATGGTTTCTACCCCTTGAATGACCTCCACTTCTTCTTCTTCTTTAATATTTGGTTCAAATGTCATATCTAATTTATCAAATACCAAATGGGTAGACTCTTCTTCTACCAGGGTCTTCTTATTGAAGATTTTATAGGCCTTACCTACATATAAGTAACCTAAGAAGATGCCTTCATCAGACTTGGGATCAAATTTTGCTAAGGATGATTTCACATTAATTAAGATAAAGCATTTACATCTAAAAATATGTAAGTGGGAATGATTGAGTGTCCTACCCTTAAGAAGTTTATAGGGTGTCTTATCAAGTTTAGATCTAATAGTTATCCTAGTTAAGACATAACAAGCACTATTCACTACTTCTGCCCAAAAGAATCTAGGAAGAGTGTATTTAGCTAATATTCCCCTAGTAGCTTCTATCGATATTTTTTTATTTCTCTCAATTATTTCATACTTTTGAGGTGTCCTAGGGGCAGAGAAATTATGTTCTATTTCTATCTCTTGATAGAAAGATTCAAACCTATCATTTTCAAACTCTTCACCATGATCATTATGGATTATAGAGATTTCACATCCTAATTTCCTTTGAATCCAAATGGAGAAGGTTTTAAATTCCTCAAATAACTCATTCTTATGTGCTAAGAATCTTACCCAAGTGAATTTAAAGAAGTCATCTACTATCATAAATTTTTAAGTCTTCCCTCCTAGGCTGGTTATACTAACAGGTCCAAATAGGTCCATGTAAAAGATTTCTAGTGGCCTAGAGGGTTAATATCTTTAATTGAATGAAATTAAGATTTAACTTATTTACCTAGTTAATAAGCATTACACATGTGGTCTTTAGTAAAGTCTAACTTAGGTATGCCTCTAAATAGATTTTTTTGAGTGATATTCTTAAATTTTATGCTAACATGGAACAATTTTCTATGCCATAGCCAAGATTCATCAATTATAGCTTTTAAACACATGTAATTTGAATATTCAATATAATTCAAGTCTAACATATAAATATTAATCATCCATTTTCCTTTACACAAATTTATCATCCAAGATAATCATATATTTGTTACAAAGAAATTTTATATCAAAGCCTTTTATCGG